>JAKZAP010000001.1:29171387-29370470 GCA_023053575.1 Branchinecta lynchi
GAGGCAAGGTATTTACCGACTGGCTGGTCATTTTTACCGACTTTTTTTTGTTTGTAGAAAACTGTTTTGACGAAACATCGACTGATTGAGAAAATCCGACGGTTTTTAAGAAAAATTCTATTAATTTTACGAAAAACGACTGTTTTACGCTAAACAGGAGCGCTTCGCGCCGAAACATTTTTGTTTTACCGTCTGGCCGACAACATTCGGGGGAGGGGGGGGGCGTCCCCCCTCCCCCCACATATGTGAGGGGCCGGCAAACACAGAAGGAATATGATTTTGTATGCTTTTGTCGAGCGTCGGTCGTTTGCCCGACAAATATTTGCAGGATTTTATTGCTTGCGTGTAAAAAGAACCCGAGGTGCCGACGACGCCCGACAAAAGCATATAAGTTTGATTTCTTCTTTATTCCTTATGTACAAAAAGAACCCGATATGCCGTAAAGAATACCGAGGCCCGACAAAAGGCATGCAGGGTTTGATTTCTTCCTTGTTTTGCCCGACAAATGTTTGCAGGATTCGCCCGACGAAAGTACTTTCTCAAGACCTTTGGGGCGGGGGGTCTTTTTATACGCAAGGTATAAAAATCCTGCAAATATTTGTCGAGCAAAACACGGAAGAAATCGAGTTCGGCATGCTTTTCTCGGGCCTCGGTATCGTCGTCGGCACATCGGGTTCTTTTTATACATAAGGAATACAGAAGAAATACAATTTTGTATGCTTTGTTGGGCATTGGTCCACTCGTCGGCACATCGGATTCTATTTATACTTAAGAAATCAAATGCTGCAGCTTTATCGGGCACAACGGGTTGATTTTTACACGTCAGAAATCAACTTCTGTACAATACAGTCGGGCCAAACACAAAAGAAATCAGATGCTGTATGGTTTTCGGGGCGTCGGTATTCTCGTCGGAACAGTGGGTTCTTTTTACACGGAAGAAATCAAATTCTGTAAACCTTTATAAGGCGCATCCCGAAAGTTTTAAGTTTCGTCGGCACATGGGCTTCTATTTACATGTAAGAAATACAGATCTAGGGGCAAAGATCGGGCAAAAACAGAAGATCGAATTCTGAATGCTTTTGTCGAGCGTCGATGGTCTTTCGCATGTCGGGTTCTTTTTATACTTAATAAATCAAATACTGCAAACATTGTCGGGCGCCAATTTTTACAGAATTTTGTTTATACGAATTTACAGTAAAAGAACATTCTCAACTGATGTGTTAAAATTAGTTTTACACAAATTTCGCCTGCGGCGCATTTTGTAGTATTACATATTTGGAAGATCAATGTTTCCTTTAATTGGATTTTTAAAAGCTAGAACTTGTATGGTAAATATAGCAAAATGGCTCCGGACGAAAGGCAGAATACAAAAAATTTCGCCTGCGGCGCTTACTTTAACTTGTTCTGGCTACAGGCGTTGCAAGCTTCGCTTTTCATCGAAAGCTAAAATGAACTTTAGTAGATAAAATTAGATTCAAGGAATAACCTCAACTTATGCGTTACAATTAGTTTTACACAAAATTTAGCCTGCGGCGGGCATTTTGTACCATTTTCTGCAGTCTGTAGTTTTAGTAGATTTGTAGTATTCTCTGTAGCATCGCTGTTTCATTTAGTTGGCGTTTTAGGATGGACATCTGGGTTTGAAACACGTTAAAAGCTAGAAATTGTATGGTAGGTATAGAAAAAAAAATTCGGAAAAAAGGCAGATTTAAAAAATTTCGCCTACGACCCTTAGTTTAACTTGTTTTTGGGTACAGTCGTCGGAAGCTTCGTTTTTTAGCGAAAGTTGAAATGAAAAGCCGAATATGTGAACTTTAAAACACGAAATTACAATAAAGGAATATCTTCAAATGATGTATTACAGTTAGTTTTACATCGGTTCTATTCTATGCTAGTGGGATGTGTGCGACGTTGCGGCAACGGCGCATTTTGTCGGCACATGTTTTAGTCCATCGGCACAAAAGGGACGTCTCCCCCCCCCCCCCCCGCCAAAAAAAGGTAAGAGGCTAGTGACGCCCCTGGTTGCAATTTGTTTATCTCTTTTGAAAACAATTTATAAGGTGTACCAAGGGCGTTAAGCACGATATCGAAAATCGAAATTGAAAACCAGTTTAGTTCGTAACTGACTTTTCTTAATAATTTTCTTGTTTTACCAAAATTGGTAGATTATGTTTATGATTATGAAACCTCTTTCTCGTACACTAGAAACCCAGTTTGATTCCATTTTCGGTCTCATCTAGGGATTCTATGTCAAGATCTCACTTTCGTTCAAGAAAATTGGACCAGTACGAAAATTTGTATTTTTTCTGGTGTTTTATACGCCAAATCCGACTTCATTCTCGGTTTCAGCTTGTCATTTTGCAGTAGAATCGTACTTCAGTTCAAGAACAACGGACAACCACGAAACTTTTATATTTGTTTTCGAAATACGTAAAAGAATGGTATTAAAAGCCAAAAAACTCATTTTTTTCGTCGAGTCAGGATATGTAACTTTGGATATGTTATTCAGCTTTTTGGGATCCCAAAACGTAAGTGGAGGGATACCTATGACATCGCAAAAGTTGTCCGTCTGTCCGTCCGTCCGTCCGTCTGTCCGTCCGTCTGTAAGCACGATAACTCTCGAAGGTAATGAGATATTTTGATGAAACTTGGTGTGAGGGTTCGTTGGGTCGTCGGACCAGTCAAGTTCGTAGATGGGCTTTGTAGCTCTACATTTAGGGGTGGGGGAGGGGATTCAAATTAAGGGACAAACAAAATATTTTGAAACAGCTAATTTGATAGTCGATTATGGGGTAAGAAGACATGCTGAACACGATGGTGAAAACCATTTTGTCATCGGACAAGTAGTTCGCCCGGAATCCGGCCAAAACCGGAAAGTTTGTTGAAAGTAAAAGTTTTATTTGAAGTTGATTAGATGTTCGATCTAGGGGTAGGAAGACATGCTGAAGACGATGGTGAAAATTATTTTCTCGACGGACAAGTATTTCGCCCGGAATCCGGCCCAAACCGGAAAGTTTGTTGAAAGTAAAAGTTTTATTTGAAATTGATTAGATGTTCGATTTAGGGGTAGGAAGACATGCTGAAGACGATGGTGAAAACTATTTTCTCGATGGACAAGTATTTCGCCCGGAATCCGGCCCAAATCGGAAAGTTTGTTGAAAGTAAAAGTTTTATTTGAAGTTGATTAAATGTTCGATTTAGAGGTAGGGAGACATGCTGAAGACGATGGTGAAAACTATTTTCTCGACGGACACTTCGACCGGAATCCGGCCCAAACCGGAAAGTTTGTCAAAATTAAAAGTTTTATTTGGAGTTGATTAGATGTTCGATTCAGGGCAAGAAGACATGCTGAACACTTATGTGAAAACAAGTTTCTACCCAGACATGTAGTTCGTCAGGAATCCGGCCAAAACCGGAAAACTGTTGGAAGTCAAAGTTTTATTTCTAGTTGATTAGATAAGCGATTTAGGGGTAAGAAGAGATGCTGAGTCCCTGTGTGACAATCGTATTTTACCCGGACATATAGTCCCTGATTTCGTCTTTGAGCTTTCTTTTTTCGCCGGACAAGTAGTTCTGGAGTTCGGCCGGAACCGGGAAATTGGCAGAAGTGGCAGGAAGTTTTCGTCAAAACAGATATGACTTATAGGGGTAAACACATATGCTGAATCCAAATCTGAACTTGGTTTTCTCAGGTGATTAGCTATTTGGCCTTAATCTGTTTCTGAATTTTAATTGTAAAAATGTTCAAGGAGTCTGGCGAAGACTGGATCTGGCTAAGACAAGACCCAGTTGTCTGGATCAGATATTGAATTTTTGGGATCCCATCGAAACCTTTGGTCTTGTTTCTCTCTACAAGATGGTGTAAAAATCATTCTGTTGCAATTTGTTTCGGCTCAAACATCCATTTGCCTGTGCTATACGGCCAGTTGGCTTTTTGCAGTAAATATCAACAAAATATCATATCATCCAGTTACTTGCTACTAATGGCGATGTGGTCGGCAAATTAAACATCCGAGAGCAGGGCATTACGATAGCAAGCTTCATCTCGACGGTCGTCATTTTCTGTGAGTAAATAGCACACTCTAATAGGTCAAGGACTTAGGCACATCCTTGTCTAACCCCGCTATACATCGTGAAGGGATGGTAGTTCATACAGTTGGCCATCGCTGAGCTCTCTTAGTCGCTACAAAGTTCCTGAAAGATTTAAATCATCATTATTTATAAACCGTATTAGTTGTCGATTTATTGATTTTGCTGCCACACATATACTCATTTATTTCTCATACTTGCTTGCCATCTAGCAGCTTCTTTTCTCGAAAGCTGTTCTTCTCAGGTCAATAGATGGCACTAAGAACACTTAAGCTAGAGGACGTTTTGGCAGCGGGCCAGCGGATCCGTCGATTATCAACGTTGATACATGTGCTAATTTTCTGCAAGGACAAGCAAATTTTGTCAGTTCGTGCACAGGACAAGCAAAGAGCCTTGTAATCTGAAATGGAAGACAATAAAATAGAAGTACACGAGGAAGAACATCTTCTGGCGGGCCATCCTCCAGCAAGTGAGTATCCTGCCCTCCGCTTATTCATTTGACACTAGGCTAACTCACAGCACAGCTTAGGCTACAGTAGGGTAGGACTAGGACCTGCCTACTAACAAGGCTGATGTAACCTACAGTAATATAACTGAGCTAAGGCTGTATTTATTTGACAACAGCTAAGATTTTAATTACTATCAGTTCCATTATTTTAAGTTTGTTTTTTAGGCCTACATGTTTAACAGTTCTTCTGTTTGCTTAAAAACATGCTCTGAATGTGCTGTTTCTGCTTTAAAGGCACTGTCTAGGGAACCGGGAGTCGTACTTTATGTCCTACGGGCTACGGAACCGGTAGTTCTCACGGAAACCAAACCATATGAGCTGCGATTCCGGGATCTGACGTCATTAACTAACGGAAACTTGTACGTGTTGGCTCCCGTTCCGGTAGTAATTGGAAATAGCTCACGGAAACTTCATCGCACCAGCTTCTCGTCCGGTAGCCTCACGGAATTGTGTACCCAGAAGCTAGGGAGCCGGTAGTTGATACCGGAAACTGTATAATTGGAGCTTCTGTTCCGGTAGTGTCTACGTGGAATATAAACTCACGGAATAGTTTGGATGTGAGCTAGGATGCCGGGATTTTCACGGACTTATAGAAAATAACATTGGACAAAATTCACTACCGGAACCCATATATTGAGAGCTAAGGTACCGGTAGCAACTACTATTTGCTTGAAAATGACCAGCTCACGGACACAGGTGACTATGGGCTAGGGTTCCGGTAGTGACGAAAATAAAAAAAAATAGGACTCACGGACCCATGTCAGTGTAGACTAGGAAACCGGAAGTGAATATTTTTTACTCACGGAACCCAGCTCTTGCGAGCTGCGGTTCCGGTAGTACCAAAAAATAAAATTAAAAACTCATGGACGGGTGTCAATATGGACTTTGAGTCCGGTACAGCTCACTGAATCCAGTTATACATCTTATTTTTTTGTTGCCCTACCGGAACCCAGCCAGCAGAAGTTGGGTTCCGTTAGTTAAAAATATTTGCTTCCGGTTTCATAGTCTGCACTGACATGGGTACGTGAGTTCAATTTTTTTTTTCATCACTACCGGAACCCTAGCCCATAGCCATCTGTGTCCGTGAGCTGGTCATTTTCAAGCAAATAGTAGTTTCTACCGGTACCTTAGCTCTCAATATATGGGTTCCGGTAGTGAATTTTTTCCCATGTTATTTTCTCTAAGTCCGTGAAAATCCCGGCATCCTAGCTCTCATCCAAACTATTCCGTGAGTTTTATATTCCACGTAGACACTACCGGAACAGAAGCTCCAATTATACAGTTTCCGGTATCAACTACCGGCTCCCTAGCTTCTGAGTACACAATTCCGTGAGGCTACCGGACGAGAAGCTGGTGCGATGAAGTTTCCGTGAGCTATTTCCAATTACTACCGGAACGGGAGCCATCACATACAAGTTTCCGTTAGTTAATGACGTCAGATCCCGGAATCGCAGCTCATATGGTTTGGTTTCCGTGAGAACTACCGGTTCCGTAGCCCGTAGGACATAAAGTACGACTCCCGGTTCCCTAGACAGTGCCTGCTTTAAAACAACTCTGATTCTCTGTATAAGGTTTCATCTGTACCTAAATTATAGCAATTGAGACACATTTGTCATATGCATTTGCTCACTTCAGTCATCAAAGAATTAGATTCATATGGGCCGAGTATCTCCATTATCTTTCCATTTTACGAGCATACTCTTACCTTTGTTTTATTAAAATCCTTATGGTAGACAATGTTATACACACAGGGGCGGTCCGAAGGGCTTGGGCATGGTTAAAAAACATTGTACGAGCAGGCTCAAGAAATATTAACGTTATAAATTCTAGAACGTTACGGATAATGCCATTGTAGTACTAAAATACTAAAAAAATAAGTAACAGGAATTAGACGATGTCGTTCATGTCAAATTCCACTGGACCTCGCCTCGGTATCAGCTTCTGACATATCTACTCCAGACAAATTAAAATGAGCGCAGCAGGGGAGATTTTTTTCAATCTGAGCAAAATTCAACTACGGTAATCTCAAATCTCAAGCTTAAAACTGCACGTAAATGATGCACACTTCAACCAAATAGAATAGGATAGGACTACGAAAGATCTGAAGCTAAAATATGCTAAATTGGCCTTTATTTGTCAATATTCGACTATTTCCCACACAAACTCTTGCCTTTACCCTGGCGCAGATCTCAAGAAGCAGTTTTTACTGTATGTAGGCTATGAAAGACAGATTTTAACTCAGCGCCGCAGGCATTTTTTTTGTAACCCGACACTTTCCTGGCATTTCTAGCCTTTCAGGTTGCTGAAATCTTAGGCCTAACACCTCGCCTAAATTACGGGGCATTCAACCATATAGCAAGTAGGCGACTATGAAAGACGGCGCAGGTAAAGTTTTGCGAAAAATTTTAAAGGCTGCATACTATATCACATATGTCCGTGCTCTGATAACTCGCAAACGGAGTGTGATGTTTTCCCAGAAGTTAGTATGTGGTAGTGCTTCCACTTGGAATTTAGACTACAAAAATAATAGTGCAATCATGAGGCGGTTGTGCCTGTTTCTTTTTAAGATAAGGAGATTTTTCCAAAAAAACAGGTAGGATAATGTTGAAACTTCGCGCTGCAGGCACAAATTTCGAAAATCAGCTTGTTTTCAGCGCCACAGAGTGAATATCACAACTTGGTAAAGGTATTTATGTCACTCTGACAAGTTCGAAACATACAGTTGTCATTGTAACAAGCTCAAAATACACAGAATCTCTATACAACCATCCTGCCAGAAATAGGTCATTTGCTGTCGAAATTCACTCAACTGCTTCATATGGCGAGCTCGAAACTTACGACTGTCTCTAATAGACAACTAGAAAATCTCTTCGTAAAATATGACAAGAAACGGGTCATTCTCAGGGAAAATTTGAGGTTTATGTCATTCTGGCAAGTTCCATACGACTGATTCTGAAAAACTTAGAACACAAAACTGTGAGTCTGAAAAGCTTAAAACATACTACTAAAATCTCACTTGAACAATACGACCAGAAACAGGTGATTTGAAGGCGAAGTTCACGATTAGCTGCAAAACTATGACCGTCTCTAATTTACGACTAGAAAATCCGTTCGTAGATTACGACAAGAAACGTGTCTTTCCAGGCGAAATTCGCGGTTTATGTTATTCTGGCGAGCTCAAACATACGACTTTCATTCTAAAATAAAAAACTCAAAACACACAACTGTGAATCTGGAAGCATACAAATAGAAATTTCTTTGTAGCCATACAACTAAAAAATGTGATTTGAGCTGCCTATATGCTATTCTGAAAGTGTAAAGCATACGACTGTAATACAGACAAGCCCGAAACATACGACTGAAAGTAGATTCTCTGGAGCATGGGGGGGGGGGGTGAGTCCCCCCTCGAACTGCCCCTACTTGAACACAGTTCACTGTTCAAAGCAAGGTGGCCATTGCTCATTACTTATTCGGTGATCTTCCGCTGTAGGTTAAAAGGGTTAGTAAACATTTGAAAAGACCAAGCGACATTAACTATAAATATGTCTGAAGAGGAAATCATCGGCCAGTTTGACATTTTTGGGTCTCGGAAGCTGAATATTATTTAGCTAAATTTCAGAATCTTGAAGAAATCACTGTAATGAATTTGGTATGATTTACGGCGTTTCTTTATTCTTATCCAGGTTACACCCTTTCTTCTTTGGACTTGCGGGAGTACAAGAAAAAAAACGAAAACAAATACTAAAAGATATTGACGCTAGTAATAAGTTTGATTATCCTACACATTTTCAATATAGCGGATGCATTTTTTAGATGCATAGTCAAACTATGATCCCAGCCTCCCCATGTCGGGTGCTTCCAAACCACACCACTAGAAGGCACAGTGGTTGGATCGAGTTGCGACTTCACCTTGGGTCTGGGGGGGGGGGGGGGTCTAGACTTGGGACTGTTAGAATGCTTACGATGCAACTCCTTTAATTTTGACCATTTTTGACATTGGGAAACCTAAATTCCTTCCATGAGCTCAGTGACTCATCTTTGAATGATTGCAATTGCATTTTTGTTAGTTTTAAATATGAACTAGCAAACAGTAGGCCTAATTCCTTCAAAGGCATTGAATCACTATTCTCCAAGAAAACAATTATTTCATAACCTCAGCAACAAAGAAGTAGAAGCAACCGAGTCTGAAAGGGATCCCAAGTGGAACCCAAGTGCCAGTCATTTGAAAGAAGGAAGGTTTGGCACTTGCAGCTTCGTTCAAGTGCCACATACCAATAACTTGTCTGTCCGCTGGTCCATCAGTTGGTCCACTGTTCTCGAGTTAGGTTACTTCGGATGGTGCTAGGACGATGAAACTTGGCAGGCGTATCAGGGACCCGACCAAACTAACTTGGAAATAGTCACTTCCTCGATCCGACTATCGTAGGGGGCGGGGGTGAGGGGGAATCCGGAATATTGAGGTATGCAAAGCCTGACTTTTGAACGGTGGTCGAATTTTAATGAAACATGATATTTGGAAAGATCTCGTGTCTCAGATGTTCCATTTCAAGTCCGGACTGGATCCGATGAATGTGTGGGGGGGATTGGGTAGTCGGAGGGGGACTCGGAAATCTTGTGACACTCTCGTGAGTTGTGTGATTGGGAATATTGGGATTAAACTTTGTTGGAAGGACAAGCACAAGCTCAGATAGATCTGTGGCAGAACCGGACCGGATTCGGGCACTGGGTCGGGGGCTAGAGGAGGGAGGAGGTCCGGAATTCCAGTGATCATGAGATAGGGTAGCACGTCCTCCCATGTGCTAGGACGACGAAACTTGACTTGAACATTAAGAGACTTGACAAGATTGGCTTAGGAATTGTCACCTCCTGGATCTGACCATCCTTTTAAGTGTTCATGTAACTGTGATCTTAATTGTAGGCTACTGTAAAAAAAACACTTTTAAGCTAAAATTTAGCTTAAAAGTTTGTATAAAAAATGTATATTTAATATTCATTTTCCTGATCCCCATGAGCCCATGATTATTTTTGCCTCGAGGGTTTTGCTTACAAATGATCACCACAAACCTACGAATTGGAAAATTCCTACTTTCATCCTCCGAGCCAGCCTTGCAAGTGCCATATAAGCTTGTTATTTTTTGTCTTGCTTTTTTGTTCTGATGGTGAATCACAGTAGAAGTTGAGTTTCTGAGTGTTGTGTTATGATTCAAAAAGTCCAGTTTCAAATATATTACCTTAAAACAGTCAAACAGTCTGTATCAAAACTTGGCTGTACCAGTTCTAAATGTTCTAATTCTAATCCTTCTGCTTGATACAACCCTACGCTATCTTGTGGGTCTTCGTCAGTACCAGACGAGATTTCAGACACAACTTTCTCCTCTTTCATAGCAACAAGCAAGAACAGAGATATAAATTAAAGGAGGCATCCAATTAAAATATTTGTAAGAAGAATGTACTGATATTTAAACTGTCAGATACTTGTGACGTTGCCAGTTATTCACCGACTGTTCATTGTGCACCTGGAAGGTATTAAGAATCCTTGCATCCCCGGCTGCAGTTGGTGATGACCAAAGGGGTGCAAGCAGCATTCTGAAGCAGTTGAACATACGTGCTGTTTTGGTTCTCATAGAAATAAAGGTCGAAGGTAGGCTAGCACGGGAGTAGGTTTTAAGCAGAAACTGCATAACTGTAGCAGTACAGACAAGAGTGGCGCCTAAGAGAAACCTGTGAAAGCTAAAACAAAGTCTTGTAAGGGAATCGACTAGGAACAGGGAAAATGCTGCTCGAGTAAACAGCAAATTTTATTTCTTTCCCGGCAAGATGCTGATTATAGTTACTAACAAAGATGCAGGTTCTGATTTTGTTGTCGTATAAATTTGCTGTCTTCCCTCTCGTGTAGAGATCTGCCTCAAGGTTTGAGGAATCTTTGTCTGTCTCGGGGCTTCGGCCAGTGAGCTTCGCTTAGGTAAAACGATGATACACTTCTATGGGCCACTTTAGGGTTTGGTATAGGCACAAGTTCACAACTGAGGCTGGCATGATCTCGTTCTTTCTGCCTTCAACTATTCAAGTATTTATTTACGTACGAAAATGATAACATTGAACAACTTGGTCTATTGGCCTAGAAGGAAAAGAATCTTGTGTAGGCCTGGCTACACAAGCCTAGCCTAGCTACTTGGTTGTATTCTACGAATCTCCTGAAGCCGCATAATTTGCTCCCGTTTGTCAGCTTTGTCACATACGATTTCCGAAGTTCATATCTGTCAAATAAGCTCGTTCTCTGCCATTCTTTTGTATCTGTTTATATTGGTGCTAAAAGACTTGAACTTAAAACCATGACACTAGTACAGGAGGAGTACCCAACCTCAAATTTATTTAGCCTCAGACTTGGCCTGTGAATACTACAAGCAAGCTTCTTTACAGTCCTGAATTTATCCTATGTCATTCAGGGTGTCATTCTGGACAGTTAGGACCTTGCTAGGACTCCG
The DNA here is from genome assembly GCA_023053575.1 of Branchinecta lynchi. NCBI lineage: Eukaryota > Metazoa > Arthropoda > Branchiopoda > Anostraca > Branchinectidae > Branchinecta > Branchinecta lynchi. Next base: position 29,182,470 of record JAKZAP010000001.1, read on the forward strand.
CTGATCTTTCTTCTCAACCTTTTTAGGTTCGAAGTTGTAAAAGTTTGGAGTTAGACACCCCTCGTGTAGTTTACGGATAGATGATTATGTATGTAATGATGATTATGTAAGCTCTACGCGGAGAGACCCGGAAAGACAGATAGGTAAAACTTGCTTCAGTACCAATACATTGCTTTCATCGTTTCAGTGAAGGTGGGTGGAATGAGGGTTCCTCAACCTAGGATACATCATCCTGAATCAGCATCTCCGCAGACGGAAGATAAAGAGACACAACAGCCTAACAAGTAGGTTCCAAACCTTCCCAAACTCTTTTATTGCCTTTCACTCCTCGTGCAAAAGCTAGACCCAGGATTTTCTTTGGGATAAGGGAAATCTTCTTCCTGGAAATCTACTGTCATAGAGGTTGGACAGTGTCCAACAATTTCCAGGATATAGAAGGGAATGGAGGCACCCTCAGAGACAAACCCAAAGTGGATGACAACAGTGACTGGAAGGCAAGGAATTTGAATCGAATTAGTATTATTTCTTGAAATACATAAACAAAATTTCTGGCCTTAATGTAGGCCAACACCTGATAGTGTTTCTGGTCCAATATTAGCTGCGTTCGTTGCACTCCGGGTGTCTCTGGTGTTTAGTCACCAGTGTCCGGTTCTTCCCTTAAAACGCGTTCTTTTGGTTCACCGGTGAGTTGATGAAAACCGGCTAACTCCTCGCTGAAGCCGGACTCATGAGCAGGTTCTGGTTAGTCCGCACTGGTGAGATAAAGCCGGATACTGGTTAGTTCAAAAACGGGTTATAAGACCGGTGAGAAGTCACCGGTGGATACAAAACGGCTTATAAGAAAAACCGGAGACCACCGGTGAGAACTCCCGTGACAAAGAACGCAGCTATTCTAGGATGTCGGCTACGTTGAAATTGTACCTATATTGCGAATGCAACCTAGGGGACATTTTTGCGTGGATAGCTGTAGAGCTGAACGGGTGATCCCTTCCGCGCGAAAATCGATCGGGCCTTGAACGGCTGAGGAAGATGGTTCCGTCCACTCGAAAATGCACATTCAGCTGGATGGAGCGTAGAGTGGGAAGGTCCACGCAATATCCCAGTTCAGCTCAGCGCTGCCCTCAGAGCGGTGTTGAACGGGAGGCGTCCGTCGAGCTGGACCTGTTCACGAGGAAATGACAAAAAGATGACCGCATCCAAGCAAAATGTCCGTCGAGCTCGACGGGACCAGAGACATCCACGCGAAAACGTCCCCTTACTTTCGTAATCTCTATCGGTTAGTACAGTAAATTTTAACCCCCTTTTACGACAACCCTGTGATTTTCACACGTGCCTTGTTTCGCCATTTTTGCAGCTTCTAGGAAAAGCCTGATCGTGAGAAACACCGTTCTGCTTGAAGTCAACGGGCTAGAAGAAAGACTTAACACAACAAAAGCCGTGGATAATTGGTCAAAAGTAGAAATAAGTTTTAAAGGACACCTGAATGAAGAGTACCAAGTACCATCCCTATCTGTATGACTTCCGTTCGTTAACATTGCCGGCAGAAAACCCAATCCAAATACGAAATAGTGTTTCCAAGCTATGATTTTTGCTCCATTTTAGAAATGAAAAATGACTCCAATCAACCCTTCTTCTGGAATATTTTTTAACCAGTTAAGCCCAAACGTATATCTAGAAGAAATTCCAATACGATCCGGCCAGCGCTGTACAAGATTTGAATGAATTGCGCTTTTTGTCTTGGAGTCTGTATGTGCAAACCTCCATAAACGAACATCCCTATTTTGAAAACGTCACGCTCAGGAGAAGAATGCTCTCCGTGGCCATGTTTGTGTGTTCTAGTATGGTTTCATTGTTCAGGTGTACTTTAAAGTATTTTAAGAAGTGCGAATTGCGCTTTAAAACAGATCATAATTTCTTTGTCTAATATCGCTATTTACAGGGTCAGTCCTAATGCTGTCATAACTATGGTCTCTGGTGCTCCAGTGAAGCTCAAAGAAGCCTTTCCTCCCGAGGCCGTGCGGGTTGCTCACGACCCTAAAATTCCGAAGCATTCAAAGGTATCCACTGGACATCCATTGGAAGCCGGACCGAGGGAATGCACCAGGCTTATTCAGCCGATGACTCACCAGATGACTCATAAGAATGTGATTAAACAGTCGCAGAAGGCCCCTAGATCTAACAACTAAGTTTTAGCCTAGGGTCTGTCGCCTATAATAGGGGTTATGTCCTCTCGTTTGAATCCATGGTATATCCTTTTGGTTTATGGTGCATTTACACAATGGTAAAAATCGGAGCGGGTTTGATTGTCTAGGCCAAAGACAAGTGTGAAGTAAGCACGTATGTGAAATACGCCCGGATTTTATGCAGTGTAAACGCAGTTTTATTCCAGGCGACATAGGCTTTGGCGGTACCAACATCCCTTTGAATTTGTGACCTAAAGTAGGGTTATTCCCAACCTTTTGAATGTATTGTATGTTGGGCTGTCTTTTGGTTTAAGAATTCACACTGCGTAAAATTGGGGCGTATTTTTGTGCGTTTTTTTGTTTGTGAGATTCCCTAGCGGAAAAAAACGAGTGTATTCGGATTGTATGCAGTGTGTAAACCCAGCATTACGGAATTCCCAGTAATTAAATTGGCGGCTGGTCTTTGTAGGTAGAAACACAGCCCATTAGAATTTGTAACCTAAAATAGGGTCATTCCTAACTTTCGAATTTAGCTTTGTTTTCTTTACGGGTTTCACACCGCTTAAAATCCGCTCGGATATAGAATAAACTTGGCATTACGGAAATTACCGGTAGAAAAATGTTGTATTTGAATTTGCCACCTAAACTAAAGGCTCTGTATGTCCTAACGTTAAATCCATGGTGTTTCGGACACGGTATTCCCAGTAGTTCTATTCCAGGCGACCTTTTTTTGCAACAAAAAACGTTCCATTTGAATGTTTCGCCGAAAGTATGGGTTATGTCCTGGTTTTTGCAGCCGTGTATTGGTCAAATTTTCTTCCGTTTGTCTAACACAATTCCCCGTAGTTTTATTCCGTGGCTGACAGATCATCACGTTCCATTTCTTTTATATGTATGTCAGTGACTGTCTTTTTTATGTACCTTAAAGGCTGTGCCTTTGTGAATGAATTGTGATTGACCTTTTTCCTTTCATGTTTGCTATTTTTCCGCTTCGGGTGGTTAGGATATAACCGGTCGTAATGTTCATACGATTTTTGTGCGTTTGGGTACAATAAATTTTCGGTTTTTAATGTGTCCTACCTGCTAAAAAACAAGACCAAAGGTTCAGATGGGATCTACTTGTCCGATGGCAAAATGGTTTTCACCATCGTGTTTAGCGTGCCTTCTTACCCCATAATCGACTATCACATTAGCTGTTTCAAAATATTTGTTTGCACCTTAATTTGAACCCCCTCCCCCACCCCTAAATGTAGGGCTACAAAGCCCATCTACGAACTCGGCTGGTCCGACGACCCAACGAATCCTCACACCAAGTTTCATTAAAATATCTCATTCCCTTCGAGAGTTATCGTGCTTACAGACGGACGGACAACTTTTGCGATGTCATAGGTATCCCTCCACTTACGTTTTGGGATCCCAGAAAAGGACTGATATCAAAACTTATCGGTTATTAGGAAAATGTCCGATCAGTTTCCGGTGATGCTTCACAGAATAGTTTATCATGCAGTTCGTAAATCAAGGTTTCATCTTCTGGATATTTCTGCCCGATTCCAGGCATCCGTTTTCGTCGGGATGAATCTGGAAGGCAAAGAAACGTCTGGAGGTCCAGGGTTTTCGACAGGCCAGATTCTGAAATAATACTCCTTTAGCCCAAGCTGACTGGGAAACATGTATTCAAATAATAGCTAAAAACGGATTTGTCAGATGCAGTAGCAGCGATATTTCAGCCCTTCTTGGCAAGAGTCGTAGTCAGGTCTTTACAGGACCCGTCTTACCTATAATACTAACGCAATCTGCGTCTCCATATGTTTCTAAACCCGGAGACCCCAATTTCGCACGGTACATTCTAACCCCTCTAACAAAACGACGCTGATTTTCTGACATGCCGTGTTTTGCTAACTTCGATGTGGATCACGCTGTTGACCGTTGCCTGCGAAAAGCTTTTTCCATCAGAAAAACCGGTTGTGTAAATTGTTTCCGTTATAAGTCAACGGGTCTCGGAAAAGGCTTAAAACAGCCCAAACCGTGAGTTATTTGTTGAAAGCATAGCATAGTTTGAAATACTGAAAATGGAAGAGTAAATAGTGCAAGGGGTCCTTTAAAAAAAAAAAAAAAAAAAAAATCGAAGCATCGTGGCCGACCACCTATCCGTTTTAACCATTGTTTGAACAGATGACGGAAATCTGGAACGTTTCAGAGAGGCACCAGTTTAAAGTCTCAAATGAACAGAGTAGGAGCAAGAATAAATAAGGGATCGCTTATTTATTCTTGGTAGGAGGAAAGGGAGAATGATTGACAGTTGTGAGCGAGAGGCAAAAGATGTCTCTTAACAGACAGTAGTCGAGTCTTTATCTGAATTTTCAGTTCTCAAAATTCTCTTCTCAGTTCTTTTGTTCTTCACGTTTGATGATCAGTGGGGAAGGGCTATAGAGAGATGGCACCCTACCCGACGAAAACGGATATTTCTGTACCAACGTCAACGGGATAACAACAGTTTTAAGTTGGGAGGTATAGGACTTCCCGTGAGGGGACTCGCGAGTAGCACTGCGATCACAAATGCAACGTGCTGGTTCAGGGAAGGTTGTAAGATACTCTATAACCTCCTAAAGAAACCGCATTGATATTTACATTTTCTTTGTTATCACTATTTTCGATGCATCGATCGTTACGGTGGAGATGATCCGTCAGAAAAGCTGGTTATGCACATTTCTCCCTGTTTGCAATAGAAGTCAACGGGCCTGGAGAGAGGCTTAAAACAGCGAAATCGCGAGTATCTTGTTTGTATTTGATGAGGATCTTTAATTTAGTTAAAAGTACAGCCTTTTCAAACGTATTTAACTATTTTAGAATACTGGAACACAAATAATAATTACTGGAGGGTCTCAGGACCCCAGCCCCGGGATCTTGGGATAAACTAGCAAGAGGAAGCCGCGAAAAACTGTCGTACCCGAGGACCCAACTGACTTCACTTGGCGACATACTGTCCAGTTCGCCCGTGGACCAACTAACTGATTTCCCTTGAAGGTTTATTGTTTTTTACGGGTACGATACAGAATATTTGATTGAACAAAACAAAAGTATTTCAGCTCACGCAAGCACAAAGTTGATCACACTGGAATAAACGGGGGGCAACAAGCCCCACTTTTCAGAAAACGAGTACAATGCGACCTAAATAAATAACGGATACACTATCCGCAGACAAAGAGCACGCTTGCATGTTACGGAGCAGACGTGACGTCACCCTATTAGGACAGAAGAACGGATCAACGGTATAAAATAAAAGACGATAAATCCCCTCCATAAATAAATCTAGAATTGCTAGCTGTTATTTTTACACCACACGAAACAGGCACTCGTTTTAACTTATAAGGTATCTTGCTTTAAAATCGATAACTGCACGGAAGAAGTATACAAGTTCCAATTCTAGATGGAAACGAAACAACTTCTTTCTCGTTAGAGTAGGCCTTTACCTCACTTGGAGTGATTTCACGAGGCCAGAAATGGATTTGAAGTGGGGGATAATGGAGCCCAGGGGTTATTCTGTGAGCTATTGCCTGTTTCAGAGGAAAATACGGATTGGTTTCGGAGCTCGTTTATGGACGGCTTCGGTGCAACAGTTTGCTGGAATGGGTTCGGCTGCGTGGCCCGAATACCCGCACCTGTCAGCGAAAATGGGTTGCTAGCTGCAACTGGGTTGCTCTGCTTCGGGGCAATGAGGTCGTCCAAGTTGACAAGGTTGGCATTCATCCCTAAGAACGCCTCGGGGGTCTTCTTCGCCATTGCAGATTGATTGCTGGTCTCAACGCCGTCGAAGGGTGAGCCGGCGTTCTCCCGCGCAGTGTTGACGGAACGATTGGTCAATATGTCAAACTCGTCGAGGCTTGACGCGCCGGGACTCCACGGCCCTGACCCGATGGGAACTGGAGTTTTTCTTTCTGGAGGGATCGGCGCCCAAGGATCGGAATTTGATACGCTGCCCATTTCGTTTCTGGAGCCCCACGGATCTTCTGGTACCACTGGGGTGGCCCATGGATCAAGGACTTTAGGACGAGGAGGCATGGGGGGTTCCGATGGGTGATCGGCCGTGCCCCAGGGATCAACCCACCCTGGAGTCGGCGCGTCACTTGGCGACAGCGCACCAACTGGATTTACCGGCCCGAGGTTAAGGTCCATTAAATCCAGCAAATGCGATGACGACTCCTTCTGCGGGCGGCTTGGCCCTGGCTGGACTTCATCCGAAGCTTTCTCTTTCTTCGACTGTGTTATCGCAAGGGCAAGCCGTAGCTCGTCGCTCTTTTTGCGTGCTTCTTCCGCCTCCGCTTCTTCTCTAGACATCGCGAGAGCCAACTGCAACTGGAGCTCTTCCTCCCCAGCCGTACTGGGTCGAGCGAGATCGAGATCCGGGTTCGCTGCGGGCTCTCGATTTGACGGCACAGATTCCGCAAAACTTCCGGATGAGCGCATCGCACCGTAACCTTCTACGCTCGTACCCATCCCAGACTGCTGGGCAAATCTTTCCCTTGCCTTTAGGGCTCTTGCTCTCTCTGCCTTTAGCCTCTCATCGTCCTTCAAAAGTGCCACAAGCTGTTTTGCCTTTTCTCTTACATTCATTCCCTGATCCTTGTTGTCTTCATAGTATTGAAAATCTTTCAGTGTAACGATCGCGTAAATGTTTTCTTTACACTGCTGGGCAACTTTCTCATTGCCACACTTAATAAGATAATCCAGCAAAACTAAAGCCTTGTAAACATGTCTCCAATTTTTGCCGTGATCGTTCAATCTTTTCCAAATCATTTGCATAACCTCACTAAATGCAACGACGTTGTAGGTGAGGTCCGCCACCTCGGACATGATGCTGGTGGGTGGTCCCCAGGAATCATTACTGGTCGCCTCGCGAACCTTGACCTGTGCATCAGTGTAGTTGTGGGCGATGTTCTTGATGTTTCTTCTCAACCCCGAGACGTTCATCTGGAATCTGTAACTGAAATTCACAAGTTAGTAACGATAAGGTAAGGAGCAAAGTTAGGTGGAAAGAAGCCAGATGTCAATTAGAAGCCATCCAAGTTAAAGAGAAAGACCAAATGAGGAAGGACGAACGGCAGAGAATAGGCTTGATATATTGCAACCTTCGTCTTTATATCGGCGCAGACCGTTCAATTTCATAGGCTAGAGCTACCGCAAGTATTTATTTATTTTTATTTATTTATTTATTTATGACCCGCTTTTTGCGTAACAGCGGAGTATAAAATACAAAAGTAAAATATACATATTAAAACACTTAAACAAAACAATGCAAATGAAAGATCTTTCAAATGAAAGATCTTTATGAAAGATCTTTCACAGAAATAAACTGTTATTTGGGATCAGAGGAGCAATGGACTAACGCATTTTCATTTTTCAAGACTGCTTCAGTTAATAAGCGATTCTTAAAAAAAACAATATTCTTTGAGCCCAAGCTGAAACAGCGGCCGTGTCAAAAATTAAATCTCTGGACTAGTTTTTTCTTTACAGTGGTATTTGAAAGTAATTTGCCCTGATAAGATATTTATAGTCGGTAGAAGCTTCAGTCATTTACTACAGGTTTGTGTCCTTCCCCGATGTTGACCCAGAAGATTGACAGCCTGACGAGGACCCTTGCCGGAAAGGGACGAAATATAGCTGATGAAGAATCGTAGCTGACGTATATCCGTTGTAAACAGTGTTTGAATGTTTGAATGTTTACCCTAGCACTATTTACTTTTCATCTTTCAGTATTTTAATATATATGCATACTTTAAAACTAGTCCGTGCTTTCAACAAATAACTCACGGTTTTAGCTGTTTTAAGCCTTTTCAGAGACCCGTTGACTTAATAGCGAAAACAGGGAAACAATTTACATAACCGGTTTTTCTGATGGACACAACCGTCGACAGCGTGATACACATCGAAGGTAGCAAAACACGGCAAGTGAAAAATCTGCGTGGTTTTGTTAGAGGGGTTAGAATGTACCATACGAAATTGGGGTCTCCGGGTTGAGAAATCAGGGGCGTCGCAAGTGGATTTTCGGTGGGGGGCGGGGGGGGGGGGTCAATCTTTCAAAAATTTTACCGATCCTAGAACTAAGAATTCGAGCTTTAAATTATGGAACAGAAACGATTACGTAGGAAGAGTAACAATAAAGGGCAGCATAAAAGACGATAAGCCAACTATTAGGCGGCATTTTGGCGAAGCCCACATGGAGAATATATTGCCGGGCATGATTGCAGGAACAGTTTCTATCTATTATAGCCAATAGGAAAATTAAATCGAGTGCCGCAGGCGAAAATTTTCGAAGTCCATTTTTTTCTGTAGGCTAAAGTTTAACTGCTTCTCTTAAAAATTCTATCATTTGCCGTTGATTAAATACCGAGCCTCGAAGAAGTTCCGGAAACTGGATGGAGTGACGTTCCGGCAGCAACTGCAGTCTAGTCAATATACTACCTATAATCACATAAAGTGAGCGCCGCAGGCAAAATTTCTGGTTGCTTTTCCCTGCCAAATTTAATTTCAATCCAAATTCTAGCTTTTAACGGTTCGAAATCTCAATCCTTAAACTGGCTTAAAACCCCCGCTAAATGACGCGCCTTTCCACAAAATAGAGACTATTACGAAAAGTGATGCAGGCGGAATTTTCGTAATATTTATGATTAGATATTCTTTTTGGAATCCAAAATAAAAGTAAGGACTGCCAATGATATCACAGATCATCCCTTTTGTCTGCGACCAGTGTTTCACTCGACCTCTTCTAAGTTTCGAGGTTCGTGGTAACTTCCGAATCCTGGCAATTCTAACGAGTAAATTACCGAATCCCAGTTATTATACCAACTAAGTTTAGACCGATAGCATGTTTGGGATTCTGTATAACTACCGTATCCCGGTTATTATACCGAATTGTTTTGGTATCGAAAGACTACCGAACAATGTTAATATTCGGTTTACTTTCGTAGAAATTGGAACAAAGTCGGGATTCGTTGTTAACTTCCTACTACATACTGAACAAGTTACCGAATCCCAATCATTATACCTTACAGTTCTGAAGCAATAGCTTATTCGGGATTCTTTGTAACTACGGAATCTCCATAAATATTACGAACAGTTCCGGGATTGAAAAATTGCCAAATGATTTCAGCAAATTCTCTCACCAAATTCGTGATAACTATCGAATACTGCCAATTATACCGAATCCTGATCATTATACCGAAGAGATTTGTACAGACAGCCTATTTAGGATTCTGTATAACTACCGAATCCCCGTAAATATATCGAACAGTTCTGCTGTCGAAAAAATACCGAACAATTTTAGTAACATTTTGGGACTCCAGCCAAAAATTTTACCGAATCTCAAAAAGGTGGGGGGGGGGGTGCTGCCCCCCCCCTTGTGACGCCCTGTGAGAAATATATAGGGTGTTATGGAAGCAGGTTGCGTTAGTATTATAGGTAAGACAGGTCCTTTAACTAGATTTTGGAGTTTCAAATTTCAGCCCTATCGGATCAACTTTGTGTAGGCTAAAGAAAAGTCGACAGCAGTCGAAACCTTCACGAACAGAAACTTGATCTCTTGCCCCAAAGTCTAAAATGGATGTGTCTCCATGGCATCTTAAGGCAGCAATACTGATTCTGCCAATGGCACATTATCACTCAGATCTTCTAGAACCAATCTGAGTGTTCTGAAGCATAATATTCAAAACTTGACAACTTCAAGAAAAAAAAATCCAATTTCAGTAATACCAAATAACTAGTGGGCTGTTCTTCCTTCATTCCATACACAAACCTACTAAGAATGGTTGCACCCTACCAGACGGATAAGGATCATCATTATATTTTTTCACCAACAAAAAGTTAAATTCAAATAGGAGGATGGAGCGAGTTTTACTAGCCTCTTTCGTCTGTAGGCCTACAGCTAATGCAACACAAGAAAATAAGCAAAAGAACCTGCGTCTCCCAATCTCTGCCATACCAACATGCAGTCGAATAGATTCCCCGATGCAAACGAGAGCAGGGTAGGAGCTACGCGGAACATCACAATTCGTTACCCCTACAAACAGCTACATCGCAGCAGAGCCCAGAGAAGAAAAGTAGACAGTGACACACTATTGGTTGTCATGTCTACCATCATGCTGTGACTCGCTGCACAGGCGGCTCATGGACGCCCGCTACGGTCTTTTCCTCTCATATGCGCAGTGGCGAAGAGGGAAGTAGACGGGCGGAAACTAAAATCTCAGAAAGTAGCTCTAGCTCTGCTCAGTTTTGTCGGGGTATCGACAGTCGGTGCATGGGACCAAAGACGGAGGTTCTATTGGCTTATTTTTTTTTTTTTTTGCAACCCTACATAGGTTCCAGCATGTGACCAAGAAGCTCCATTAATACATAAGAATTATTTGAATTAATTTTTAAGCCCTAAACTGAAACACAACCTTCTGGATAAGGTAGAATTCCAAATGGTCTCTTTGTTAAACCCACAGAGCTACCCTGGAATATAAGGCAAAAAACAAAAAGAACATTTTCTAGGAGACTTGGGAGAGAAATGTGTTATCTTACTTCCAATTGCGACTTTAAAAGGAGAAGACTACCTGGACATTTTTGGAATATCAAAATAACATTATCTTTCTTTTTACGTTCAAGTTAGCTACATTTACAATATGAGCGTTTTCCTCCCTACTTACCGTAGTTACTACACATGACGTCACGAATTTTGGCTTCTTGACGTCAAGAGTGGAATGTATTTTCCTATTTTTGTCAAAATATTGTGCAGCGGGCTGATCTGGCCAATCGCGTCACAAGATCAGAGCATGGTAAGCGAATAGTTACTATTTTTAGAAGATTGGAACGGTCACAGCGTAGCGGTTGGGACGAAAATAGTAACTAATGTATTGTGCAAGGGTGGAACACGCTCTATGTGCAGCTCAACAAGATCATTGCTGTTGAAAATGCTCGTCCCTCTTAACTCTGGATCTGAGCAACTCAATGGGGAAACAAAAAAGCTTGAGCATAATTAGGTTACAGGTATTAGTGGTGGCTTTCAATATGATACAGACCTGCCAAAGTTTGTATTCTTATCTAACACATAATGTAATTCCTCAAAACCTGACTAACAGTTAAAGAATAGATGTCTCCTAAAACATCTTTACTTATTTCTGTTTTTCCTTCCGAAAACCTGACGGCACTAGTTTTAACTAAAATAACAGAGTTAAAAACTGCTGCATTAGAAGAAATTCCCCTTGAAGCCTTTATTGCAAACATATCATCCGCTTGGTATTTTAACAACAACACAATCTGTTTTTATAGTGAATGACCACCCTCCAGATTTTAGACCACCTTGGTTTTACGCTTCACCTATAAAACAGTTGAATGCCAACATTAGATTAGTAAAAATTAATAAGTATTGGGAAAAAATACTAGTTTTGCCAGGTGAAAGATTATTGAAAGATGTTTACATTGAGTCATTGAAGGATGAAACACACAATTCCTGGGCTTTCGAGATTCGTTCAATATTAGATAGTTACGGGCTTGTTATTGTGAAACAGAGGGGAGGGTCAGGGGAGAGCTACGATTTGTGTCAAAAGAAGTTAGTAGTAGGTTAACGGACCAAGAAATCCAGGTTTGGTTAGCTAGGATAAGAGATGGCGGATCCTTGATTTTGTATGCAGAGGCTAAAGAGATCTGGGGTGAAGAAGTTTATTTTAAAGCGGGTTTAAATAAAGAGGAAATGAAACTAATTTTAAATCTGATCCTTACTTCTTGTCCTTACTTTTGTCCAATGTGCGGTGAGGGAGACGAGGATCTATTCCGTTTTATGTGTGGTTGTGATGAAATTGAGGATCCGAGGGAGGAAACCTTTAAAGGAAGGAATTCATGGGAGGAAGTGGTTGTTAAAATTATGCGGAGTAGGGATTTTCTTAGTATAAGAAACCTCACGAGGTTCCTCAGAGTGGCTAGTCTTCACAGGGAAAAGTGTTTGAGTGGGGTTTAGTGTGAAATAGTAGTGTGACCGTTTATTTTTGTATTTACATGTAATTATTTATGTTTGTTTGTTATGGCCTTTCAAGGCAAATAAATATCATATCATATAGAACTTAATATGAGCTGAAATCCAGATTATTCAGAACTCTTTTGACATAATGCATGATATGAAATTACTTCTTTGGGATATGTTTTTTTTCTTTTTCTTATGATGGTCATAACATTAAGGTTGTTGCAATACTTAGGACCCCATTACATTATAGAGTGTTCTACTTTAATTTGACTTTTTACTTGAACTATCTTCTGTCCTCAATACTGTCTGCAGTCAAGGATTGACAGTAGTATTGTTAATTTTAAACTGACAGGTTTCATGATTTGCAACATGCAAAACTCGAAAGAAGAAACAGAAGAAAAATAAGAGCAAATTTTTAAAGATCCTGTTGGCATGGCTCATAGTAAACTGGAACAACATTTTAATATTTTCTGCAAGTATTATGAAGCAGAAGTTGCCTGGTTTGGGTTTTAGTGGTTTCTTCTGGGACCGTTCACTGTTCAATAGCATTCCATAACTGTATAATAATGCGGCATGACTCACAGTCAGCTAGGGCTGACTCAGCTTGGACGCTATTTGGCCATATATTGTAGGTGCCATCTGATCTCCTTACAGCCCCCATAGTTAGGATACAAATCTGATATAGGAAACGCACACTCATAAATCGGGCCCACAGTCTGCCTACAGTGACCAGTCTAATGCAAACCCCTGATTTTTTAATTTATATCAATCAAAGCCTGAACACACATTTGAATGATCTGGAGACTGATTCTTCTGTTTTTTCTTCAAAGCTCCAAGGATTCACTTACTGACACCTAAGGGTTAGAAATTAAACACTTTTTTGTCAATTCATAACATGTTTACCTGATATTTTTTCTTACACCAGTAGCCTATGTAGCAGCGTTCAAACCAGCAGATGACTCTTTATGAATTTCTTTACTTTGCTGCTTGAGTGTCAAACCAGCTAATCGAAGAAGGAGAAATTTAAAACTTAAATAATCTTTTTGCAAACAACTTTTCCATTTTACTTTGGTGCCAAAAGGATTGCTGGAAGAGTTAGCGCTTCACAGATACAAGTTTGCCATTTTCCCTTTCTGTTTGAATGTTTCACAAGAAAACACAAAACCAAGGTAAAGGCAAATTTGGAGATGTTTCTAAATAAGCATACCTTACTGTAGACTGACAGTTTTTTATTTATTTTATTTGTTTGTATAACCCACTGAAAAGACAGAATAGTGGAGTACAAACAATGAAAAAGAACACAAAAAACTAAAAAAGATGACTTAAGTTCACTATAAAAGAAGTGACAAGCTGGAATGTGTGGGGAAGCTGAGATGGGACTTTGTGGAGAATTTTTTACTTATGACCCAGTGACTGGGTCTTTAAGAAGTTATTGATGCATCAGCAAGGCTATCATGTTTTGCAAAAAGAAAAACGTTTCCTATAGAGAGATTGCACCATACCCAACGAAAAAGGGTGGGATCGTAACAAAAAAATGTAACATTAGGATAGGACTTCCGACTTTGAGACTAAATTACCGGCCTTTTATAGCCAGCAAATTGCAGGGTCGTTAATCTGGCTCCTTCTTGTTGGAATAACATAACTTTTATAAATGAGTGATTTTCTGGTCAGAGTTTGAAGGCATCAAAGTTTGTAAGCAAAGACAGAGGCTCGTCCTATTGGGCACTTATGACACATTTTTTCAAATCTGCATCATCGCCGATCAATGGGACTCGAGACTCCTTTTTTGTGTTCAAACTTTGAAGCATTCAAGCTCTTACTTCCTTGGAAACTCTCTCAAGTCCCCAGCTCAGAATGATGGTGAAACATTGATAATTTAATTTCAAAGTTGAAAGTCCTATACCTCCCAAAGTTAATTTTTTTTTTTACATTCCTGTGATGATGGTGTTGCGATATCTGTTTTCATTAGGTAGGGTGCAATCTCTCTATACAGAAAAATGTCTTAATTCTTTTAACTGAAAGTTACTTTTGTGTCTTTGTTTGATGTTTGGTTTTATAGATGTTCTACAGCAAGACAAAGGTAATCGAAAACGGGAGAACAAAACTACAAAAGCTTCAAACGGAATTTAGAAAAAATGTCCTCATCTTTCTGTGAATATGCGTCTTGCATTTTCCAATACTATTTCTGACAGTTACTGTTAATGAAAATCTATCATGCCAACTAGTTGAAATATTAATCATGTGCCAAGACGGGTGGACGGCCCATCATTCATTTGGACTTTGACAGCAAGTCAATCAAACTCGATATAACACACCTGTTCTTTAGTAGCTAGTCTAACTGAATGCTATAAAGTTTGAGGCTGCTGAAGCCACCTGATCACAACACCTAAGCTGCACTTTAGTTGGAGAAAAAAGTCTGCACAAAAATGACAACAGATTGAATTGAGATCTGTTGCTCTGTACGGGGTTGGGGCGGCCAGCGCTTCATTGGCCGGACTCCTGGAACCGTCACAGATCGATCCAGGCTCTAGCTCTCACTTTGACTTTAAACCGGCACGTGTTTTGCTTTTTATCAGAAATTAAGCAATATGGGACGAAAAGGAAACTATGAAGAGAAACAGAAAAGAGGACCAGGCAGGAAAACGAAGAAGCAAAAGCCACCCACTTTGCCAGAGGCACTAAAAGGTTTGTTAAACAATTTGGGAAGTCTTTTGTATTATCAGATTTATGGATAAGAGTTGCATTTTTTGTCTCTGGTTCCTGTTTCGTGTTCTATATTCACAGTTGTCTGGTTTGGGTAAAAAATGGTGTTTTGCTTACGCTGTTCCATGTTTCGTGTTTTGCCGCCATTCTGAGGAAAACAGAAATTTAGGATCCTGAGCAGATCCTGAGCATGTCTTAAACGGAAAATCTGTTAAATTGTTTTTAAACTAATTTTAAATTGAATTAAATTCCAAAATGACCATATTTTAGGATACAGCTTTTTCCTCCAGACTTCTGCAATTCTTTCTTTTCTATCTGTGAATCCCTCTGAAATTTTCTATCTAAACAGTGATAAAACATGCTAGGAGACTAAGTTCTGTGTTTTGAAAAACAGACAGTGGAACAGAGAACCTGGTACACAGAATAACATACAAAAATGGGAAAATGAGAAACAGTGTGTTGCGTGTTTTGACAAAAACAGGAAAAATATAAAACAGAGAGAAACAGTTGGGCACCAGACTTTTTGGAGAATTCCCCTCCACAGGGGAATCCCCTGCACAGGTGAAAAACAATCCCCTGTGGAGGAGATGGTGTTGGGGGAAAGAGTAGTTTTCTCAACTGCTCACACTTTTCCCCCAACACTATCTCCTCCACAGGGGATTCTTTTTCACCTGTGCAGGGCATTCCCCTGTGGAGGGGAGTTCTCCAAAAAGTCTGGTGCCCAACTGAGAAAACAGCAAACAGAACAGAGAAAAAAAATGCAACTAAGGTTGGAATTCAAAAATAAAATTATGTAAACAGCTAAAGGTGAGCTAAAAAGAGTCTGGTTCTGCTTAACCAAAATTTACTTGCTGGTATCTGAACTTCTCATCAAAATTTCTTAAATATTCCTTCAGCAAAGCCGACAGCGAATAAATTTGATGTGTTAATGGGATACATCAGCTGAATTTTATTAGAGCTAAAGGAGGGTATCAACCTCGAGTTTATATGACCCTAGACTTGGTGTGAAAGCAGAGGAGGGGTACCTGACCTCTTTTTTTTACACTATCTTGATTGTTGCTGCAAGAATGTTAAAATGATATGTATTCTGTTCTGACAGTCAAGAGGCAAAATATTACTTTTTTTCAACATTCAACATGTCCAAAAATATTCAAATTCTATACCTTTTCTATGTTTTGAAGCTGCTCTGAAAAGGTACTGTCTGGCTATTGACTTTAACTACCTTTTTCATCATTTTGTAAGCCAATCGAGATAAGGTTTAAGAACATTAGCCCAACCAGCTCTCTACGATTGCTTGGCACTACTTTCAACTCTACACTTTCAAAATTTGCTATTTGGTTTTTAAAGATGTATGTACATCTATCTGTACCGCTCATGGACGCATCATCCCAAACCAGCGGCGCTACATTCAGAAAGCTTTAGGAAATTTGTACAGCTCTTTTTGTGCTCCATCCATTTTATTTGCTCTGGTGCCGCATGTGTTCTATGGAAGAAGGAGTTGCAGAAGATGAAAAGATGCTATTTGAAGTATGCAAAGCTCCTGCTTTATTTGCCAAAGTTATACCACAGCTAAATGCTAAGCTTTTCCAAATAAAGATGCAGGTGACACACTTTGGAAATTTTCTTGGCTCTGCCAAAAATCATGCACAGTAGGGCCCAGCCAGCAAATGACACTCTACATTCTTTTCTGGGTGATGAATGAAAATTGTATATTGTATTTGTTTGTTTTATTTAGTTAATTTATTTTATTTTACATACTCAATTTTTCAAATGGTGAGTCAGAAACAAAGTACTTACTTACTTACTTTATACCATTCTAGACTGATCAGAGACGTTTTTGTAAGACACAAATATGCCACACAAATAAACCCTGAGTTCCGTGTTTACCCATTGCAAAAAAAGTAGGCTGGTATATTTGATAGTTCCAAAGGGTTTTTACGTTTTTCACTATCAAATATGATTCGCAGTCAGCTTTGGCTGAAGGAATATTTAAAGTAGGCTAGTTTCTCAGATTTTCGAAGTGGTCCAAATTTCTGTCTGCCCCTACATCAGAAACTAAGGGGGAAATTATTATAATATTATTATTGAAGGGTGATAAAAGAGATATATCTTTGAAGAACTTTCTATATTTTGAGAACTTCCCTGGCTAATTTCAGTGTTGTATGACATCTTCAGCAAGTAAAGAGATAATGATAGAGTAAATACCGTAAATGATGATTTCTAAATATTTATTCAAATAATAGGGTAATCATGCAGAAGTTTGTGTCAAAGTCTATCAACTTTCACTTTCAGATGATCTCAAGAAAGAACTAGGAAGAAGGTCGAAGCAGAGAGCTGCTAAAAGGGCAAGTAAACTTGTCAAAGGAAAAATTGAAAAAAAGAAACCTGTAAAGACAGTCAAGGAAGAGAATTCTGAGGATTCAGACATTGGAAATGAAAGTGTGGAAGATGACAATGCAAAAACTGATTTATTTGCGAGTGACTCTGAGGATGACAATGCTGGGGCACCTAACTTTGGTGGATCAGAAGATGACTCAGATGAGAACAGTCCCATGAAGGACGATTTCCAGCCCGAAAGCAGTGATGAAGACGAAGAAGAGCTACCAATTGAAAAAGAATCAAAAAAGCTAAAGCAGAAAAAAGCTGAAAATGAGTAAGTTAATATTTGCTTTAGATATTTCTCCTTTGTTTAGGCTACTGCTGAAGCATCCTGCTCTTAGTATAGCCAGCGTAAAAGTAGGTCTATTTAATGCATCCTTCATTAGAAAACAGTGAGAGCATTATAATGTTTATTTATCCTCATATCATCCTGTGTCTCCCAAAGATGATTTTCTTCAAATCATCCTGTACCGTCCGAAGATCATTTTAACGTGAAATACTGTCTATTAGCCACTAAGCCACCTCCCTTGTAACTATTTAGCTATTTGCGTATCTTTCTAGTCTATCTTATGTGAGATAAACAATAATCACCTTAAATCGCATGGCCGAGCAGCAAAGGTGCCAATGCTCCTGTAGAGTTGCTGGTGGTGTGAAGATTTGTTTTGTTGGTTTGTGGACAACGAATGTCTGATCATAATATTCTTTGGGAAACCAGCTCTTTGTTTTGAGCTTATTAGAGATAATAAATAGTTGGTATGGTTGACAATATATAGTTGAAGTTGGCACAGAATTTTTATTTATTTATTTGACTTGTATAGTCACAAGAAAGATAGATCCTGCGAATCATTGTCTTGCATCCTTTCTAGGGAAGCTACATGTGACAGGGAGCTCTTAAAGGACCTGTCTATCCTGTGTGATATGATGTGTTACACAAAAAGCCTGAGGGCTATGGCAACACAAAAAAAGAAAAGTTTTTGCTGTATCTTCCGAATGCAGACTAAGTAGAGCCCTCTCAATGCTTCATCAAAAGCTCAAGCAAATCTTCCCAACTGACGAGCTTTCATAAAGTATTTATCCTTCATCTTTGTAACCATCAACTCCTTGTATTACTGGTTCACTCTATTTTCCTAATATTTTCGTCCATTTTGGTTTTCAAGATGTAGGGTTTATCCATCCTAACGGCACTTAATTCATGTTTGTATTTTCAATATTTGCCTCTTTTTGAGTAGATCAGCCTATGGTTTGTTGGTTCCAGTAGCTCATTGGTCAGGCATACCGTTGATGTGTGTTTTTCAGTTTCTCTTCTATTTCTTCAGTAATATGAACCGCTCCAGACAGTAGATGCTCCACTTCGGCCGCTTCTTGTTCTCCCTTGGTGGGGTTTCACTTATTGGTGTTTTCATACGAAGGTGCTGTGGTCCGGGGTTTCGTATGCTGCCTTGCAGAAGTTGGCACACGGGAGTACGGACTCATTAACACCAAGAGGACCGTGCGAGGCTGATAATAGCGGGACGGTTTTGTAATATTTGTGAGAAAACCTACAGGTTTCAAAGTAGTTGCATTTGTTCGAATATTGGAATAGGAACTATAGGTGTGTTTGTCCTCTTGTGCTCTGAGTGACTGAAGGTAAATCTCACGTTCTGATATGCAGTTTCTTTCAGCAAACTTGCTCAAGACGAGCTCAGCACGGACATGGCTAGGATTGACCGATTTCAGCTTCCAAGTGGGGAAGAAGCTGAGAGCGAAAAGATGCTTCCTCCAGACCTAACCATCATTAACATGAGAATCAAGGATGTCTTAGCTGTGTTGTCAGACTTCAATAGCAGACGTGAAGGTGGAAGGTAGGAAGTGCTTCTTCGTAAATCTCATGTCGTTTTTATTGTTTTAAGTTGTTTTACGATAATGTCATTTGAAGTACGTTATTCCGTTGCTCCGTTACTCCCGAATAGCGTTTTTTGTGGCACTTGCAGCCTTCGGCTCAAGTGCCATATATCTCTCTTGGTTCTTACCAATTTGGGCACTTCCATGCAAGTTAGGACGATGAAACTTGGCATGCATATCAAGGACGCGACCCGGCTCTTAATAAAATCTTCTTTTCCCGGACCCGACCATCCGTGTTGGGTGGACGGGAGCAGGAATCTGGGATTTTTTGACCCGTGTAAGTTACAAACAGGTAATCCGATTCGATGGAAACTTGATGGCTGGTAGGAGCACATGCGTGTAAACCAAACAAAATGGAGCGATTGGGATGAAACTTGGACAAAGATTATGGATCGTAGATACTATTTAAAGGTTCGGAATTGTGTGATACGTGCAGGCACCAAACGGATGGAGGAATAGTAATGAAACTTTGAAAATACGAAGCATCTCGAGCCCTAGATGTACCCGTTTTAGGCCTCGATATGGATGGAGATGATGGGGGCGGAATTTCCCAGATTCGAGTGAAACTTTAGGGCTGATAAGAACAAGTGCTATAGATGTGAAAACGAATCCGACTTTGATGGGGGGGGGGGCTGGAGGGGCTTCCTGGACATCTTGTGACAAGCACACTCTCGAACGCATGATCTGATCCGGGCGTAACTTGATAGTTGGCAAGAGTACATGTCCTAGGTGTTCCATTAGTAGGCTATGCCCGTACTGTTTGCGATTCTTTCCGTTTTACCTACCCTTCCAAGTGCCATACGGTATGAGTTTTCAGCTGTCGTTTATTTATGGTAAAAACTTGTGGTAGCTCCATCTGTTTTCAGATATGTATGCATGAATCTGGCGATGTCGGGGCGCGATCCACATTCTCAGCGTCACTACAAGAGCAAATTGTGAAAAATAACAACAGCGTCAAAATAATTAGTGGATTCAGATACAAGATACAAAACTAATCTGGCTCTTCTGTTAAAATTTAATAATCAATCAATTTATTTAATTACACGAAAACAGGACTTTCCTTAATAAATATATAGAATCATTTCATCCACTCGGTGGGTCGGGGCAATAGCAAAGTCGATGGAAAAGGCGGTAGAAATGGCCGGAAAGTCATTCTGCATTCTTGCAAATCGCCTTTAAAAGTGGATTTTCATATCTAACGTTGCAACAAAACTATCTATCGCTTTCCGTCTCATCACATCAAAGATTCAGTTTCATTTTCCAAAAATATTTGACTAGCAGGTAACGTTGGTTGTATGAAAGGATGCGCTGTTAAAACAAACTTACGCATCGTCGTCTCGAGATAATTATAAAAAACTTCGAGACAATATAGTTGCGTGCAATATGTCTTAAATAAAAGAATTCTCACTGACACAGTACAAAATTTAAAATAACGAATTAAGTGGTTCAGACGCGCGCAAAGACCCCGACACTGACTCGAAATTGTTGAATCGTCATACAGGTCATCGTCTAAAGAATAACCTAAGTACTTTACTTTATGTACACTCTTCAAAACAAAATCAACAAGTCGAATAGCCGGAAGTATCAGGGATTTACATTGTTTCGGGATACAAATCACCCAGTTGCACTTCGCAGAATTGAAAATAATGTCGTGCGCGCGACGCTGCATAATTTACGCAAATCTTCAACAGGAGATTTAAAGCGTTCGCCTACGACGCCATTAGAACCATGTCGTCAGCATAAGCTATCGAGTTCAAAAACACAAGAGAGATGTTACAGCCTACACGCTGTCCATTAACTGTTTACAAAGGTCATCTGTAAAAAACATTAAATAAAAGTGGTGAGTTTAATTGCATTAGCAGCATGAAAAGGAGCAGACAACTTTGGCCCCCACTTCTCACAAAACTCATTGTTGACATTGGTCTTTCTTTCGATGTTGATAAAATTGTAGTTGTTGTTTTAATTTTGAAGAGGTGAATGGCTCTGTTACTGTCTCCCTAGACAGTGTTCAAGTCCCTCTGTCTGAGGAACTTACTTACCTTGGAATGCCAATAGGCAGGAACCTAAAAGAAACTCATAAGTTGTCCCTGGAAAATCTGAAGAAAAAACTTGGAATCGCTTACGCTTCAATAGTTACAAATATCAAACATCTCGATCGATTAAATCTTGCAAAAGTGTATGACAGTCTAGCTGTCCCGCATCTCCATTCTCTTTGTCCCATTTGGCAGTTTTTTTTACTGAATCTCAAGAAATAGACCAGAAATAGTTATTTGATGAGTAAATTCCGTCTAATCTCTCCAACTTCTGTTATTGATAAACGGCTTCAGGATTTTCATTCTTCTTTGTCAATGTTGTCTCACCCATGGTCTGCGCTATTTATTTTAATCGTCTTTGTTGATACTTTTTGTATTTAATGTTAGTGTTTCTTTTTTCTATTTATTTTGTTTGTTACTCCATCTTTAGGGCGCTTCGCCCTCCTTTTGTTGAGAGGGGTTATAAATAAATTGAATTGAATACCAATTAAAAAAAAAATAAACTAGCAGCTTTGGCATACCTCGTGTTCGTAACTTTTCAAACAATAACTAGTGGTTAACACGAAGTCAAAGCACGTGGTCAACGTGGCGTGGCGTAAAGTGGCTAACAAAGTGTTTGGTCAACTCCGCTTATTTGGCTGTCACAAACAGTAGATAAAGAGAAATAGATAAAATAGCTAACGTTTTAAAAAATCAAATATTGTGTTTTCAGAAATGATTGATTGATGTGTTGGACTTTTTTTTAAATAATTTTTTCATATATGCAGTCATTCTCTGGAATGACGTACACAATCTGGCATGTTGTTAGACAAGGTCTGGGCAGCTAAATTAAAACCATTATTCACTTGTGAAAGAATGGGTATAGCCTAGGGTTGTGGTTTTGGAGATTTGAATGTTTAGGTTGGATTTCTAACGTCCTGCAATTTTCTAGGAGTCGTCAAGATTATATCGAGCGCCTGCGAAAAGATCTAAGTAACTACTACGGCTACAATGAGTACTTGATGGAGCAAGTGATGCAGATATTTCCTCATGGGGAAGTTCTGGAATTCCTTGAGGCCAACGAGGTTCCAAGGCCAATGACTCTTAGGACAAATACCCTGAAAACAAGAAGGCGAGACCTTGCTCAGGTATGACAACGATGCACTTTCTTGTCGTCGAACACCCCGAAGCGTAGTGTACTTGCTTGCAGTTAACTACTTACTTATAAATGGTATTGACTATACTTTAGCCGATTATCTACGGCCCGTGACGTTTTAATGACGTCTTGCAAGAAATATGAAAATTCGACTGAATTAATGTTGGAGAATATATATTTGTATCAATATGTATAGAGCCGAGCGCGTTTTACTTATGAACCGTTCTAGGGACAATCGTTTCCGTTAGTAAATGGAAAATATTGACTTTTCATGTGACGTCTCGACCCGTAGATAATCGGCTAAAGTTTAGTCAAAACCTTATAAATCCTTGACGGTCAAGCTCCATAGCTCTTCGTCGCATCCAGGGACCTTGGCAGTGGGAAAGACAGGAAACTCCTTCAAAAGTGTGTCGTGGGAAATAGCTCCAGCGACCCGCTGTAAATCGGGTCAACGTTAACAAATCCAGGTCTGGTACAGACTTTGAGCGTGTTCCACCCTTCTAACAATAGTAACTGTTAGTTACTATTTCCGTTACAACCCCACAAAATGTTACTACGCCGACCTTTCCAACCTTCTCGAAATAGTAACTATTTGCTTACCGTGCTCGGGAGCGTAAGAACCGTGGTAACTACGCATGTCTGTAACGTGATTGGTCGGATTCGCCCGTGGCATGATATTCTGCTGGAAAATAGAAAAATCGTTCCAGCCTTGACGGCAAAACGCCAGAATTGTGCGGGAACAAGGGTCCTTCCACCATCGTTAATTTGCGCAGCAGCCACTGGGAGCAACCAGTTTTGAAACGACTGTCTGTTCTTCTTTCCGGCAACTGGATTTTTTTTTGTTGAACGTTAAAGCACAACTCATACTACAGGAATGATCTTTTGCCTATGAATGGGATCAGAAAAAAAGATTTCCAGAAATACCATTTCTGTCCACCTGAAATGGCGATTTGCTTGTTAGCGCTTGTCGAGACTATCCAGCCTTCCTGCTCTCCGACTCGGCGGATGGGAGCAAAACGTTTGAAAACTTGACGCGCCGTGGTTAAAAAGTTAGAAAACTAAGAAATAAAAGAATTAAAAAAAAGAAGATTCTCATATCCTTACCTTTAAAGAGTTGTCAGCGGACATTAAAGACTCTTGCAAACTTTGCTTTGTGTTAACTGGCAAAACTCGGCATTGCTGAAAAACGAAACAATGGAGAGAGGTGGAGATTTAAGAAGCTTATAATTCCACAAGGGAGCTAGAGGGAGCTGCGAGTACTTTTGAGTTTCCGTGATGATATAACGCCTGAAAAAAGCTGTGGGCCTCTATACGAAGCAATAGCTATTGGGAATAAATAACGGAATAGTTGTTGAATTCTGTCATGGTTTACTCTTAGGCGTTGATCAACAGAGGTGTCAACCTGGACCCGCTCGGCAAGTGGACCAAAGTCGGGCTTGTCGTTTACTCATCCCAGGTCCCCCTTGGTGCTACACCCGAATATTTAGCTGGACACTACATTCTGCAGGTGGGAATTTTTATTTGATTTATTTCGCAATTTTTATTTTAATATTCCCACAGAGAGATTTGAACGGTACTGTCATTTGAGGCAAATTATCAAGCACAGCGTAATATTATAGTGCAAAAATATGCCAGCGGCCTCTACAGATTCCGTCGAAAACATTGTTTATATACATTTTTTCGGCATACAGTTTGTCCAAGGAGTTCTTAAAGGGGTTGATGGAGTCACTCAATACTACAGTAGAGGCATATTTATTTGAACAGTCGATTAAATGTGAGTAGTACAGTTTTGGGCTAAATGGTAGGATGAAGATCTAAAATACTTATTCAAGCGTTTTCAGATGCCCTTAATTATCTACTTTGGCTAATCATAGTTGACTTAAGTCATAGCAAGTGCATGAAAAGCGCAACGTCCAAAGTCAACAATCGTAAAGCATACCTCTATTGTACGTCAGATGGAAGGGCGGTCCAACAGTCCAACACTGTGTTTTCTGTCGACGTCCTTAGACAATCTCCAGCCACTCAACTTGAAGTCATATCCGCGCCAACCGATCTTCTTAAAGTTGAGAATTGTGTGAGAAGGCACGATGCTCCTTGACGAATCTTGTCATATTCAATCAGATCTACACGTTCAAACCGATATGATTGTGAAGGTAATTAAGGTCTTCCAGTGTTTGTGGATAATTCAAGTACTAACTTAGTTCAAAACTCCGTGAAAAGTCGATGTACTCTATGGCATTGATGTGTTTATCGGTCTGACGGATGTGTTAGGTCGGACGGAACAGTGACTATACCCCATGATTGGCGTCGCGAGGGCTTTGTACGGCATGGCTACTAGGTTTCTATCTCAGCATTTGAAATATCACCAATTGCACTCATCACCAACGCCTGCTACTCCTCGGGATTCTACATCCTTGTTGCTTATAAGTGCAGCTTAAGGCAATTTGACTAATGAGTTGTTTTGTTCTTTGAAGAAGAGTTCTAATGGTAATAAAATTTGTGTAAGGTTTTGTTTATTTATTATTTCCTTCAAAACTGAGGAGTACAAAATGTAATATAAACAAAACTAAGCTAAATAAACCGATCCATTCAGTGACGTATAAATATTATGTAAAAAAAACAAGAGCTACGAGCTCATATGGCACTTGTTACGAGTAGGCAGTACAAGAAAGTAGATGAGAACGTGACAAAATACACCCGCCAACCAAAAATGCGGTTCGGAAATAGAAGTAGGATATTTTGTTTCACTGACTTCTGAGCAGTTCCGGCATCGTCTCGATTATCAAATGCACATGTCTGTTCAAACTTCCAAGTTTCAGCCTAATAAATCCACTAGTTTGATCCCTAGACGTGCTACAATGTTTCCGGTACTCCCTCCATCTCCCCCTACCGTGGCCGAATCTGGTTCGGACTAAAAAACGGATCATCTAAAGTATCTTCTTTTATACCACCTATCAAGTTTCGGTCGAATCTGAGCATTTTTGGAAAATTCTGGTACCTCCTCCCCCCACCAACGTTGTCGGATCCGGATCCTTGCCCAAAATATGTCATCTAGGGTATATGCTCTCCCTAAGTTCTATGTTTCATTTAAACTGATGCACTCGTTTGACTCCTATGCGAGCCTCAAAGTTTCCGGCAATCTCCCTTCAATTCCCGCCACTGTGGCCGAACAGGACTTGAAAACATAAACGTCATATCTCCTAATTCCCTCTTTCTGTCCATCAAGTTTCACTGAAATTGGAGCATAGCCTATCTGCAAGTTTCCAGTACCCCCCCCCCCCCCTACCTTGGCCGCATCCGGCCCGGACGCCAAATAACAAATCTAGGCCGCATAAACTCGCCACTGTCGAACTTGCATCTCATTCGGGCCATTCGTTTGGTTTTTGTGCATGTCAAAAGTCCCCCCCCCCCCAATTCCCCCAACCGTGGTCGCATTTGTTCGAACGCATCTTTTACATGTCGAGGCCATCGATTCTTATCACCCATTTGTTTGACCCTAGTTGGTCGTATCCTAGTTTAAATAAAGAAGTCAATTAAGTCGGGTCGCTAATATGCCTGCAAAGTTTCATTGCCTTAGTACTTCTGGAACTATTCTAACCCCCGACTACCGGTATTCCAGGAAACCCCCTCTACCCCCCCCCCCCCCACAGAGCCCCGAAACCATCTGGCTCCGTCAAATTCGGATCTAGGCCTAATGCTTGTTCTCTCCATTAAATTCCGTCCCAATCCCTCTGCTTTAAGCGTTTCTTGAGTTTTCCGGCCCCCCCCCCCCATCCCCACAGGTATAACCCGACCCGACCCGGACTTAACATTGAATATCCGAGGCGATAGCTCTTTCCACCATACAAGTTTCATTCAAATCCGATCACCCGTTCAAAAGTTATACACGCCACTAGATTCCGGACTCCCCATCCATCCACTTCCCCCAGTATGGTCGGATTGGGGAAACGGCTGTT
Source organism: Branchinecta lynchi (assembly GCA_023053575.1). NCBI lineage: Eukaryota > Metazoa > Arthropoda > Branchiopoda > Anostraca > Branchinectidae > Branchinecta > Branchinecta lynchi. Next base: position 29,208,731 of record JAKZAP010000001.1, read on the forward strand.
CTCAAGTGAACCTGTTCGGGTCCCTGACATACCTGCCAAGTTTCATCGCCCTAGCACATCAGGAAGTATGCCGAACTCGCGGGATCGCTAGAAATCCGGACCCCCCCCCCCCTCAACTCCCCCAGAGTGCCTGGATCTGGTCCGCTTATATCAATGACGTATCTAGGACTTGTGCTTGTTCTTCCCACCAAGTTTCATCCCGATCCCTCCACTCTAAGCGTTTCTCAAGATTTCCGGTTCCCTCCTCCAACTCCCCCCAGTGTCATCGGATCCGGTCCGGATTTATAGTGGGACGTCTGAGACACGAGGTCATCCTAAATATAAAATTTCATCAAACCTTAGCAGACGACGCATATGGGATAGGTCACTGTATCACATGCTGCGATTTTAGTATTAATTAGCCCCCGTGTCTCCACGATAAGGGAGCGTCGTAAACATTCTCAAAATGATACTCACCGTTTCAGGGAGCTTCAAGTTTCCTTCCCGTGATGGCGCTAGCTCCGCGTGAAAATGAACGAGTGCTCGACATGAGCTCTGCTCCTGGCGGGAAAACGTCACATATTGGTAAGTTGAACACTGGTAACTAATGCTAGATAAGTGCGCTGCCCTTCAGTTTAAAAAGTGAATGCTTGTTTTTTCTGCTAGTTAGGTTTTGGATATGTTATATTACCTGTGTGTTTGATCTTATGATGGGAGAATTAAAGTTTAACTGAAAAGCTAAAAAACGCGTCGCCCTTCTGAAAAGCTAAAAAACACGTCGCCCTTCCCTCGAATACTGCTGTCTGTATGGCACTTCCGTTTAATACGGGAGGAGTCACAAGGCTTCGAGAGGATCTAGTACCGTTCTTTACTAATAATATGAAATTCCTGTACATTTCCCTTCTTAAAGGACACCTGAACAATGAAACCATACTTGAACACACCATGGAGAATGTATTTAAAGATATGGCCACGGAGAGCATTCTTCTCCTGAGCCTGACATTTTCAAAATAGGGATGCTCGTTTCTGGAGGTTTGCAAATGCAGACTCCAAGACAAAAAGCGCAATTCATTCAAATCTTGTACAGCGTTGGTGGGATCGTATTGGAATTTCTTCTAAAAATACGTTTGGGCTTAACTGGTTACAAAATATTCCAGAAGAAGGGTTGATTGGAGACATTGTTCATTTCTAAAATTGTTCGGTACTGAAATAAGGACAGATGGAAAATGGAGCAAAAATCATAGCTTGGAAACACTATTTCGTATCTGGATTGGGTTTTCTGCAGGCAATGCTAACGGAAGTCGTACAGATAGGGATGATACTTGGTACTCTTCATTCAGGAGTCCTTTAACGAGTTTGGTCTCTTTATCTTTATCAAACCGTAGACACCACTTTCTGCCAAGTTTGGTGACCAACTACTGGAAGACCCTAACCATCGTCACATCCTTCCCCCACCCCACGTTCCTGACCGTATAAGGCCACAGAGAATGGCAGCACATCCAGTTCCAAAGATCCAACCAATTTGGGCAACTCATGCGCGGTACGAAAGAAAAAATTGTGTCCCCTCCTTTGTGAGTGTTTTCAACGCGAAATTCTAAGTAAAATCCTTTTCCTCTTTTTGTGAGTGAATTATTGAAGTTTAGCGCTTTAATTTGTTGCAATATTTGTTTTAGTGTAATTAGAGAATATCTGACTACAAAAGCGCAATTGTATATAACAATTGCATATTGTATATAGCAGTTGTATATATAATAGTATATATTGTGTATTCTCCATTATTTCTGTTGACAGTACTGTTCGTTTTTTTTATTTCTTTGTTGTTCATTTTTCTTTTTTTTCTTTTAATTACTCCGTCTTTTTGTACGTTTGTGCATTATGATGGGCAATAAATCTATTAGTAGTATTAAGTTATGTTTGACGAGAAAACAAGTATTCGTTTTTTTGTTCATACCGTAAGGAATGTTTTTCTAAGAATAAAGATTGATTGATGGAGGTTGGTACGAAAATAGTAACTAATAGTTACTATTCTTAGAAGGGGGAAACATGCTCAAAATGGTTCAATGTATTTCAAATCTAAGACTCTTATGCCCGGGGCCCACTATAATCACACATGGTAATAACGCCGATAAAAAGACTGTCTTACGGTCGAAATTAGGAAGAAAAGACGCTGAAAATGTAAGACGCTGAAAATGTAACATAGACGAGATGGAAAAATCCGTCTCCGCCATTTAGAAACGTTACTTTGGGCGAATCACTGACGACAGTCACTGACTTTAGCTAGTTTTGTTTACTACGAGTGATGATGGTGGTAATGTATCTTGAATTTCTTCGTTTCAGGTGTGACTAGGATGAAACGTAAGAGTGGGTAATAACCAAATTACGTACAGATGTGACTGAATGTGGCCCACGCATTAAACTTTAGATAGTCTGCCGAGTTTATGATGTGTAGAAACAGGGAAGTGAAGATTATTTTCTTTTAGCCGCTCTGATGAAGAATACCGGAACCATCTTCGCCAACGATGCAAGTGCCGATCGAGCGAAAGCTGTCGTTGGTAATCTCCACCGACTTGGAGTCTCGAGTGCCGTTGTCTGCACTCACGACGGGCGAAAATTGCCAAACGTAAGTTTGTAGAAATACCTGTGAGAAGCTACTTTTTGGGGGGTCCTTCCTTTTATCTCGTTCTCGTGAAACTCGTGTCCTGCGAAAGAAGGAGATCCCAAAGATGAGATCGTGCTATTTTAAATATGCGCAGCACCTGCGCCGTTCGTCCAAATCATATCACAAGGGTACGCTGTAACGGAAAAGTTCCAGATTCAAGATGCAAGCGTTACCCTCTTAAAAGTTTCCTCATCACTACCCAAAATCATGGACAGCTCTGTTTGGCGCAACCAGAATATCACGTTCTCCACCGTTTCCTGGCTGAAGATTGAAACTTCCATGTATCTTTTACTATGCGTTTTATTTTATTTTTCACTTATTCCGCTTTTAAAAAGGCGGGCTAAAGCAGTTAATAACTTACATAGATACAAACAGCGTGTTCCACCCTACTTCCCATAGTTACTACGCATGGCGTCACGAATTCTGGCTTTCTGCCGTCAAGGCTGGAACGATTTTTCTATTTTCCAGCAGAATATCATGCCACGGGCGGACCTGACCAATCATGTTACAGAGATGCGTAGTTACCTAGCTTACTACGCTCCAGAGCATGGTGAGCAAATAGTTACTATTAGTTACTGTTTCGAAGAGGTTTGAACGGTCATTTAGTCACTTTTTACGAGGTTGGAACGAAAATAATAACTAATAGTTACTATTGTTAGAAGGGTGGAACACGCTCAAAATTGATTATCCTTGTCATGCGCAATAATCTCTTCGCAAGCACTCTATAGAGTGGAATCGGATCGGTAGGTGTTTTCACAGTACAATTTAACTTTATCGTCAACAATAGTTGCGTTTTTGCAGTTGTCGTGGTATCTGTTAAAACGGTTGCTCTGCAAAAACAGCAATTGCCAGAACTTCGCTTTTCGAAATCATCTCAAAAGAAAAACTGATCTAAGTGCCAAACTTCTTTCCAACCAATTTGACAAAATCTTAGGCTCTATTGCTGGTGATGATGAAACTGAGATGATTTTTTCACATACCACGGTCGGACCGTGGTATCTGAATATCAGATACAACGGCATCTGCCCAGAGACCATGATAACTACAAAAACGCCTTTTAACCGTGGTATCAGATACCACGGTAACTGCAAAAACGACTTTAGCAGATACCATGGTATCTCCAGAAAAAGTTACTACGCTGACCGTTCCAACCTTGTCGGAATAGTAACTAATAGTTACTATTTGCTACCATGCTCGGGAGCGTAGTAACTACGCATCTCTGTAACGTGATTGGTCGGATTCACCCCTGGCGTGAAATCCTGCTGGAAAATAGAAAAATCGTTCCAGCCTTGACGGCAAAAAGCCAGAATTCATGACGTCATGCGTAGTAACTACGGTAAGTAGAGTGGAACACGCTCTTAGATGTAAGCCCTGTTCGATTCACCAACGATTATCTACTACTGTCAGTGACCCGGGAATCCTCAAACCCCTTGTTTTAGGATACCTGTTGGTACCCTAACCCTGACCTACTCCACTACAAAGGAATTATGATTGGTTGATTTTTGGGCCTCACTCAGATCATCTGTGTTTTATGTGTTGTACCCAGCATTTAGCAAAGAGTATCAAAGTTTGTTTCGTTAGATAATATCTGAAATTCTAGACGGAGTTTTTTTTTTTCTGGGATTTCTGTCGAAATATAGAGATAGGATTGAAGACCTTTCGTCGGTAGTGGTTCGGTTCGTTCTGAGAAAAGAAAATGTTCGTCGACATTGACGTCATTATTCGTGACGACTGTAGACAATTTAGGACAACGTAATGAATAACTGTTGGCGAATCGAACGCGGCTGTAGTAGCAGCCGTTAGTTATCGATAACTGGCCAGAAATAAGATTTAAAGGAAAAAGAGCGATGAAAACCAAAAAATGTTGAATGTAGAGTCTACAAAATATGAAACAGCGCTCGTGTGTGCCTTTCCTGAATTGAGTTACCATACTACTACCTATAGCGACCTCCCCCCCCCCCTTCTATTAAGGCCCGTTTCTGCCGACTGCTTGGCATGCCACTAAGGGATACCTGTTCCTTAGTTAAGTTTTTATTTTCTTCCTTTACCTTTATCAGTTGTCCGCTGCTGGCGAAGGTCAGATACAATTCAGGTAATTTCTACCATCGAGCCTCTGATGCGAATATGAAAACAATAATAATAATAATAATAGATTTATTGCCCATCATAATGCACAAACGTACAAAAAGACGGAATAATTAAATAAAGAAGAAGAAAAAGAACAAAGAAAGAACGGAAAAAAAGAACATTACTGTCAGCACTAATAATAGCAAGAAACTTAAAGCACAATTGACACTTCTAATGCTTTACTTTGTATTAAATGCTTCACAAATAAACATTTCCGACTTCCTTTAGAAGGCTCTAGGAAAATCGGCCGTTTTCTTGTTATCCTTTGTCTTTACCTCTCTGGCATTTCGGCGATCCAAATCTTATGAGCGGGGATATCGTGGCAGGAAATTCAAAAACTCCCAGCAATGCTTGATAGAAAAGGATATATTTTAGATGTCACTAAAGTCAAGCCGCAGGTGCACTTTACCTGATTGTTCTAGTGTTTCGTCAGAAGTTCCATGGCATAAAGTGGCTATTAAAAGTTTTTCTTTGATGAATAGTGTTGCGAAGCTTGACTAACTTGCTTTATAAAATGTACCAGAATATCCAATAAGCTTATAAAAAAATAACGTAGCTACAAAAAACATTCAAAAACAAATAATCTATTCAAATCTGAATTATGCAAGCTGATTTATGTATAAAATAAAGATCTACTAAGTATTATAAGAAACATCACTTTGATCTTTGTCCAAGCTAGTAAATTGCGCATGGACTGGCCCAAAAAATTACGCTTTGAAATATAACAGAGAGGAAACTGTTGAAAAAGCTGCTGATCTAGGGGGTACGCATATTTCCTAGGTTGTTATAGAGTGGGATTGGGGTAGTTTGATGTGCCCATTGAACTTTAAAATGAAAAACAACACACACTGACTGATAAACCTGAATCTTTTTTCTAGATGGTGAAGGGCTTTGATCGAGTTTTGCTAGATGCACCTTGCTCAGGCACTGGTGTTATTTCCAAGGATGAGTCAGCCAAATCTTCGAAAGAAGAAAAAGATATCCTGAAGTGCGCCCATCTGCAGAAGGAGCTCATTTTAGCTGCAATTGACTGCTTGGACGCAGATTCCAAAACTGGTGGATTCATGGTCTACTCTACTTGTTCCATTCTGGTAAGTTACAACAGTTCATCAGCTGATAATCTTAATAGCTCTGGGCTAACAGGGGTAAAAATAACAAATGACCTCTAAGATAAACGCAAGCACTTAAGATCGGGGTGGCTCACTTTCCAACTTCGCAGGCTTTCTCCGCAGTCTGTAACGGGCTCTAGTTTTCGCAGAGAACAGAGCTCTAGTTTCGCAGAGAACAACTAATATTAATAATATTAAAAATTTCGCCGATTTTCGGCGGTTTTCGTAACCGGGCGGAAGCGCGCTTTTACTGCAGCTGGAAATACACTCCAAAAGACAACAATTCTTGTGGAGTAGAGTAGAATTTAGTGTCAAATGAATTTCACAGCAATGATACTGAACTTGCATTTCGCATCAAACATATCGGATACGTTACACGGTACAGCATACAAAGGATGTCAAGCAATCAATCTTTATTCTTCAAACACATTTCGTACGGTATTACCAAAAAACCAATAGCTATTCTCTCCTCGTACATACCTACGTACGATTACGCCTATACATAGTCAAGTCTTTATTAATTACACAAAAACAAAAACGGCAACAATTTAAATCACTATAAACTTCAAGAATTGAAAAAAAAAATGAAAATGATTTTACTTAAAAGCTCGTGTTGAACAAACTCAGTTTACGAGGTGACAAAATTTCTTGCCCATATGGGTTGGATCTTAGGAACTTTTTGCGCTGCCATTGGCCTTATACACTGTAAAAATTTTCTCCGAGTAAGGATTAAAATTAACTGCAGTATTTGCTACTAGGATTGATCTTATCTCTACTGAGAAGACAAGATTAATCCCAGTAGTAAATACTGCAAGATTTTTTTTTACAGTGTACGGTCGGGAATGTGGGGAGTGGGGAGTATGTGACGATGGTTGTGGTCTTCCCGTAGTTGGTCACCAAACTTAGTGCAAAATGGGTATCTATGGGTTGACAAAGATGTGGAGCCAAACTCGTTAAGAAGGGAAATTTAAAGGATTTGGGAGATTTTGATATTGTCAGTAAAGAACAGTGCTGGGATCGCTCGAGGCCTTATGACTGCTCCCGAGTTAAACCGAAGTAGCTAACAATCATTATTACCCAGCCTGAAGAAAACGAAGACGTTGTCAACTATGCCCTCAAGAAGAGACATGTTCAGTTGGTCCCGACCGGTTTGGACTTCGGGCGCGAAGGATTCACGAAGTACAAGCACCACAAGTAAGTCCACCGCTCTGGTTAGAGTTTACATGATTGCCAATACTCTATATGACTAAGCCCAAAACACGCCACTGATTCTCAGGAAGAACGAGAAAACGTCTGACAAAAGACTCAGACTCAACAACTTAAATCCTGTGTCAACCAATCACGGCGATCGTTGGGGACAGCTGTGGTGGCGCTTCTGGCTCTTTCTTCCGCTAGGTACAAAGCGATTTTGCATCGGCCATGAGAGTTAGTCATCAAGAGTATTGTAATAACAGAAGAAGGTAGAGCTGTAAAAAGCTCATGCTATTGATTTCATGTAGCGTTAATATAGAGAAGTAGAAAAAGAATTTAATCTGTAGATGCTTTCACAGCCAAAACGGTGAATTTTAGTTCACAAAAAAAAAATAAAAAAATGTCGTGACCATATAGACTATTGTTGTCGATTATTGTGAAACCGGATAAAAGAGGGACAAAGCTTACTGTATTGGTATTCGTGTATTGGATGGGGCGATCGCCTTTAATTTGGAAACTTTTTGGATCAATAGCATCAGTAGGAGGTTGGGAACTTAAGTGCAAAGATTAGTTAGATGTCGTTAGCGCGTCCAGAATGTGAAATACAAAATTTGTGTCTCCAGATTTAGGAATGAAAAAATCCAGTAAGGGAAGTAGCTTGCATTAGCATCACGGCTATTGTTTGTTGATTTACTTTGGAACCAGATAAACGAGGAGACAAAGCTTACTGTACCGGTCGTGTCGGGGCGATCGCGTTTAATTTGGGAACTTTGGTACCAACAGCGTCAGTAGCATGATACAGCTCGTCGGGAACTTAAAAGCCCCCCCCCCCCCCCGCATTATTTACTCTTCAACTTACAGTATTTTAAAATACTTGAATCATTTATAACTAGACTGTGCTTTCAACAAATAACCCACGATTTTGGCTGTTTCAAGCCTTTTCCGAGACTCGTTGACTTGTAGCGAAAATAGAGAAACAATTTGCAGACCGGTTTTTCTGATGGAAAGAAATGGATTTTGAGGTGGATTTTATGATTTAGTTTTGTTTTGTTTTTCGCTGAGGACGGTTTGCCGGAAGTGCAACCGAAATATCCGAATTTATATTTATCCCTCGCACATCATCCTAGAGGGATAATTAGCTGATCTAGAAAAAACCCCGAAAATCACGGTTTTCTATTTCTTTCGTAACGAATGGTCAGCTTGGCTTCAAACCTTATATTCTGATGGACAAAACTTCTCGTAGACAACGGTCCACAGCGTGATACACATCGGAGGCAGCAAATGGCAAGTGAGAAAATCAGCCTGGTTTTGTTAGAGGGGTTAGAATGTACCGTACGAGATTGTGTTCTCGACATTTAAAAATATATGGAGTGATTATGGAACTAGGTTGCGTTAGTATTATACGTAAGACAGGTCCTTTAATGAATTTGGAAAATAGTGAGTGAAAATAGGAAGTGTAAAGATTAGTTTGGTGTCGTTAGCGGGTCCAGAATGTGACGTACAAAATTTGGATCTTCAGATTTAAGAAAGAACAAATCCAGTTAGGGAAGTAGCTTGCATTAGCATTGTGGTACGACAGGTCCTTTGAAAACCGTTTGCTTTATATGCCGTTTTCGGTCTCGATTAATTCCTGTTTGTGTTTTAGATTCCACCCTTCCCTGTCCCACACTCGACGGTTCTACCCCCACTTGACAAATATGGACGGTTTCTTCGTTGCAAAGCTGAAGAAACTTTCAAACGCTGTTAAGAAAGTCGTAACTGATGATAACACAGAGGAAATGGAAGTTGATGAACAAACGGAGGAGACACCAAAGAATGAGAAGAATCAGAAGAAGAATGAGAAGAAGCAGAAGAAGAATGAGGACGTAGAGAAAAATGGCACTGATGAAAAAGCAGAGGCAACTAATAAGAAAGGAAAGAAAGATAAAAAGAAGCCCGTGATGAACGGTGAAAACGGGGAAGTGAAACCTGTTTCCAAGTTTTTGAAAAAGTCTAAAAGCAAATCGTTGGAGAACGGAAAGGACGATGGGGATAAGCTCAAACCTAAACTGAAGAAGAAGATGAAAGGGCAAAAAGTGAAGTCGCAAAAGCCGGGTGGACCTGTCGTGAAGGGAAAGAAAGTTAAGAAATAAACATATTTCATCGTGGCCTTCAAAGAAGTTTCCTTTGTATTAGGGCAGCCACTCTGTTGACCACACTGTATGAATTCATATTACCAAGAGTTACGATGATCACAGTTTTTCACAAATCCCTTCTACTGGCGTGATTATTGGACGCGCTTCTTCCCGCCTTATATGTTTTTCTCGATTTCCGCTAGATGACAGCAAGTAGATAGCGTCCTGATTTGGACAGGTAGAAAATTATTCTGTTTTACAAAACAGAAAGAGCGTGTCCGAATCCAGTCTCCCAGGAAAATTTCGCATAAAATTCTGCAATTAATGTCGCGAAAGTGTCCGAATTAGATAGTTTCATTTCTTCTGTAAAAAGTGGCGACTTTGCGTTTCAGCAGAAGAGAACAAAAACTTTGAGCAATACCGTAGTGAAAATCGGCGGATGTTCCGCATAATTAGCGGTTGAAAATCGGCGCGTACTTTCATCGCGACCACCGATGGGGCTTTATAAATCCTTTGGAATGTGATTTTTGATGACTCTTGGGACAGTAAGCAGTCTGCTGTTGGGAATTAGGTCAAACTTGATGAGTTCAGTTCAAATTCTTTCAGACAAGAGTGAACACAGCATTGTTTTTACATTAAGCTTTCTGGGATTGTGAGAAAAGGTAGAACCATTCTAATTTATACTTCTGATCTATTTTTGCATTATTTTTTTTCCGTTTGAAAAGGAATAACTTAAGTACATTTTCCTGTCGTCCCACAGTGAAAAAAGTACCGTATTATTTGTATTGATATTAATTCAAATGAATTTAATCTGTTTTTTTTACTTCAAACAACCATCTGTAACTATTTGTTTTAGTGTTTTCAGGCCATTTTGCCCCACAAAACTCCTACTTTTCATTTTTACATATCGTCACTTCAGCGCGCCTTCCGCTTCTTCCTGAAAATTCCGCATAAAATGCTGCATCGTCGCAGCATTTCTCGTGACATTTTTCGCGGTATTAATTGCACGTAAAATTTCACGAAAATTCTAGTCCGAAACCAAAACGTTACGAAAATTGCAGAGTTAATGTAGCATTTTCTGTTCAAAAGTTGAATTCGGACACGCTCAAAGTGCAGTTTCAGCGCCAAGCCTGCCAGCGGACGAAAGTGACGGACAAATGATGGGGGAAGAGGTCAGTCTGCCAAGACACAAGTAGTACGCCCTTCATAAATTTCTTCCAGATTTGTTCTTTTTTGGCCGCTAGATGCGCAAGCATAAAGTAAACAATGACACGTTACTTCTTGGTCTATGTTTATCCAGGTGCTTGGCCATCTTCAAATTCTCGTAGGCCTAGCCATGTTTAAAACTGTTTAAATGCCTCTGCCTCTATTTGTGTCCTACCGAATTCTGCTCCGGCATACTTCATCAAGTTCGTCAGTCCCGGCCTCCGGCTTCAGTGCTGACGGCTTGTTGACATTTAGACGGGGCTAATGCGCGAAGAGCCTACTCGCTTATTCCCCCTTCAGATAAATTATACCAAGATCTCACGTGTGATTATTTTTTCTCTGGCGCAACTGGCGGCAATTTGCCATTGGATTTTATGAGGGGTGTATGGATGGCGCTTGTGGAGAACCAAATTACGAACAACTTATCGTAGACAAAATTCTTCAGCCCAAACTGACTCCGGAAATGAAATCTAAGCACCACCTTTAGCCTTCTAGCTTGAGGCGTGAAGAGGACCCTTGTCAAGAAATGCCGAAGTATCGCTAAAATGAAGCTCAATTGACGTATCTGTATAACGAAGCCAAATACAAATTAGTGTAGGCCCATGGAATTACCTGCATCTAGAAATAAAAACTAAAAAAAAATTAAAAGAAAAAAAAAATTTAATTTGAAGACAAATACTCATATTTCAACCAATAACGTTCCGACGGCTTTCCTTGTGGTTCGTGGGACTCGGATTGTGTTTTTGCAGATACCATGGTAGGCTACCCGAATCTGCGTTTTGTCCTTGTTACGCAGTTACCATGCGTCTGACACTACGGCTGCTGAACAACAATTGCCGAATTAGTGTTTTAAAGTCACCCCAGCAGAAATATATATCCACTCATATCACCTCACAAGTGCCAACTTTCTTTCCTACCAATTTAAAAAAAAAATCTTGGATCTTATGCTGGTGATGCTGAAAGTGAGATGACCTCTTCAGATATCAGGGTTATTTACTACTCGGGATCGTTGTCTGAATATAAGATAACACAGAAACTGGCCAGACACTCAGTATAAACTTGTTGTTTTTTTTGTTCTGTAGTTTCCACGTAGTTTCGTTTAACACCGTTTTTCTGTGAAAAAGTTTGCTTCATGCCGTTTTATTCGTCCATTCCATTTGCTGAAGTTTTGAATCTGAAACTACGCAGCTCAAACTACAAACTACCTCGCAAATGTAGTTTGACTAGTAGTTTGAGTTCCGGAAACAAGAACTCAATAAAAGGCAAGTAAGCCGAAACAAGAGCCAAACTACAAACTTTGACGAAAAAGAAGTGAATCCAAAAAAAAAAATGCAACTAAGTCATGCGTGTGAATGTGACTTTGGTGACAGGTCGCTCTGAGCGAAAAGAGCGCAGAGTTTTGCGACATAAAATCCTAAAAATAAAATTCATTATAAGTGCATTAATTTTCATACGAGTTTAACGAAGAATCAGAAGTAACGTACAGACAGATCCTGTGTGGGAGTAGGTTACCTACGCTCTGGTATGGTTGCCTATTGGGGCAAAATTCGATACTTCAAGTCAAAACGCAATGTAAGTATGAAATGCGACGTTCTGCTTTAAATAAGCGTTATGAACCGTGGCAAGGCTTTGTCAGGGACGCCATTAGGGGGGGGGGGGCTAATGTTCGGTCCGCATGTCCTACTTTATACAGCAAACACACCCAGTTAACATTTGACACGAAAAATGTACATGAAATGGAACACGCGCAGCAATCGAGTGAATCGCGGCTACAACGCGTTTAGGGCAAATAGGTTTCAAAAGGCAATGCAATGACGTTACTTTAAGGTATATTCGAAACTTCGCCGCTACTTTAAATTGATCCCTCAAAAAGTAATTAAAATTTGCGGTCTGAGTGATAGACCTGGAATGTGGGCCCGAAATTTTTCTTTCCCCTCTACTACAAGGCTCACTGAAATACTCGAAGAAACTCGTCGCCAGTGAAGTATCGATTTATACCTCTATAAACCATCATATTCCGAGAAGCGGGCATTGCAAAGTTTCCGTAAGAAGACTTGTGTTCTCCTAAGAGTTGTTTGTTCTTGTCACCGTTAATTTTTCCGTCAAATATGGCTCGATAGACTGTAGTTGCGTTTTTGCAGATACCATGGTGACTGGATCTGCAATTAGTCGTTCTTGCAGTTACCGTGGTATCTGAGATACGCTGCTCTGCAAAAAGGACAATTGCCGAAATTGCTTTTCAAGGTCATCCCCAAAAAAAAAAACTGATATTCAGTCTCATCACTAAGAGCCAAACTTCTTTCCACCAATTTGACAAAAATTGATGAAAGTGAGATGACTTTTTCAGATACCACTGTCGGACCGTGGTATCTGAATATCAGAAACCACGATAACTGCAAAAACATCTTTTCAACTTGGTATCAGATATCATAGTATCTGCGAAAACGCAACTTGTAACTAGGGCTGAATTTACAGATTTCTATGGTCTAGGTCAAAACGAAGTATGCGGAAACAAGGTTCCAACACTCAGCAGGGACAGGATACGCAAAATCGCAATGAAGAGAAGCAGTTCGCTGTGGGTACGGAATGCCTTCGCCATTAACAGCATAGCCTTTTCAAAATAACACTGCTGAACAGGGGCGTCGCTACCATACCACCCCTCGAAGAAAGAACAAGAGCTTTAAGCTCATATGGCACTTGCACGAGTTGAGATGTATTGTTTGATCAAAAGTACTTTTCGACTGTGCGGTTCAGATGCGCACTTTAAGGGAGCTAGAAAAGAATTTTATTGTTGAACTTGGCTGTAATGATACGCACTTTAAAGGCGCTAGAAATTCATCTATAAGCAAAACCCTTGAGGCAAAAACGATAGCAGGCTCTTTTTTACTTTTCGGTTAAAATGCGCACTTCAAGGGTGCTAGAAATATTAGCAAAAGCTTTGTGGCACAAATGTTCATGGGTCGAGATGTATCGTTTGATAAAAAGTAATTTTCGACCTTGCAGTGAAGATGCGCACTTTAAGGGAGCTAGATCTTCATTTGTAAGCAAAACTCTCGAGGCAAAAATGATAATGGGCTCATGGGGATCATGAAAATGCATATTTTGCTTAAAAGTATTTTCTTAATTTGCGGTCATGGTTGGTACTTTAAGGAGTGGTCGGATTTGGAAAGTGGCGAGTTCTAAGCCAATCTAATCGAATTTCTTATATTCCAGCCAATTTTCATCGTCCTAGCACATCTGGAAGTACTTTTACTCGCAATCACCGGAATTCCGGACCCCCCCACAGTCGTGAGAGCCTATCCGGTTCTGTAAATAATTTATCCGAAGAATCTGTTTGTTATTCCCACAAAGTTCCATCCCGATCTCTCTAGTCTAAGCAGGTCACGTATGCCTCCCCCCCCCCCCAGTTGTTGTCGGATCCGGTCCGGACATGAACAAGATCACCAGAGACATGTCCTCTGTTCAGTTACGAAATTTCACTCAAATCCGATCACCCGTTCCAAAGTTAGGCATTACTCAATATTCCGGATTCCCCCTCCCTCTGCTCCCCCTATTACTCCCTGCGTCCCTGATACGCCTCCCAAGTTTCGTCGTTAAAATTCCCAGAACGGCCATCACCAGAATTCCGGGAAACTCCACCCCACCCACCAAGTGTCCGGATCCGGTCCGAATGTGAAAACGATTTATCGGGAGCAGATGCTTGTTATTCCCAGAAAGTTTCACTCCGATCCCTCCATTCTTACCGTTTCTCGGGATCTCCAATCCCCCCCCCCCCCGCCCGCAACTCTCTCATAGCTGTCGAATCCGGTCCGAACTTCCAATGAAACATCAGAGATATGTCATTTATTCAGGTATTAAGTTTCATTCCAATCCGATCACCCGTTCGAAAGTTACACACCACTCAACATTCAGGATTCCCCCGCCCTCAATTCCCCCCCCCCCCCCCCAGATCGTCGGACGGGGAAACTGATTATTTCCAGGTTGGTTTCATCGGGTCCCTGATATGCCTGCAAAGTTTCATCGTCCTAGCACATCTGGAAGTACCCTAACTCGAAAAGGGTGACAAAAAGCTACCAAGCTCACCAAACCCTTCGACCACCGATTACACTAGCTCTCTCCGCCGACGCTCATAGATTTAAGCAGAGAATGGCGTCATCCACGTGTAGAGCTATACTAGTGTGACGAAAGGGGTAGATGTTCGACATAAACTGCTCGATTCTCAGGATTCCCCCACCCTCCACTCCACTCCAGATGGTCGGATCGGGAAACTGGTTATTTCCAGGTTGGTTTGATTGGGTCCCTGATATGCTTGCCAAGTTTCATAGTCCTAGCACATCTGGAAGTACCCTAACTAGCAAACACCGGACTGACCGACCAACCGACGGAAAAGTGATCGGTATATGGCACTCGGCCGGTAGGCAAGCGCCATAATAAAGCTAATCTGGGCGCTCACAGAGCGCCAGACCAAATAAATAAGCTAATCTGAGCGCCCGACCACAAAAGTTCAGTTAAACGGGCGCTTACCCAGAAAAGCTTACTGGCGCACTGCCACCAGGCAGTGCGCCCAAAAAAGTCAGTAAGGCTAATTAAGGTTTACCAGGTAACTGAGTTGACATCCAGCTTGGAACTATGCTTCTGGGTTCTCGAGCAACAATATCTCTCAGTTCATGTCAAAATCAGGCTGGTTTCTTAACAGAATACAATTTGATGACAAGTATTTTTCTCCAGTGCGGCGCTGTAATGACGGGTTTGATTATTTCAATATGTCGTTTGAATTTTATTTTGTTTGTTTTTCTAACTGGAAACTCAGAACAAGTCTGCTTTGTTTCAGTTTTTTTTCTCTGGATGACCGGTATAGGCTACTTCTTTTCGGAAAGGATCAGACTAAAGCATATTACCAACTTCCAGCTAAATATCTAATTTTCTGGATTGGTCGTGAACGAAGACGGACGGCAAGATCCATGCCAAGTGGCCCTCAGCTTCGTTTGGAATCCCAAAAGACGTATTCTGATCATATAGGATAGGATTTCAAAAATTTTTGCCGGCGACACCTTTTGTTGTAGGTTATATTTACTGGAATCTCGCGTCATTTCATTCTTGCTTTAGGCTTGGAATTTCGGGACTCGGGTCACACTAAATCTAGATTTTGTGTGGGGGAGGGGGGTAGTGTTTTGCCCGAAAAAAGTCATGGTCTACTTACAAAATTTCGCCTGCGGCACTCATTGTCATTCTGCCTGATATCCAGACATTAGGAACTGCTGTACGGCGGGTCATTGCGGAACAAGTTTAAGCCTTGTCGTACGTGTATCGTAGATTTTGAGGTAGTCATCTATCACGTCCAATCTCTTCAGACCGCCCTTGAGCTCATAGATCAGACTAGTCTTCTTCCGTCTTCAACGCTTGCAGGTATCGCATGTTTTATTACTATATTATTATGCGACGAAAAGCTAAAATGGGCGCCCTGCCACCCCCCCTCCCCCTCGAGTTTTGGCTAGCGACGCACCTGCTGAAAGAATGTAAGTGGTTGCTCGTGACTTCTTCTACATTTGCGCCCCCTAAGCGCTGCGCCAAAGGGAAATGCTGGCCTTATGGGAAATCTGACCCTGCCATCCAACCATAAATGATGCCCGATGAAAAATTTGTAGCCTGCGTAGTAGTATGGTAGTAGTACAAACACGTTGCATGCAATACTATGTAATAGCAAAGAATACTATCATTTAATGTGCCTCAGACCGGTTCAATCTTATCTAGTGGTTGGTATCCAGTAGCATCCTGTCTTGCCATAGTAGCATCCAGTCTTGCTAATAGCAGCATATAGTAGTATGCAGTAACACGGTAGCCTTGAAGTAGAAGCATGTAGTAGCATCGTTAGTACTGCACGCAGCTTTTTCGTACTACTTCATAGTACTATTTTGAGATAAATTTATCGGGTGTCCCGACGATACCTTTAAAGGCGGCCCACGGCCAGGTATTTCTTGTGATTTCACTGTGACTTTATTCAAATAGTTAATTAACTTTACAATGAAACAAATTCAACAGGCACAACTATAAGTAGTTCAATCTTCAACTACAAGGACAATTATTGACCTAGCAAGCATCAAAGAATTTAACCCACACCTATCCAAGCATGCCAAAGTTAACGTTTTTGTCGAACCTGAGGGGGTGTTCTCGATCAGATTTCCGGTCAATTTTCAACTTCGTACCACTCAAGCTTCCAACGAGAACGCAAGCACTGGAATTCCCCTCTACACTGTAAAAAGTTTCTCCGAGTTATGATTAAAGTTAACTAGTTTTTGCTACTGGGATTAATCTTATTTCTACAGAGATAAGATTATCCCGAATTGGAGGTAAGATTATCTTTTTCGAGACAAGATTAATTCCAGTAGTAAATACTGCAAGATTTTGCCTACCTGAAGATTTTACCTACCTGAACGACTTATTTTAAACGATTTGGATTTTTACAATCATCACCCGGTGCAATCCTTTCATTATTAACGCATTAACATCCAAACTTTTTTTGGCAGGTAATCACTACATTTTCGGAAGTTTCATAACATTTAGCACAAGGATGCTCAGTGTCAACCTGTCACACTCAATGTATCTGCAAGCGTTTCCTTATAATCTGATGGTGCTTTACCTTTCCTTAAACGTAAAAAACCTGTTCAGTGGTAGGCTACTTATAAGACCTTCAGTAGACCTCTCAATTTTTTCCTGGTTTAACTGGAAGAATTGCACAAAGTAAAGGAAAATCAAACACAACGAGAACATTACGAGATAGTATTAAAAGTGTAATCTGTTGAAACAGATGTATAAAACTTTCACATGGTGTGGGTAGTTTCCCAAACAAGAAAGGGAAAGTTGCTCCGGTTCATTTTTTTTTCGACGGCGAGTGCAAGCACAAGGCGGGAACTTTCAGTTCCCTACTAGCTTCGGTGCCAACGCCTCATGCTATCGAATGTATGGTCGGGTGTGAGATCCAGACAAACATTCCGCGTTAACTTTCCGACCGAATCCGAAAAATGATCGGAAAAGAATTTCGTGAGAATCTTTCCGATCGATTCCTATGGCATATTTCCGCCTTCCGACGAGCATTTAGCCCGAATTCCAGCATGCGCATGCGCGACCATCATGAGAATCTTATTCCCTGAGCAGCGTTTAGGGACCGACGATCCCGAAAACTGGAGGGATTGCACCCCACCCAACGAAAACGGATCCGAGTCAACATGGCAGTACTGCTCAACCAAGAAACCAGGTTTAGACAGTTGCAAAAACCAACTAATAGGACAAGAGACTTTTGTGACAAAAGTTTGAAACCTTCAGGATCATTTATCTCATTTATGATCAAACACAGCTCCAATATCGTAATTAAACAATATAAAAGGTCAATGACCTGCAAGTTCAGAGGAATTCGCCATACTCCACTACAGCGCTTCTAAGCGGACTAGTTTCTGTTAACCCTCCCATCAGCACTTCTGACCCATCTACAGGTTCATGAGTAGAAAATCTGTGATGTGCTTCCCAGGTACTAAAGCGAAAGTTACCCACTATACCTTATGGATCCGACTTCATACTATTTCTACAATTGCTGATAGTGAGAAAATGGGCATTGACTAGACTTTAGCCGATTATCTACAGCCCGTGACGTTTTCATGACGTCATGAAAGAAATAAGAAAATTCGATTTAAATTATCGTCGCAGAATAAATATTTGTATCTAGATATACAGAGCCGAGCGTCTTAGCGGGGAGCCGCACGTGTTTAGACTTATAAACCGTTCTAGGGACAATCAGTTCCGTTAGTAAGTGGAAAGTATAGACTTTGTGTGCGACGTCACGACCCGTAGATCATCGGCTATAGTTTAGTCAACACCAGAAAATGGCGGGCTAACAGAAATTGTTCCACTTGTACCGCTGAGCTGGAATAAGGAAATTACCAAACAACGATAATTCACTCTGAAAGTCGAAAATTCTATTATAACATTATTATTATATTTGGCGTAAATCTGTTAGCTTGTCTATGCCTCACATTGTTTTTCATGTTTTTCGATGACAGTGATGTCCGTTTTCGTCAGATTCGAGTCCCTAACCCACCCCATCTTCTACTGTACCTCAGGCAGCTTCTAAAAGTTCGGATAGTAATATATCCGAGGGTATAGTCGGATCTAGCTGAAACTATTGCAACAATTTTAGCAGGGCCCTTTTTTTGTATTGCGTTACTATACAATAATTCAATCAGATCATTCATTGACCCGATGGTTAGACTTTCAGCCACATAAGCCTATTTGGAGATTAATCAGCAGAAACGATTATGTCACTGGGCTTAACCAATCTCTGGGTGTGCTACCCTTTTTTCCTCAAAGGAAACGGAGATGGCCTATTGGCAGGGTTGCCTAAGGTAGCACGAAAGCTGTAGTTCAAGAAAATGCGGCACTATTAGAGCGGTCTGTACTTAGAGCAACAATGTTTGTTCAAAAGAAGACTTTTTTCTGTTGTGTCTGACTACTTTTGGCTTTTAAAAGCATAAAACTAATTAGAGGAACAGTGCTCTCCATAGTTGTAAATTTGAGTAGTTTTGCATATAATGAATGTTACCGCAAATTTTTGCAATTCCAAATTTTGTACTGAAATAGCACTTTTACTAAGAAAACAAAAACACTTCTTTTCCGAGCTTTAAAATCACGAAAAATGTCAGCGGTGTGGCAACCCTGCCTGCTGGCACTGAAATACAAATCCACATGCACTTGGATGATCCATGCAACAATCTATTCGCGACTACGCAGACGATCAACGCTAAACTTAAAATTAAAAATTACTATCCTATACTGCTTTAAGGAACGATTCCTCAAAGCGATCTAGCTCGTTTAGTATGTAAGTGGCCTTATTCCTAAGCTTCTTGGCGTCACCGCTTACTGACTCGTATGTCTGTATGCTCCTGGTCACAATTCGTAGCTGGCTCTGCATGTCCACAGCAGCTGTGTCGACGTAGCTCCCTAGTCGAGCAAACGTGCCCGAAAGCTCTCTAAAAAACAAAATACGAATGAGACTTTCACACCATGGTAGGAGTGCTTCTGGCTTGCTCATAGTGAATGAATTTATTCCGTGACTTAGCCTTGCGGCATTTCGCAACGTTAGTTGCGTTTTCGCTGGTAGCATGGTATCTGTTACCACGGTCTAAAGTCGTTTTTGCAGTTATCGTGGTATCTGATACCACGGTCAAAAGGCGTTTTTGCAGTTATCGTAGTATCTGGCTAGTTATCGTGGTATCAGATATTCAGATACTACGGTCCGACCGTGGTAACTGGTCGTGGTATCTGAAAAGTCATCTCACTTTCATCAAATTTTGTCAGATTGGTGAGAAAGAAGTTTAGCACTAGTGATATAACTGGATATCTGTTTTTCTTTTGGGATGACTTCAAAAAGTGCAATTTCGGCAATAGTGGTTTTTGCAGAGCACCGTGTATCAGATACTACGATAACTGCAAAAACGACTAATTGCAGTTCCGGTTACCGTGGTAACAGATACCATGGTATCAGCAAAAACACAACTATTGTTCACAGGTATTCCTTCGTCCCAAGCTGACTGCGAATCCGGTTTGACAATGCAAAACGGATACGTCAGCTAAATTTTCTTAGAGCTATATTTCAGCCCTTTTTGGCAAAGGTCCTCTTCAGGCTAAAGCTGGAAGATGAACTAGTGAATTGAATATTCTTCCTTGCATTTCTTCCCTGAAAATGCCCAGCTGCTGCTGTGATTTCATTTTGGACACGTCTGCTGATTTTGCTGCTCGACTGTGTCGTTGAAAGGATAGGGATTCTTCTGCATTTTGGTTTTGTTGTTCACAGTGGTTGGAAGCTATTGACGGGGGGGGGGGGGGACACTCCATTCACTGAAAGCTGAAATGACGGGCCTGCTGGAACTTCTGTGGTTACGGTTACGAATAACTTTTAATCAATCTTCTAAATCTTAAGTTTCTTGCAATTCGTACAAATTTTCTGCCAGCGGTGATATATTCCTTGTCCGTAGTTTGTAAACGGTACTAATCTGAAACCTTGACAGGTATTACCCAGTCCTATCTTTTGAAGCCGATGCCCCCCCCCTTCACCCAAGAATTTAGAATCAGAGATTACAGGTGTCAGTGTCACCAATCTTAAACAAACAGTGTTCGGACCTTTTTTTTTTTCTTTTGCAATATTTAATTTCCTCGTTAATATCGAGTTGAGTTTTAGTTAAGCCTACAAAGGTGTCTTCCCCTTCTAGGCCCGCAAATCATTCTGTCCCATGTTGCAGTATGTTCCAGTACGTAATTAAATACTTGAATATGTGACTTCTAGATCTACCGTAATAAGAACGCTATCATCTTGAAATAAACTGTCTGATATTGAGACCCCCTATTTTACCCACCCAGACTTTTGCACCCATTAAATTGTTTTCCAAAATCCGTAATATTCAATTTCCAGAATACCCTAACGACGTATTATAGCGAATAAGTATATGCTTACTGCTGAACTTGGTGACTGCAGTTCGACGAAACCAGGTCAACAACCAGCCGCAGTTGTCTTGTCACGTGATCGACATACTGCTTCTTAAATGCTCGCTCTTTAGCTTTATTCGTCCACATAAGACGTTCGTAGACATACATGGCACCGTAGAAGACACCCGTTGCCGCTATCAGCCTCCAACCAACCGTTTTCATCAGCTAAAATACAAGGACATTTAAAACCAAATAAATTAAATACAAGCTCAAAGGCTGTTACTCCTTTTTACTTCACACAAAACATCATTAATATAGATACATTTGATACCAGGAGCCTGTTAAATAAAGCTCTCAAAGAAACTTGGAGAACAAAAACATACCGTCCAGATTCATGCTATCTACGCATTTCTTTTTAACTCTTCAATCGTCTCCGCACCGACTACATCGTCTATAATATGAAGTTCGAGAGAACTCTGTTTCCATATGTTCAAGGTTAGACCAGGTTAACCGATCAAACGTCGACTACACCTCTTAACAAGCCCGCTCACAAAGACTGGTAACCCGGTTGCCCCATCTGAAGAACTAACTATAGATAGAAAAAACAAACCTGGTGGAAGCTGCGAAGCGATTCACGAAGCGATCACAAAGGGCGTGTTCCACCCTACTTATCGTAGTTATTACGCATGACGTTACGAATTCGAGTTTTTTATCGTGAAGGCTGGAACGATTCTTCTATTTTCCAGCAGAATATCATGCCACGGGCGACTCCGACCAATCACGTTACAGAGATGCGTAGTTACCACGCTACTACGCTCCCGAGCATGGTATGCAAATAGTTACTATTTCGTTAATAGTTAATATTTTGAGAAGGTTGGAATGGTCAGCGTAGTAACTTTTTACGAGGTTGGAACGAAAATAGTGACTAATAGTGACTATTGTTAGAAGGGCGGAACACACTCAAAGAGAATCAGCTGTAGGCAGTTGTTTATACCCTCTTGTGGAAAATTACGCTATAGCCAAACGAACAGCAAAACACAGTATAACTTGTTTCCTTACGGTACATTCTCGTTCATTTATGGAGGCGTTCAAGCGGGCTGGTGAAACTGCTAGTTTACTGGATAAAAAAATGTTTTCACAAATACCATGGAATCTGTTACCACGGTAACTGGATCTGCAATTAGTCGTTTTGCAGTGGGATATCTCATACTAAGGTATCTGCAAAAACGCAACTATTACTGGATAAAAAAACATTTTCACAAATACCATGGAATCTGTTACCACAGTAACTGGATCTGCAATTAGTCGTTTTGCAGTGGGATATCTCATACTAAGGTATCTGCAAAAACACAACCATTGTTTTTGCGGGTTCCGCAAAAACGACACATGCGCTTTTACAAATCATCCAAAAAGAAATACTGACATCCAATGACATCTAGAGTGACACTGACGAGACATCACGGTTCTGCAAAACGACTTTAAACCGTGGTATCCGACAGCATGATATCAGCAAAAACGCAACTACTGATTCAGTAGCCCGCTTCAATTTAACAACCATAGATAAAAGTCACAACTCTCTCGGTTGTTCAGTTCGTGACGCGTTGGTCTTGGAGACTGGAGGTCTCTGGTTCAAATCCCGCCAGAAAGCATTTGTGTCTTTTAGTTTAGTGTACTATAATCTACTTTATACTTACAAAGCCACCAATCAGGAGTCCTCCCATTGCACCCTGAGAACTGACAGTCGCCATTGCGAACTTGGAAATCATGGACCAGTCTTCGTTTCCTATTAGGCTTGCCGTTTGGATAACAGGCGTTTGGGGGCTTAAAGCAAGCGGTCGAGGTATCTAAAGAACAAATACGAAATTAAGTGTCCGTCCCAAAGAAGTAATATATGTAGTGATGACGAGAGGGGCAGCCAGCTCTTTATTGTGTTGTTCAGTGTTGCCACTTTCTGACCGATCGTGTCACATTTGGCCGCCAAAATTTGTGACATTCTGGCTCACAATTTCGTTATTTTTTTAGTTTCGGCTAGAAACTATTCGATTTAGGGTTCCAGGTTGCTCTTATAAGAGGATATCAATCGCTAAAAAAAAAAAAAATCCTTTTTTTCAGTGAAGCGCTGCCTTGTCATTGGCCAAAATGCTTCGAAACTGAAAAATTTGTGACATTTTTGGCGTAAGTGCGATTTCCTGTGACTCTTTCATAAGACCATTAATGGAGTACGCATGCGCAGTGTGGCATTTTGGTCTAACTGCAGATCAAAACTCACGTATTGAAAGAATCCAAAAACGCGCTCTCCATATTATCCATAAAGGCCCAAAAGTACCCTACTCCCTTCTTCTAAGAACATACACAGTTGATACATTGGACAAACGGAGACTGAACCTATGCCTCGAGATCGGTAAAAAACTTATTTCGCACCCCATCTACAATGAGTTTCTCCCTCCCCCATACAACAATGTAAGGGAAAGGCAAGAGCGAGCAGTCTCTACAAAGGTCCCAGTATTCCAACCAGTAGCGGCCAAACACAGCCGTTACCAAAACAGTTTTATACCAAAGATTGTTGAAATTTTAAATAGCCTTTGACCATTTGTACGTGCTTTTAAATGTTATTTTATGACAGTACTCACCAATTTTGGTTTTGTAACCGTGAAAGTGTGAGTGAATAAATTACTATTCTATTCTATCCTCTCTGGAACGAAAATAGTAAGAGCGTGGCCTGACGTCAAGGCATTTGACGTCAATAGTAAAACATGTGAAAAGAAGGATAGGAGAAGCCACTTGAGGATCGGACTGTTAAAGCACAACTCTTACAGAAATGGACTTTTCTTGATGGAACGGCTCAGAAATATCGGTTTTGGAGGAATTTTCCTGGGAACAATCCACTATTGCGAGCGCTGTAGCAGCTTTCGGTTTCCGGTTTTCACCATATTTTGTGGAGCTCATAACTCGTGAACCAGTGCAAGTATCAAATTCAAACTTGGTACACTAGTGGGTATTGGTGTCTAGTTGAGCCTTTTGGCGGTCCCACCGCCCATCCCACCCCTGTTTAGGAGCAAATGGGCCCAGACTGACCAATGAATAGTTTTCATAACTTGACCAGAAATGGACATAGGACGATGACATTCCTTGTACATGTAGGTCCTAGGGCAGGGAAATTGCTTTGAAAGTTGCACCTCCCCCATCCACCACGTTCATGGGCAACTGGGCCCAGATTGCCCAGGAGTAAAGTTCGTTACCCGTGACAGGAATCAACAGGTATCAAGTTCAAACTTGGTATACTAGTGGGTATTGGGGTCTAATTGTGGCTTTCGGGGGTCCCACCCCCCACCCCAACCGGTTCAGGGGCAAATGGGCCCAGATTGCATACTGCATACTGAATAATGCTCATAACTTGACCAGAACTAGACGTAGGACGATGAAATTCCTTGCATATGTATATCCTAGGGCTCGGAAATTGTTTTTGAAAGTTGCACCTCCCCCACCCACCACGTTCATGGGCAACTGGGCCTAGATTGCCCCGGAATAAAGTTCGTTACCTTGGTATACTAGTGGGTATTGGGGTCTAGTTGTGGCTTTCGGGGGTCCCACCCCCCCCACCCATGAAGTTTTTTACCCATGACCGGAATCAAATTCTAAGCTGGTCTACTTGAGGAAAAAGAGGTGTAAATAAGCATTTGAATAGTCACGACCCCCCCCCACCCCACCCCACAGCTGGACCCAGATTTCCCATGAGTTAAGTTCGTCTATGACAGGTCTCAAGTCCAACTCTTGTAAATAGGGGGAGAAATATCTATGGATGAGGATTTGGTGTAACAGCAACAAATAAGACGACGCGATCTTTATTTAACAGTTGGAAAATGGACTGTTTTGTCATATGATCGATGATATGCCGTTCTTTCTGAATTGTGACAAAGGTGGCGTACGCTGCTACGATTTGGTTTATTGCACTTGCTATTACCTTGCTAATGGCAAAGAGGTCCAAAGGGTGGGACTGGCTGACAGACCATTCAGTAATAAAATTCAGGCTATTCGTGCAAGATCTTTAACATTTCTACGGATTTACACTGGCGGTTTGTTTACTTTTAAAGCTTTTAAAGTGGGATGATTACAAAATAGGCTATTTTAATACTTGTTTGGTTATTGGGGATGAGAAATGTCTTGGTTCTGCAGCTATTTGTATATAAAATGTGATAAACATTTTACGTTTATTCAAACAATGTTTACAACGGATACGCGGCTATGATTCTTCATCTGCGATATTCCGGCCCTTCTTGGCAAGGGTCCTCATCAGGCTGTCAATCTTCTGGGTGAACGTCGGGGAAGGAAACAAACCTGTAATTATTACAGGATTACAGGTTTGTTTCCTTCCCCGACCCAGAAGATTGACAGCCTGACGAGGACCCTTGCCAAGACGGGCTGAAATATCGCTGATGAAGAATCGTATCTGATGTATCCGTTGTAAACATTGTTTGAATACATGTTTCCAAGTCAGCTTGGGCTCAAAGAATATTTATAAACATTTTACTTTTACACTCCACGTCTGAGCGCTTGCGCACTTGTTCGAAAAGAGGTTCCCTTCACATGCCACGTGAAATTAGCAATTTGCTTGTTAGCGCTTGTCGACTCCATCCACATTTTCCGCTCTCCAACGCGACGGCTGAACGCAAAATATTTGAAAACTGAACGTGCCGACAGAATATAGAAGAGTTGGATTTACTTTTGTTATACTCAATGAATATTAATAATGAACTGACTAGTAAAAGTCTTAATCACTATTGTGAGCTCTTGGTTTTTATATTGTCTTTACTGTATTCTTCACAGGGGTAAGAAGCATACATTCAAATAATGCATATAGCGGATCCGTCAGCTACGATGCTTTAGCTGACGTATCCATTATAATATGCATTATTTGAACATAGGTTTCAAAGTCAGCTTGGGCTCAAGGAATGGTAAGAAGCAGTCTGCCTTCTCTCCTCTTAAGAATACTAATTCGAGCAGAATTCCCAGATACGACGATTTAATCTATTCATTCTACAGATTTATTTTTGATTTTATAAATAAACTATAAGCAAAAAAAAAGAAGTCCAAACAGAAGATATAACTGATGGCCCACCGTGTTTTCCTAAACAAAAAAAAATACTTTCGAGCTTTTTATATTCTTACATTCGAAGAAACTTTCGGCGAACGTTGCGGGAATGAAAAAACTCGCTCTCAAAAGTTGTAAGTAAAAAACAAAAGCAAAAAAAAAACTCTCAAAAGTTGTAAGTACAAAGGTGGGGAGGATTCCGTAGCGTATAATTTAACAAGGATGCTAGGGATAGTATAAAAAATAGAATAAGCAGGAGGGGTCCTTTAAAGTGCAATATAATAGTGCAATGTAATATTATTTATAGCTCAGCCAGTGTTGCCATCCAACCAAAATTAAGTTTACAAATTCTGGAGATTTTTTTTTACTAGATTCTAATAAAATTCATGTAAGTCAGAAAATCACTTAGCAGAATCCAAATATCATTCGGTGTATTCAGCTAGATACACACATAAGTTGGCTTTTCAGTTAAACTTTAGACTGGTCAGATTCTCTTAAAAACAGTCGATTTTTCTGAAAACAGTTAGTTCATTCGTTTTCATCACAAAGGTCAAAGAGCTCTGATCTTTCGTTTGGTTAACAGACGAAATTTAGAACTGTCACTATATATATATATATATATATTATTTATAACCCGCCAAATACAGAATGTGGTAGCGGAGTAAAGGGAATCACTCTGGCCTCTACATGTGTATGGGGCCAGCTGCCGCGAGTGAAGCAGTGGATCCTACTGTCTCTGTCGATTTACGCAGAATTTGTGAAAAATGACACACTTCTGGGTTGAACCATTTTTTTTTTACTATAAAACTAGGATTTTTTTTTTTATATTAGAATGAATTTTACCAGATCCTCTATAAATACTAGATTTAATTTTGTTTAATAGATCTATTAAAATTTTACTTCCGGTGGCAACACTGAGCTCAGCTAGCAAGCAAACAAATGTCCGATCGGAAGCTGTCTGAACAAAGAAAGTGTGGTGCTTCAACAGGGATTAAGCGGAAGAAATTGCGATGACTAACTTGATCGTTTGGATTCCTCTTCAGTCGGTTTAGCAGGCCGTGCTTCCCTCCGACAATTTTGTTGACAAACGTCAGAACTCCGAAAGAGAACTTAAACTCTATGTCTTCTTTGAAATCTGAACAGAGGTTATCACAACGGAACGGGTACTGCACTTCAAATGTTCGAAGTTCAGCGGGCATTTGAACCTTGTCCCGCTTTGATTCGGGTAGAATGTTCACGACGCGAGCTGTAAACAAAAGTACTAAATTAGCATCAGAGATAGGCGAATACCATCATGACAGGAATCGAATCCGAATCCGAATCCAGGGCCTCGTTTTTGTAGCAATAGCGCTGCCGCATCGCTGCTGCAGCACTTCTTTGCTTTTGCATAATTTGCGTTTTTGGATTCACTTTCTTCTTGGTTGAAGCGGCAGCGCTGCAGCATCTTGCAGGGAAGCACGGACTTGGTCGGGGAGCAAGTCCGTGATTCTCGAGAAGCACTGCCGTCTTCCTCGGAAGCGCTGCAGTGCAAAAACGAATGTAGAAAGAATCAGTCCCGGAATCGGCCGAGAAGTGGACCTGCAGCATGCAACAAAAACGAGGCTCAGGGCTGGGTACGATTGAATCCACCATTTCATGCTGAGGACTGGAATCAGGTGTTAGGTTGCTATATATGGGTTTGGTTTCTCCGGAAGGACGAATGTTCCAGCGCGCGTCCAGCAGCTTTGGGGGTTCCAAGGAACATAAAGGCGGCGCGGAGGTTTTTGGGGCGCGCGACAGAAGGATACAGACCAGACAAGACCGATATCGACCCTCTTCCTTCGTTGCCGTGATCCAGAGCAGATCTAAAGATAAGTTTATATTTTATGTACAAGTGTTTAAGCTGTAATTATCTATTTTATGTACAAGTGTTTAAGCAGTAATTATCTAGAGTTAATGTTATCTTCAATATAGTTAGTTGTGTTATCCCGTCCTATACCACACATTAGGGATGTACTATATCCCGCATTCGAAGATCCGCTCTTCCGGCCTACGCTACCATATTAGGTCTCTGACCCCGGCGGAAGGTAACGTTCACCAAGCTGGGAACCGCTCCTGTTAACCCTGGACACCCCAGTTAATACAGGGAATCGAATCCGGATCTGAATCTGACCTTAAAAGCACAATGACACTTCTAATGCTTTATTTTGTATTAAATGCTTCACAAATAAACATTTCCGACTTCCTTTAGAAGGCGCTACGAAAATCGGCCGTTTTCTTGTTATCCCTTGTTTTTACCTCTCTGGCATTTCGGCGATCCAAATCTTAGGAGCTGGGCTATCGTGGCAGGAAATTCAAAAACTCCCGGCAATGCTTGATAGAAAAGGACATATTTGAGATGCCACCAAAGTCAAGCCGCAGATGCAGTTTACCTGATTGTTCTAGTGTTTCATAAGAAGTTCCATGTTTTAAAGTGCCTATTCAAAGTTTTTCTTTGTGGAATAGTGTTGTGAAGCCTGATTAACTTGCTTTATAAAATGAACCAAGAAGTTTATAAAAAATAATTTAGCTACAAAAATCATTCAAAAACAAATAGCCTATTCAAATCTGAATTAAACAAGCTGATTTAGGCATAAAAGAAAGATCTACTAAGTATTATAAGAAACATCACTTTCATCCTTGTCCAAGCTAGTAAACTGAACATGTAGCCTACTGGCCCAAAAAATTACACCTTGAAATATCACAGAGAAGAAACTGTTGAAAAAGCTGCTGATCTAGGGGGTAAGCATTGTTCCTAGGTTGTTACAGAGTGGGATTGGGGTAGTTTGATGAGCCCATTGAACTTTAATTAAAATCAAACCCTGTACATGATAGATAGATAGAAAGTTTATTGTAAAAATCACTTTCATGGTTACATACCAAAGTTGTGTTTACTGTAAAAAAAACAGAAGAAATTACAATATACGAATCATATGTCAGTACACTTAAAAATCTGTCACGCTTCATTAAAAAATCTCAAGAACTCTGTAATAAAACTTTTTGCATATCTAGCGTGTTTTGTAGGTACAGAACAGAGCTTGGCTACCCTAGAACTTACCACTCTTTCGGTCGGCTTCTAATCCGGGGGGGGGGGGGGGGGGTGGAGATTACCGTTTAAAAATTAAGGGTGACAAAAAACACTGATACCTAAGGCAAATGAGACGGTTAATTGGACGATCTCTCGTTAAGCACGATACCTTGAGCACAGTTGGTTAAAAGTTGGGAAAAGATTAGAAACTGGAGCAGATTAGTAAGGTTTAAGGTTTGGAATCCGAGTCCAATCCAGCCTGACAAGCAGAAGATTCGAATCCGGCAAAAAGGACAAATCCTGGATTCGGATTCGCCAACCTCTAATTACCATGCACCCCTTATGAACGAACCAAAGTGACTGAGGTTTCTTTCGCACCCCTTAACTTTCTTCGATTACAGTCTCTTTGCCTATCCGTCAATTCATCAAACTCAACAATCAGGCAGTTTGACCGCTCGTGATGACACGCCGAAATTTGTCCGTCCGTCCACCGGATTGTATCCACCAAAAACCGACAGTTCGACTAACTTCACCTACCTAATCCATTAGTTCAGGACAACTGGTATATCCACCGCCTAGTCCTAGTGTATGATGGAAGGTTTATAGCCTATTGTGGTTCGGTACGCAAACCTTAGCGTGAATCGACCGGGGAATCCACAATGAACCCGTCTGCACGTGTAGTAGGCCACCAGACGCCCTAGGCTGTCCTGACTCCGATGACTGTATATAAGGACATTTACCATCTATGTCCGGCCTACTACACCCCTCGCATAACATCAGGTGGTTGAGAGTTCTTCTTCACATACAAATACAGTCGTCATAATAATGGTAAACATTGTATCCACCAAAAACCGACACTTCGCCTAACTTCACCTACCTAATCCATCAGTTCAGGACAACTGGTGAGTCGGAAAACTGGCATTTGGGCGTCGGATGCACGTATTAATGGATTTCGGTGTGTCGATTCAAATGTTCCTGAGCTGTCCGAAAAAATTGTCCAAGGATTTTAATGGGAGAACTTACGGCTGGGTTTTGGATTTGGTAAAATGGTCGGTGGAAGAAGCTATCATCATCCGCGACCCTAACTTAATATTGTGGTAGTTATTTTGCCCTCGGAACCCTCCCTGAACATAAATGTAATACAGTCAATTTACAAAAATTTATTTTGGTTTGTTTAGTTTACATCTTCTGTACCATTTTTGCGGTTCCTTTCGTTTTGATGTTCAGTCGATTGCGATTTTTTTTTTACAGACAAGTGGTGCTGAATTAGTGGATTTGGTCGAAGAGGGGGCTGCCAAGTGTGTGTTAGTTATACCCGTTATGGGGCTCCGCCAAAAAATTTCTAGTAGTGTTTTGTGAAGTATTAGTAAGTAATTTATTTATAGCCCACCGTTTTCAAAAAAGCGGAGTAAATGAAAACAAGAGCTACGAGCTCATATGGCACTTGTTACGAGTAGGCACGGCTCGGTTATGTCAATGATATATCTAGTGTTTGCTAGGTGTCTTTCCACCAAGTTTCATCTCGATCCCTCGACTCATAGCGTTAATAAAAAAAATACCTCAAGATTCCGGCTTCCCCCTCCCTCCACTCCCCCCACGGTGCTCGGATCGGGGAAGTGACTATTTCCAACTTTATCATTTGGGGTCCCTGATACGCCTGCCAAGTTTTATCGTCCTAGCTTATGTGGAAGTGCCCGAACTAGCAAAACCTGGACAGACCGACAGACCGACGGACGGACAGAAATTGCGATCGCTATATGGCACTTGGCCGAAGGGCAAGTGCCATAAAAAAAATAATAAAAATATTTTAAACTTTCATACATGTTTTATCCCAGTACCATTTGGGTTTCGATAAGACTTACGATAGATGAAAGGTTGATCATTCTTACCATGTTTAAAAGAAGCAATAATAGCAAGATATATTTGTCCTTATTCACCTACAGGTTTACCTTTCAAGTAAGCCTCTGTCAAAGAATTTCTAGTAGTATTTTGAACTTTTGCTCATGGCCTAGCCAGTTGCTATTAGGATTTCGATAAATGATTGATGTACTGTTGATCATCCTTACCATGTCTTTACTCGGTTTAAAACAAGCAACAAAAGCAAATACCCCTTTCCTTGTTACACCTAGACGATTAACTTACCATTATGCTGTGAGGGTAAGCCCCAGCATAATGCTTAAACTCAATTTAAGGTAAGTATTTGCCAAGAATGTTTTCATTAATCAAGAACGAAAGTTAGAGGTTCGAAGGCGATTAGATACCGCCCTAGTTCTAACCACAAACGATGCCAACCAGCGATCCGCGACGTTACTAGATGCTTACATTTACAAATGCTTAACTTATGTTTAAAAATGCTTAGCTTAAACCCAAGCTTGTTCCCCCACCTACGAAATATACCTAAATTCATTCGTTCCGTATTTTACTAAACATTTTAACTGTTCATGATTTATGTTCGTTTCTTATTTATTGTTTGTTAGTTTGTGTTTTATTTGTATTGTTAGTGAGGGTTTATTTTTCTAATTCCCGCCCGTGTTAGCCTAGTGCTATTAGGGTTGAAAATAAAATTGATTGATTGATTGAAAAAAGCCAAGAACTCAGGCAAAAATGAGACCCGAAGTCTCAATCCCCTCCAAAAACAGTTGATGACAAGCCGTAACTCTATACACAAATGATGAAAACACCTCTTATTATATAACTAGTATGTAACATTATGTAATGGTTATCGCGTTCTTCAAAAAATTAAAGCTGTCCTATCTTCTCGTCAGTCACAACAACTTAGACGAGACACCTTTTTATTCTTTTTCTTCCTGACATTTTATTTTCCTATTCTTTTTCTTCCTGACCTTTGTCAGGGGCCAGACGACATTCTTTCCTGGCTGGGTCATCTGGAATGAAGGGTCTAAAGGCGTACCCCTTCCGTTCCCCCGGGACTATTTGGGGAGTCGAGGGAATCACGAGGGTAGAGGGAATCACTTCCTCGAGATTTCACTTGCGGAAAAGAACGAGAACATGGGGAAACTCCTACTTCAGACTTATTCGAAAAAAATATTAGGGTGATAAAATTAAGTAAAGGTCATGGTCCACCTTGTTTTTATTGTTGTATAATGTGATTTGTGTTATTTAATTTTACATTTGCATTGTAACTAACAAAAATTCATGAAATACAGATTCTAAAACCAGTCTTGTCCCACAACCAAACTCGCAAAATCAGCCAATTATCCAAAAACTATATAATTTTAAAATCCATCAACAGCAGCAACTCCCAAAATCGCCCCCCTCCGAATCTGAACGGGAATCTCGTTAGATGATGGTGACGATAACTGGAGTATTCCCAGCCCCTGGAGACTCGGGAGAATACGAGGAGTGAGTCCCTGGGACTAACAAAAGCGCGGGGACTCCGCAATGGATGTCCCAGGTAACGGCGAGAATACGCCTTAAGCGGGCAAAAAATAAAGACCTCCCCCCTTTTTACCTGCCATGTCTTTCTGAGCTGCCTCCATGTTCATCGCAACGGCGGATGTCAACCTAGACCTCAAATTACTGACAAGGCCGTAGTCGACATACTTGTGAAGCTTCTTCTTGAATTCGTTCAGAACCAATGGATTGGAGTCAAAAGGCTCGCTGAATTCTTCAACCAGGATTGAAAGGCGTCGGATTTCCTCGCTGATCGCCTTAGAGACCTTCGTCTCAACCTGAAAATAGGGAGGTTCTGTAACTTCCTCCCCGTCATTAGAATTATTATTATCTTCAGCCTTCATCCATCGTCAAAGGACCCCTCGCACTATTTACTATTTATATTCCAATATTTTCAATAGTTGAATACTTTAAAATCAGGCTCTACTTTTAAGAAATTACCCACGATTTTGGATGTTTTAAGCCTTTTTCCTGGCCCGTTGACTTCTAGCAAAACACGGAAAAATGTCGATAACCTGTTTATTTATTATTTTTTGTTATTTATCACCCGTCATTTCAAACAGAAAAGGGACGGAGTACAAAAACAAAAAGAAAAACAAAACAAAAGCAAAACGTAACACTTTCATAGGAAACACACACACAAATCGATAATTACTAACTGAGACTCTCTGACTGACTAAAAACCGAACACGATTACATACATACACACTTAAACTTTGAGAATTTTGCTCCAAGGGTGGGACTGGATTTTTTAGTTGTACTTGCTGATCAGGTTAGAAATAGCAAGCTCAGGGTCTTTTATGTTATATATTTTCATCATTTTGGTATTTCTTGTCCAAGGGGGGAGCCGAAGTAAGTATTTGGAGAATCTGAAGGAAGTGGAACGGAGTTTACTTTTTTCACTAGCTGAGAATATTTGCCAGAACGGAGCTAGTTAAAGAAATTGGGGTATTGCAACGGAGTTATAAAGGGAAGCTAGGATTTCTCGGTTGAAACGGGAAAATCTGACACGTCAGCTTCTCTCGAACAGTCATCGGAATTAGCGAAACAAGGGCAGCGGGAAAGTAAGTGACATATTGACAGGGGGTTGTCGGTAATGTACTGTATTAATTAATTAATTAATAATTTTATTACCCATCATAATGTATAAATACACAAAAAATGGAGTAGGAAAAAATAAGG
Source organism: Branchinecta lynchi (assembly GCA_023053575.1). NCBI lineage: Eukaryota > Metazoa > Arthropoda > Branchiopoda > Anostraca > Branchinectidae > Branchinecta > Branchinecta lynchi. The sequence continues at coordinate 29,242,317 of JAKZAP010000001.1, forward strand.
AAAAGCTACACAATACACAACACTACGTAATCAACAACACATTATCAACTATTTCAGGAGTCTATACATATCGCTTGTCGGATCAAGGTCTTCCCTGTACCGCAGTAAACGTTTCTGCACAGCAATTACGGGCTGGGCTACTCCGTACTTCCTTGATATGCTGGTGTTACTTGACCAAGGCGGAAGTCTCAACAGATATTTTGCAAACTTATAAAAACACTTGCATAAGGCTTTAATATCTGACTCAGTGAAAATACACCAAAACGGTGCTAATGCAAGGAGGTGGGGAATAACGAACGCATTATACACTTTACCTAGAATGCTTCTACAAAACTTATAATTTAATGCAATAAGAAGGCCATAAGCTTTACGAGTTTTTTCCGCGAAAAGACTTTTTAACAACAGACGAGTAGCAGGAACACTTGGTCCAATAGGCAGCCCCAGATATGTCAGAGAATCCTTGGGCTTTAGCAACTCACCACCAATATCAATTTCGATAGGCTCTTTGGAACGAGGATTAAAAATCATTATTTCAGTTTTACTTTTGTTGAAAGACAAACCAACTTCTCCATACTCAGCATCAAGAATGCGGAAATTAGATTCGATCCCTTTTACTGTACGGCTTATATTCAGAATGTCGTATGAAATTAGGATCTCTGGGTTTAAGAAATTGGTTAGAAATTCAGAATTGTGTTTAACCCCGAGAAAAAACGTTCAATTCTATTCATTTCAGTTGAATGCAATTTATTTTCAAAAATCCCTCATGGACGAAGTCGAACATCGGATTTTTTTTGTCACGACTGTCATCATAACAGTTGAAAAAAAAATTAAAACCTATAATAATCTATATTCAAATAATATATACAACGGATACGTCAGCTACGATTCTTCATCAGCGATATATCGGCCCTTCTTGGCAAGGGTCCTCGTCAGGCTGTTGTTTTGGCAAGGGTCGACAGCCTGACGAGAACCCTTGCAATGACGGGCCGAAATATCGCTGATGAAGAATCACAGCTGACGTATTCGTTGTATATTACTTGAATATATGTTTCAAAGTCAGCTTGGGCTCAAGGAATATTTATCTATAACAAACTAAAGAACTAAAAGCAACAATATCTAGAAAACTTGTCGTCTTCAGACAGCGTTCAAAACTGTCTAAATACAAAAAAATGTGTAAGGTTCATATGTTTAGTTAAAAACCAATTCAGACTCAAGAGTTTTTAAAAATCGGAAAACAAAAATAAAACCACAAAACAAAACAAAAACGACTGATCTAGGGAGGTGATGTAGTGCAATGTGCGTTAAATAACGGAGAAAAACTTGTTTTTTTACACCGCGCAGTCATTCTAACAGGGTTGATATTTTGGAAGAGCATGAACGTTGACAATACATTATGTTGTATTCAATGCTGACACAATTTCTTCAGCCATGACTTCTCTTTTTCTTTCTTTTTTTACTGCCGCTGGCAACACTGTTGGAAGTTAATGCTTGATTTTCTGTGCTTCAAACTAATAAACGCATAAACAGTAAGTGAAATGAGTTTAAGTCCATGTTTGGAAAAATAAAAACAGATACAACAACAAAAAATATATAGAACGGTTCAACACTATAGCCTACACAGACTTGACCATTAAGCAGATTATAACAAGACCAGAGGTTTTGATAGGATCCCGAAAGTTAAATATTTGATCCAGACAACTGGGTCTTGACTTCGCCAGATCCAGTCTTCGCCAGACTCCTTGAACATTTTTACTACTGAAATTTAGAAACAGATTAAGGTCAAATAGCTAATCATCTGAGAAAACCAAGTTCAGTTATGGATTCAGCATGTGTGTTTACCCCAATTAGTCGTATCTATTTGACGAAACAGATCGAAACTTCCTGCCTTAGGCTTCTGCCAATTTTCCAGTTTCGGCAGAGTTCCGGAACTACTTGTCCGGCAAAAAAATAAAGTTGAAACCGAATTCAGCATATCTCCTTACCCCTATATCCAACATCCAATCAACTTCAAATAATTTAACTTATAACAAATTTTTCGGTTTCAGCCGGATTCCGGGCGAACTATACGTCCGGATAAAAATTGACTGTCATATACGGATTCAGCATCTCTTCTTACCCATAAACCCGACATCTAATCAACTACAAATACAATTTTAACTTTTAACAAATTTTCCGGCTTTGGCCTGATTCCAGGCGAACTACTTGTCCGGGTAGAAATTGATTTTCACATCAGTGTTCATCATGTCTTCTTACCCCTGAATCGAACATCTAATCAACTTCAAATAAAACTTTTACTTTTAACTAGCTTTCCGATTTTCGCCGGATTCCGGGCTACCTATTTGTCCGGCGAGAAAATGGTTTTCATAGTCTTGTTCAGCATGTTTTCTTACCCCTTAATCGACTATCATATTCGCTGTTTAAAAATATTTTGTTTACCCCTTAATTTGGACCCCCTTCCCCACCCCTAAATGTAGGACTACAGAGACCATCTACGAACTCGACCTTTCCCTTTACTCAAAGGATCCTCACACCAAGTTTCATAAAAATTCTCCTTCCCTTCAAGAGCTACCGTGCTGACAGACGGACAACTTTTGCGATGTCATAGGTATCCCTCCACTTAACGTTTTGGGATCCCAAAAAACGGATAAGTCAGATGTCATAGATATCCCTCCACTTACGTTTTGGGATCCAAAAACGGATAAGACAGCTAAGATTTTTTAGAGAAAAAAAACTAACCCACGGACATATCGCATTCCCTTGTCTGCAGGTTCCCGCCATTGCCTTGCAAGGACCCTTGCCAAGAAGGGCCGAGACATCGCTGAAACAATTCAATTTACCGATTTCTCTTTTCTTAATGTTCGGGTCAATTACTCTGAAGTACAAGTCTGAGGTTAGAAACCATCATTATTGCTCTCTTGTATATATGTCTACCTAACGCGGTAAAACCCAGCACTGTACCTCTTCAACCATGTTGCAAATCCTCTGCTTGGCCTCTTTTGTAATCAGTAGCATTTGTCGCTCGGTCTCTTCTATCGCTTGACCGAGCTGAACTCGTTCCTTCGACTTCTGCTCATACTTAGAAACTGACGTCTCATGAACTTTATCCATGATGCCACGAACATCACTGAAAAACAACAATATAACAAATTGGTCTACAGCAATTCGTGGCTGTGGATAAGCACCAAGTCGAATCCGTTTTCGTCTTCAAACCCGCTCTATATACATGAATAGATGGCAGAGCTTTTAGTTAGAATAGTTTCGTTTAGTTTGGTTTCTTTCATTATTTCTTCTTTATGCTTAAATATTATGCTTAAAGCACACCTAGCACTATTTACTGTTTATGTTCCAATATTCAGAACTATCCGGATACTGTAGAACTAAGCTCTACTTTTGTCAAATTATCCACAACTTTGGCTGATTTAAGCCTTTTCCCAGACCCATCGCCTTCTAGCAAAGTTTGGCAAGATTCAGATAATCGGTTTTACGCATCAGCAGCGTGATACGCGAACACTCGTTTGGGAGTACAGTGCGCATGGAAATGTGCACTGTAGTAAATATGTGTACATGTGGAAATGTGCACTGTACATGGATTTGTATGTACATTTCATGTACATGGATTTTACGCATCAGCAGCTTGATACACGAACACTCGTTTGGGAGTAGAGTGCACATTGAAAATCGTGAATCGCGGCAACTGTAAAGGTTAGTTTGGTGTTTTAGCGGTTTACAACGTAGCATATGAAATTTGTGTATCCAGTTTAAGAATGATGGTTTAAGAACTATGGATACTAAAAGAAAGATTCAAGTATCATACTCGAAGATCGTTGCTAATCGTGGGAAATACAATAAAAAAGCCCTTAGTAAACTTTACAGCAGTTTTACTGACCATTCTATCTTATTTCTTTCTGGTCTTTCTTCAGTTTTAAAGAAAACAGATCTTCATTCCCTCCGTTCTTGTTATTACCGATATGCAATATTCCTCCTTTTCCTACCCCCCTGGTATAAAAACAGACATCTGATTTCGCGTTACAAGCTTCCGGATATATCGCTGAAACTTTCGGCCATAAGTAAAAAATTGTCCACAACGTCCCATCTCAGCTTCCCCGCACATCACGGCTTGTCCCTTCTTCTAGAGTGAATTTTAGTGTATTTTAGTGTTTTGTGTTGTTTTTCCTTGTTTGTACTCCGCTATTCTGTCTTTTCAGCGGGTTATAAAAATAAATAAATAAATAAAAATACGACGGGTCCTTTGAATATAAGTTTTATTTTATTATATGCGACAATAATGACAGCAATCCCTTGCTCACCACCTTCTGATACGCACACTGTCGTTGTTAGTAATGTCCCGTCGGATCTTCTTAACATTGATTCAAGGACGCAACACATTGACACCGTTGAAGGTAACGAAGGGATCACCAATGTCAGAGCGAATACTCAAAGAAATCGTCTCATTGTCCACACGTCAAGTGCTTCTTATGCCGAGGTTGTTGCGCGGTCAATCACAAAGGGTTTGCCAGAGGGTACTACTGCGAAAGTTATCTCTCCTAAATTTTTGGGTGTTGTCAGGAGTGTTCCAGTCACCATTACGGCCGACGCCTTGAAATCCCTGATTCCTGATGCTTGTGAAGTCCTGCCTATTTCGGGCTCTCGTTCTTTCAAAATCGGGTTCAAAAGTCAAGTTGGCCTCCTTACAGCTATGAAAATCGGGGTAAAAATCGGTTATGAAGTTTTTCGTGTTCATGAATTCCACCGAATGCCCAAGCGCTGCTTTCGCTGTCAATCCCCAAACCACGGTGTAGCTAAATGCCCGCATCCGTCTGATTCTCCAAAATGCGCTCGTTGTGCTGGTTGCCACAGTTACAGCAAAGATTCGCCTTGCTCACTGCCTCCAAAGTGTGCCAATTGCGACGGTTGTCATGTTTCTTTTAGCCTCAGATGCAGCGTTATGAGGAAAGCCGTGGGTCTTGGCAAATAATGGTTTTTCAGGAAAAGAAACTTCGCTGTGTGTCATTAAATGTAAATGGCACAAAGGACAAAGATCTTCTACTTGATGATTTGCTAGGCAGCTCCGACATACTTTGTCTCCAAGAGCATCTGCTATCCGCCCCCAGTAGCGAAAGTTTGCGCAGATCTCCTGAGCATTTTGTGTTCATCCAGCCGGCAATGAAAACAAGAGGTCGTCCTTCCGGTGGGTTGGCCATTTTTATTCGAGCCAGCGAGTGTTCAGCACCACCAAAACTGTTCCAGTCTGGACGTTACGCTCTTGCCGTTCAGCTGGACAATATAGTTCTTGTTAACATTTATTTACCTTGCGACCGGCGGAACATTGCATCACATAGTTCATTTGCTAAGGCTTGTAAGAAAATCAGAACACTTCTGTCAGACATTTCACGGAAAGGAATGAAATGGGCTCTGGTTGGGGATATCAACACTGATCTTCTGACTTCCTCTGTACGGACTGATTTATTTTTCGATTCTTTACCGGTAGCTCACAGTCTCATTGAGAAATCTCTACCCTTTTCATATATACATAATCGTGGCGCTAATGTTTCCAACCTTGATCATTTGATTGTTTCTGAAACATGTCTTATTGACGGTATTGTTGAGGTTGATGAGGAGAAAATTGAGGACGACCATCTGCCTCTGTCTTTCTGTTTGGTTGTCCCTGTTTCTCGAATCAGTTGTCCAAATCCCAAGAAGGCCTGGATCCAAAAGCGTAACTGGAATCGTATAGATGCTGTGCTCTACATTTCTACGTTAACTAATCTTCTCTCGCTTTTAAAAGTTCCTTTTCACCTTCTTCAGACTGGTATAGCAGCTACTACTTCGTCCGTTGATATTAATTGTTATTATAGCGAGCTTGTCCATTGCTTGAAATTGGCAGCCGATACTGCTGTACCGACTGAGAGAATTCGAGTTGGTACAAGGAAACCTATTTGGAAAGTCAGTCCTGAAGTTAAGAAGGCAAAAAACACGGCAAAATTTTGGCTAAAAATCTGGATTGCTTGTGGACGTCCAGGGAATGGTTCTGTCTTTAATCTAAAAGCTAAAACGAAGCGTGAATACAAATCTTCACTTAAAAATGCTCGTTTGAATGGCTTAGATGCTCCCAGTGACAAAAAAGCGTGGCAAAAGGTCCTTCGTACAGATAAAGGTTCAGCTGTACCTCCTTCCACGCTAACGATGGCTGACTGGACCAGCCACTACTGTGGTCTATTCAGTGGTTGCAAAAACCAGATTCAGCAGCACTTTGAAAATTTACTTCTTAAATACCTACCAAGGAAGATATTTCAACCTTCTGTTCTTCCCGTTACTTGTTCTTCCATCGAAATTGCTTTCCGAAAATTAAGAAGAACTGGTTCTACAGATTCTGATGGACTTAGTGCCGATTTTTTCAAAATTGAGTGTCCAGCTTTAACACAACACCTTCAGCTGCTATTTCAAATTTGTTTATGCCAGGGTTTGGTTCCGAATAGTTTCCTCTTGGGTACTATAACATCGGTGATTAAGCGAGGGAAAGACGCGGACCTTTGCAAAAGCTATCGGCCAATTACAGTTTCTTGTACCATAAGCAAAATCCTGGAATACGTCCTTCTTCCAGAAATAGTTGAAAAATGTCGCTTTGGTTCAATGCAGTTTGGATTCCGTTCGAGCGCCAGTTGTGCGCACGCTCATCACATATTGACAAAAATGATGAAACAGGCTACCCGCGACAAGTCTGCTATACATATATGTTCTATAGATATAGCTGGTGCTTTTGACAATATAACGCACTCTCAGGCCCTATTTTCTCAAATTACTTCTGGCGTGAATCTGTCTGTTGTCTATCTGTTAAAATTTTGGTATGGTCATTCTTCAGTAAGGTTCAAATGGCAAGGTAGCTTGTCAGAGATTATTCCAGTCCGAACTGGTGTTCGTCAAGGGGGAGTCTTATCTCCCTACATCTTCAAATCGGCCATATCTTCTTGTCTTGATTCTTTGCATCCTGCTTACTTTTATAAAGACCTCGCCTTCAGCTATATAGCTTACGCGGACGACTTGCTCTTAGTAAGCCGTACCCGATCCACACTCACCAAAAATGTCTGTAAGCTGTCGTCGGAACTTCTCAAAATCGGTCTTGAAGTTAACCTCTCAAAATGTGAGTACCTGCATTTCAACCCTTCGTCAAATCGTTTGAATGCTAAAGCTTCTATCTCTCTTGGATCGTTCGTCGTCAGATCAACAGAATCTCTACGATGGCTTGGCATAACATTCAAATCCTCGTTGTCAAAATTTTGCTCTTCGGTTGTTCAAGAAGTTTCTAGATCAATCCGTACCGCCTATGGGCGCATCGTCCCCAACCGGGGGCGCTATAATTGTCAAGCTTTGGGAAAATTGTACAGCACCTTCTGCGCTCCTTCTATACTATTTCGTTCTGGTGTCACTCATGTTCTGCGAAAGAAGGAGATAAAAAAGATGAGATCATGTTATTTTAAATATGCAAAGCACCTGCTCCACTTGTCGAAATTATGCCATAACCATACTTTGACGGAGAAGTTCAAAATTCAAGATGCAAGTGTTACCCTTTTGGATGTTTCTTCTTCGCTATCAAAAATTATTGACAACAGAACCCAACCAGCGCACGACCTTCTACACTGCTTCCTGGCCGACGATTGAAATTAAGTGTCTTTTTGTGTATGTTTATGTGTTTTATTTACTTTCTTCATTAACTCCGCTTTCTGAAAACGGCGGGTTATAAATAAATTACTTACTTACTTACTTTAATATTATAGAGCGTGTTCCATCCTACTTACCGTAGTTAGTAGTTACTACGCATGACGTCACGAATTCTGTTTTTTTGCCGTCAAGGCTGGAACGGTTTTTCTATTTTCCAGCAGGATCTCACGCCAGGGGCGAAGCCGACCAATCACGTTACAGAGATGCGTAGTTACTACGCTTACTACGCTCCCGAGCATGGTAAGCAAATAGTAACTATTAGTTACTATTCCGACAAGGTTGGAACGGTCAGCGTAGTAACTTTTCGTGAGGATGGAACGGAAATAGTAACTAATAGTAACTATTGTTAGAAGGGTGGAACACGCTCATCGATTGACAACAAAAAATATAATTTATTCGTTTGTTCACAATATCTCGAGACTGGAAGTAAGAATGCCAGGAGAGTAAATAAGGAAAGTCGACGTTTCCGAAAATACAACTCCCAACTGGGATATTTCTAATGAGTAACAGATTTGTGACATTTCTACGCAGGCACAGCGTAAGTTCAGTGTGAAAGCAGAACTAAACTGTAAAAAGTTTCTCCGACTAAGGATTAAAGTTAACTGCAGTATTTGGTACTGGGATTACTCTTATCTCTACTGAGATAAGATTAATCCGAATTAGAGATATTATTATCTTTTTAGAGACAAGATTAATCGCAGTAGCAAATACTGCAAGATTTTCTTAAACCTGTACTGCATTACTTTTGAATTTTTTTTTTCGGTTCTAATGGAACGGGTGGGTTGGTTTGACGAGAACACTCACTTGATAATGACTTTTCCGCGGCTCGTATGCTGATCGAATTTCGTCCGGACAGCAGACCTAGAAATGCACTCTTCGAACTGTTTCTCAAAATCCTCAAACTCAAAGAGACGATTGGTAAAGCCATCTAGCGTGGAAATTCCCTCTAAAAGAGAATCGTAAATCAAAAGTATGAACAGCGCAATCCGAAACAACTCCCTTTTTAGACGCAGAATCTAAACCAAACCCTCGCAACTTGAACTCCTACCCGTACCGTACACTAGTGAAAAGGTAAGAGCAGTACCTATAAAAATACCCAAATCGAACCATTGCAGTCCGGGCTAGAAAGACTAGGATAGTTTTACCCCGAGAAGTATTGCGATTTACAATTCATCAGGGTCTAAGCCGGACCTGAATCTACCATTTTCCTATTACATGTAAATAGCAAACGGCAACGGAAAAAACATGATACCCACTTCAAGACCTTCGAGACTTTGGTCAGACGAGGGGGTTTGACCACTCGCGGTTTTGTCCGTCACGGCTTTTACTAATCGCGGTAATAACTTCTCGATTCTGCAGAATCATAAGACTTTTCCCGTTCTTGCTTCTGACAAAAATGCATTCGCAAAAATACGTTCGCTTCATCTGAATAGTACAAAAACGCGAAATAGGAGAATTGCGAGGAGAATTCGGATCAAAAACGCAACTAATGCATAATGGCTATGTCAGTTACGATGCTTTGGCAGCAGTATTTCGGACCTTCTTGGCAAGGGTCCTCGTCAGGCTGCTAAACTTCAGGGACGAGTAGGTTCTTTTTGTCCTGCCTCGCGTATTTTGCCCTGCCTCGGAATTTTCCTATGGCAGTAGCCTACTAATATATACATTTTATTTATAACCCGCCAAATACAGAATGTGGTAGCGGTGTAAAGGGAATAACGCGAAATAAAAATAACGCGTTATACTAACTGACGGATTCTTCAAAAGACTGACCCCGTCAGCCCACGCGGTCATCGTTGCAGCTCCCGTAGACGATATTAGGGGGAGGGAGGGATTGGGATATTGGCTACTGATTAGGCTGGCCCACCATTCAGAATCCAATGGATCCAGAATATAAGCCCAAACGACAGCCCCCGTAGGACCTTACGGCTTCGTTTTCACTTTGAGTTCAAAATAAATTTTGTACTGTGAGATTGAAATATATTTTAGAACGAACATTTTTGGCCGAATAATTTGAGCAGCTCATTCGCCGAATGTTTTTTAATTTTTACTTTTCTGGAAAATTAATCTGTTGAGTGTCTGGCTGACTTACTTCTAATACTCCACATGGGCACAGTTTGTGACTTTTTTTTTAAGTACGATACACTTATTAATTGATCGATTAACTTACGGTTCAGAGGGAGTCCCTTATGCTCATTAAGTCGAGCTGTCAAGACTTCCTTCGCTGAGATGAAGAAGACCCGACGCTCGGCTTCCTGGCGATTCGAATACACTTTCAGTTCTTCAACCAAAAAGTCAACCGCTCTTTGAAGATGTTGTTTGCGAACCTAAAAGTTGTCATAATTCAGGATTAGTCGCACTTATCCAATGCCATCTAAGCCATCCCGATTGGTGTCCCTAATTATTTTATATAACGTTTTTTTTTGTTTTTTTTTAGAGCTGTATAAGCTCTAAGAGCTAATGACCCAAGGCTCTTAGTGTAAGTTCCCGAGGGGTAACGCACTCCCCCGACACCTGCTGTACAACCTTTTCCCGGCACTGACTGAAATCAGTGGTGCAGCACCGGCACCGGTAAAGAATTGGGCAATTTATCTTTCAAACACTTTTAAACATGCAAGTTATAGGAATTCCCGTATAACTACAACGTTTTTGCCCTCTGACCCTTGCGCAAAGTTATCTGCAATTGCCCAGGACCTTCACGTCAATCAATCAATCAATCAATCAATCAATCAATCTTTATTATTCGAAAAACATTCCTTACGGTATTAACAAAATACCGAATATCTGTTCTCTCGTCAAACATAACTATAATAATAATAATAATTTATTGGAAAAAGCCTAATACGGCCATACAACAGATTCCTGAAGCGCCAACAACAATTCATAACACTAATAATGAAACACAAACTATTTTCTTCTTTTCATTGCATTCAAAACGAAAGAAACTACCTCACGGATTACACTTTTATTTGTCGACTTTAAGATACCAGGGAAGAGAACACCACCAACCGAGCTTTTATACAATCGAGCTTTTACTTAGTCAAATATTCAATAATTACACAAGAACAAGAATTGCAACAAATTAAAGCGCTAAAACTTCAATAATTAACATAAGAAAAGAGGAAAAGAATTTAAAATTTCGCGTTGAAAAAACTCACAAAGGAGGGGACAAAACTTCTTTCGTACCGAGCATGAATTGCCTGAATGGGTTGGATCTTAGGAACTGGTTGTGCTGCCATTCTCTGTGGCCTTATGCGGTCGGGAATGTGGGGAGGGGGAAGGATATGCCGATGGTTGGGGTCTTCCAGTAGTTGGTCACCAAACTTGGTAGAAAGTTGGTGTCTAGGGTTTGACAAAGATGCGAGACCGAACTCGTTAAGAAGGGAAATGTACGGGATTTTGGGGGATTTTGACACTATTAGTAAAGACCGGTACTGGATCCTCTCGAGGCGCGTTCCGACTGCTCCCGTGTTAAACCGAAATGCCATACCGGACAGCAGTATTCAAGGGAAGGGCGAATGAACACAAGGTAAATGCGAAGGAGGTGGTGTTTCGGGGTGCCATGGCAGGAGAGATCTTATGCACATATTTGCTATTTTCAGCATAGATTCACGTCTCTGCCCTTGGCCATTTCTCCGCATTCCATCTAGGAAGAAGATTTCTTAGACCCGATTAGTCCCTCTTATTTGTTAATGTTATTTTTTGATCTTGTGCATTTACTACATTATTGAAAGCTCAGTGCATTTTTTCCTTTTCTTTTTCGGCACTGCACTATTTTCCTCTTCTTAAGTGCGTTAATAAAATTTCATCATCACATTTTACTGTTCTAACGCGTGGCATCCGTGGCACCTGGCACTTCCTTTATATTAAACTCGAAAGTCAAGTTACCAACACTTCAATCAAAAGTCAAATCTCTTTGAAGATGTCGTTTGCAAACCTAGGAGTTTTATAAGGGCGATTCTAGCAATCTAGACAGCTCCTCCGGTTCATGCACCGGCTGTTCATGCGACTTGGACTAAAACCCGATACGCTTTCCGGAACTTTTGTTGCGCCCAGTGTTGCCACGTGTGACACATTTAGTGCATTTTTGACACTGGGTGATACCAGGGCACCCTTTCTCTGAAACTGACACCTTTTCACACGAATGACACATTTAGGTCAGAAAACACCTGTTCATTTACTTTACTAAAGTAACGGACTAACACCCCCCCCCCCCAAAAAAAAAAAAATTGTACTTTACTTTGATTTGATACACAAAAACAGTGTGAAGCCTTTTACAAAGCTTATTTCCGATTAATTTTTTTTTTTAAACCGTGATCGATCAATTAACAATCTGATCTGAAAAAAATATCCTACGAATTCCGAATAATTATCAATTATTCGCATTTTTCGCATTGCGCAAGCGGAATGCGCAAAAAAATTCGAGGTGTCAAAAAGGACCTTTTTGTCACGACTTTTGACACTTCAGTCGAGCTCTTAGCAACCCTGATTGCGCTCCACTAGTTTTCGCCAGTGACGTGGAAAGGGAATCCACTACAAGGGTGGAAATGATCTCGGCAAATCAGTGAGGAGTTGTAAAGACGCAACGACTTTCTGCTTGTCCTTGCACTCGGCGGATTCTCGCTTTGCTTTCTGGAAAGCAAATCCACGAGATCGCCAGAATCGCCTTATAGCTAAGGCACTTGGATCGTGTCCTCTATATCACAAAGACGAAAACAATCAATCGAGAAATTAATCAATTAATAAGTATCAGATATATATTCTGGCTCGGCGTCTACGTAAGCCAACTACCGTTCGCCCTGAGGCGAAAAGTAACACCTGAATCTCGAGTTATATATAGCAGCCGCGAATAATGTGGATAGAACACGGGCACTATCCCCCTACATTTCAAAATCTTCTTCCTTGGTGATATCTTGCCACTAAACTGTTTTCAAAAGACAAAATGAAAGGAATGATTTTACATTAAGTATATTCGAAAAACTAATATGTCCAACAATATTCAGCTAAAGAATAGTTTTCGCGAGATTTTGATAACAATTTCCGGCTTGCGAAGCAAACCACTTTCCGTTTTCGTCCACGGCAAAAACCCACTGTTCATGTTTTCGGGATTCAGAAATGAGTATTTAAGGTGGTGAATATTTAATGTGGTAAATGAGTATTTATGTGGTTCGTTTCTAGAACAACCTGACGTGAATCTATATAAATTTCATAAGGAACCAATTTGGCAGAGAACAGTATTTGATGGCCAAAACCCTTTATCTTGTAATAAATGTATCCAGTCGAACCCTGCAATGTTTCATTTTTTTTACGGTATCGTTCAATTTTGCACGAAGCTGGACAGAAGGGAAAGCTGAAACAGATTTTCAGGGAGCGAAAACGGCAAAAAAAAAAAAAAAAATGATTCCGGCTATGCTTTCGAGCTCAGTTAGGACGCAGAATGGAAGAAATTTGAAATAAGAGGAATCATACAAAACTGGCTCACGAGGCCCCACTGACCAACTGGAGAGAGAGATGCAAAGTGCAGGAAAGCTAAGGCACTGAGTGTAAGCAGAGCAGCCATGCCAAAACAACCTGCTCAACTGCTCACCTGAACAAGTTCGCGATTTGGCTGCAGGATGAAAGAGAAAAGAGCTGAAAGAAAGGGCCCATAATAATGTGTTCACACCTTCGTTATTTGCATTGGCCTACCTATCCTTTGCCAGAGCCATCTATCACCCCCCAATTTAGGATCACTTTTGTCAACTGACATGTGCGGCCTTGAAGGACCTTGCATGGCCAGTTAAAACAAAGTATTTTATGCTCATGGAAACTCATTTGGTTTGTTCTCCCATTTGGTTTGTTAGCTAAAATATGTGTGTACCTGTACAGAGCAATGCCGTATCCAGGGGGAGGGGTAGGAGGTTGACCCCCCCCCCCCGGAAACATGCAAAAATAATCATTTTTATAGGCTTTTTCCTCTGATCTATGTGTTTTTTGTACTTTTTTGTCCGACCCGCAGGCAACCCCCCCCCCCCCCCCCCCCCCCAAGGCAACCCCCCGAAATAAATTCCTGGATACGGGCCTGGTACAGAGCCATGCATTTTTTCAGTCATGTCGACAAGACCAAAACGTCAAGACCAAGACCAAGATTTTCGCACCGGTCTCAAGACCAAGATTTTAGCCCTGGTACTGAAATTTAGCGGACGAAGACCAAGAAAGTCTATTACTAGATTGAGTCAGGAATTACTTTTCTAGCATAACTAAGGGACATTCATGAAAAGTAAGCTGATTATATTTCTGTCTACAAATACCCAAATCAAATTTACATAATTATATGCCAATATCTCTTTTGCATTTTAGATAAACCAATGCTGCCAATAATTTATGGGACATTCTTGCTCTGTGCGGTCGCATAAAAGTCCTCTGTCGCTGAAATTGGGTCTTAAAGACCTGCAGGCTAGGTCTTGAAGATCAGGATAGGTCTTGACGACCACGAGCGCAAAGAGCAACACCCAGACCAAGAATTTACCCCTGGTCTCATGACCAAGACCAAGATTGTCGGCATCGGTCTTGAACTGGTCTTAAGATCAAGACCAAAATTCAAGACTACATCTCTGCTTTTTATCGTAGCTGCGCGTAATCTAGCGGAAACTGATTAACTTCTAAGAGCGGAAACTGATTAACTTCTAAGAGCGGAAAATGATTACCGAGAGATCATGCCAGTGGAAGACCTTTGTGAATAACTATGAACAAGACAAAGCCTACAAGATAGATGGAGCCATGCTCATTCAATGTTAAAGGACCCGCCATACCTATAATGATAATTCCAACATTTCCAACAGCTCCACCAATTTGTATACATAGAGACCCGAATTTCAAACGATACATTCCAACCCCCTAACTCACTGATTTTCACACTTGCGTTCTTTCGTTATTTTTCATGCGTTCAACGCCACCGACGATTGTTCACGAAAAACTCCGCCGGCACAGATACCGGTTAAGTAAATAGTTGCGTTTTGATCTGAATTCTCAATTCTACGTTCTCGTTTCTGAATTCTCTCAGTTTCAAGGGCTTAACTTTTCCGAGCTTCACACAAGTCGCAGTGGAAATGCAGGTCTTTGTTAATTTCAAATTCTACGCGCCCAGACGAATTTTGGGTTGTCGTGCAAGCAGTGAACGCTCTGAATATTATTACTAGAACCCCTGGTGGAAAAACGAAAAATCCCCTAGATGAGTCAAAATACTTCATTGTAGTCAAATATCAGATGTAAAAATAAGCTGCCTTTTCAGTTTTTCAACTTTAAAAGAACTACCGTTCCTATATGACTAATTACCTCTGCGTCCGCAATCGTGCCTTGGGTATGAATCGGTTCTGGATTAAGGACGTTTAATTATCTTCTATTTATTTAAAATATTGAATATTTTTTTTTTATTATATGGTTATAAAGTATATAGTTATATTTATTGTATAGTATTGTAGATTATTTTTTTTCCTTTTTCTTTTTTGTTCCCAATATAATTATGCTAAGTGATTAAATACTGAGTCCTGCCACAGTAACAATTGTATATATTCAAGTATTTTACTCAGTTATTCAAGTATTTAAATGTAATGGTCGACGTATTTAGTGCCATGTCGGCGCTACGAGTTGGATCAATAAACATATCTATCTATCTATCTATCTATCTATCAAATCTGTACAGATTTTCACGTGGCAGGTCTGTTATGATAGATTTTTTTTTTTGAATTCCATTATATATTATATTTGTCTCTCTCTCTCTCTTAATTCATTATCACTCTCAAGATTCCAAAACTCCTATGTGACTCTAGCGGCTTGTACACTGATTCTTGCATTCTCCGCGTTCGAAGCTTTCCGAGCGAGATGAGGCTCCCCGTATCGCTTCCGAGGAGCGGATTGACTAGCAAGACTGGCTATGCAATGTTCCTCATCAAAACTAAGGGAGCTGCGCGAGGTTGAAAACAGCTGAGACGGATTTGTAAACTTTGGGAAGCTCAGCAGTCCGATGAAATTTATTTAGCCTGTGTAGTTGTATGGTAGTTGTACGAAAAAGTTGCATGTATTGATACGCAGTAGCATATAACACTTTAATTTAATGTGCCTCACACTGGGCTAGTATTCAGTAGCATCCCACCTTGCTCCAGTAGCGTCCGGTCTTGCTATAGTAGCACGTACTAGCATCAGTTGGTACTGCATGCTACTTTTTCGTGCAACTTCATACTAAACTATTCTGACAAAAATTTTCATCGGTAGGACATAGACGCTGCGTGACTCCTTATAAAGGAGCCACATATGTTTGAATAGCTGAACGAAAAAAGTATAGCCATTACCTGCGACTTGCTGGGCTTTGAGATTAGGTCCCTACCCCATGAAAAATTTGCAGCCTGCGTAGTAGTACGAAAACGTTGCATGTAATACTATGTAATAGCAGATAATACTATCATTTAATGTGCCTCAGACTGGTCCAGTCTTATGTAGTAGTATCCAGTACCATCCTGTCTTGCCGTAATAACATACAAATTTTAGTAGTCAGACAAAAGACCCTTCTTTATCTTATTCCACTCTGGCTAACCGCCCTTCAGTTCCAGAGCATTCTCGGGGAAACCCATCCAGCAATAAAGTATTTTACGTTGCTTAATTGCCACACAAATGTATCCAAAGCTTCTATCTCTCTTGGTTCGTTCATGGTTAAATCAACAGACTGTCTACGGTGGCTCGGCATAACACTCAAATCTTCATTGTCAAAATTTTGCTCTTCGGTTGTTCAAGAAGTTTCTAGATCAATCCGTACCGCCTACGGGCGCATCGTCCCCAACCGGGGCCGCTATAATCATAAAGCTTTGGGAAATTTGTACAGCACCTTCTGCGCACCTTCTATACTATTTCGTTCTGGCGTCACTTATGTTCTGCGAAAGAAGGAGATTAAAAAGATGAGATCATGTTATTTTAAATATGCAAAGCACCTGCTCCACTTATCGAAATTATGTCATAACCATACATTGACGGAGAAGTTCAAAATTCAAGATGCAAGTGCTACCCTTTTGGATGGTTCCTCATCGCTTCCAAAAATCATGGACGACAGGGCCCAACCAGCACACGACGTCGTCCACTGTTTCCTGACCGAAGATTAAAAATTAATTGTCTTTTTCTGTGTTTGTATGTGTTTTGTTTACTTTCTTCATTTACTCCGCCTTTCCGAAATGGCGGGTCATAAACAAATTACTTACTTACTTACAACACAGACTGGTACATTCAACTGCAGCTCTGAAAATCACATGCTTAGTGGTCGAAATTTCCCGAATTAGCAATTTCTGAGGCAAATATGATCCGTTCCTCTTTTTCTAAATAGCAGTTTTGACCCCCCCCCCCCTCCCACACACCTTTAGCACTTACTTCGTGAAGGTATTCCGGTTCGCTGGCAGACGCATCCCATCGGTTGTTCAGGATAAAAATGTTTGGCTTCGATAACTTTGAAGACACTTTGAAAAAGAAATTCTTCTCCTAAAAATAAAACATCTCGTTATTAGCAGTGAGGGTTCTAGCACTCGTTAAGAAAACCATTACTATTCTCATCTTATCTTCGTCCTAATATTCTCTGCTAAACCACTTCACTTCTTACAGGAATTACGGTAATTACAGCACTGGCTCTTCTTCCTTAGTTACCCGGTTAAGTCACATCACAGACGTTTGAGTTCTGCAGGCTACCAGCTATCGGATGGTTCTGCGATGCCGGGATTCTTAAGTTCCTAAATGAGCAAAAGGAATCATTGTTTTTTTCGAAAACATGCACAGTATTCGCTAGGTGACGCGATACAAGCTCGAAATGGCCTTTAAGATAGTAGGAAGCGAAGCGAAAACGCGCTCAAAAGGTTGACGCAGCGTAACAGTTTTCGCTAAGCGATTTTTTTTTTTACTAATAATGATTTTATAATAATATATAATGTGTCAATCTTTTATTCCTAGAAAGACGAGAAACCATCTACCGGCTAAGTTCGCACACGATTTTATGATAAATGATTGATTGATTTTAAACACTCAGCTTATAAACAAAATATCAACAAAGACTGCTCGATATACTTAGTAAGGAATTTACGACAATACGATACAAAAGACAAAATATTGAATGTACTGGAGGAGGAATTAATAGCTTCTTGTCATTAATTGCAAGATTTTCCGTAATTTTTGTAGTTCGTCGACTGCAGATAAATAGGTGCAGGATCACAAAGTTTCCCATCTCTCTGACGGATTTCCCGTATGATGGGAGACTGCGTCGATTTCGAATTCCAGCAGAACAAACTGCGATAAAGACGTCGACCGTTGTTCATACGGAAACAGAGTGGCTGCTCCTGAAACTCCCTACCAGACAATGTAGTAAGTAAGTAAGTAAGTAATTTATTTATGACCCACCATTTTGAAAAGGCGGATTGAATGACGTGGGTGTAAATGATAGTGGAGTAAATGATAGTGGGTGCGGAGACCGTAAAACCTATAGGCCAGATACAATGGGTCTGAACGACATGGTTTCCGTCTCCACATTCGGTAGGGAGCTTTGATTTGTTTAAAGGACCTGTCTTACCTATAATACTATCGCAACCTACTTCCATAATCACTCCATGTATTTCTAAACCCAAAGACACCGATTTCGTACGGTACATTCTAACCCCTCTAGCAAATCCACGCTGATTTTCTCACGTGCCGTGTTTTGCTACCTTCGATGTGGATCACGCTGTCAACCGTTGTCTGCGAGAAGTTTTTCAATCAGAAAAATCGGTTATGTGAATCATTTCCCTGTTTTCTCTACAAGTCAACGGGTCTCGGAAAAGGCTTAAAACAGCCAAAACCGTGGGTTATTTCTTTAAAGCACAGCCTAGTTTTAAAGGACACCTGACAATGAAACTATACTTGAACACACCATGGAGAATGCATTTAGAGACATGGCCAAGGAGAGCATTCTTCTCCTGAGCGTGACGTTTTCAAAATAGGTATGTTCGTTTCTGAAGGTTTGCACATGCAGACTCCAAGACAAAAAGCGCAATTCATTAAAATCTTGTACAGCGCCGGCCGGATCGTATTGGAATTTCTTCAGATATACGTGGGCTTAACTGGTTAACAAATATTCCAGAAGAAGGGTTGATTGGAGACATTTGTTCATTTCTAAAATTGTTCGGTACTGAAATAAGGACATTTGCAAAATGGAGCAAAAATCATAGCTTGGAAATACTATTTCGTATTTGGATTGGGTTTTCTGCAGGCAGTGTTAACGGAAGTCATACAGATAGGGATGATACTTGGTACTCTTCGTTCAGGTGTCCTTTAAAGTATTCAAATATTTAATACTGTAAGTTGAAGAGTAAATAGTGCAAGGGATCCTTTAAGATCTCTGGTATCGAAAAGTGCATCTATTATTTTTGGGTGAAGTAATGTGCTTGAGGGCCATGTCTGAGCAATTTATGTATTTTAAAACTGGCCATGGAGGAATGGATATGAAGAAGACTTACTGTAAGCATCAGTGTGGACTCCGCGTTGGCCACCAGAACGAAGACATCCGCGTCCAAACAATGCTTGTCGATCCACTCATCCAAATTCGGCGAGACGTCGATTCCAGGCGAGTCTACGAAGACGACATCGTCACGCAGAAGCGGACATTTATCTTTCGGCCAGATCACTCGCATCAAAGCTGAGTCGCCCATTTTCTCAGTGCAGAGCGCATGCGCCAGCTGAGCTACGGACTAAAAGAACGCAACTTTTAACTCACGAAAATACGATAGGAAGTAATATTTTGAATACTTTTCATTGATTTTTATAATTTTATCTATTATAAACAATAATGATTTGTTTGTTTTGAAGGACCCATCGTAACTATAATACCAACGGAATCTGCTTCCGTAAGTGCACTGATTCATTCTCAAACCCGGAAATCCAAATTTCATGTTACATTCTGGAACCGCAGAAGACACCACTAATCTTTGCACTTGCCATGAGTCACTAATTTCCATGCGCATTACGCTCTCGACGAGTGATCGCGTATCACGCTATCCCTGTGCAAAACATGTTTTCTGGACCTTGCCAAGTTTTTGCTAGAAGTCAATGAGTCACGCAAAAGACTTAAAACAGCCAAAGCCGTGGATAATTTGTTAAAAGGAGTTTACAGTATTCCGATAGTTCCGACTACTGGAGCATAAACAGTAATTACTGCAAGGTGTGCTGTAAGACAGGTTAAATTAAGATCAAAATAAAAAAAAAGTAAACTTCTAAAATAAAATTAAACAGTAGGTGCCCCACTTGTGTCAACGAGATGAGAATACGGGTCTGAAAAAAAAAGGAAGGAAACCCAAAACCGAAAGGCTAAGGTCCACAGCAAAACCCCAATCTGTCGCATTTCTTCATCCCAAGCTGACTGCAAATCATATTTGATGGTGCAAAACGGACCCTATCGAACAGAAAAACAGCAGCCGTGTCCAGAATGAAATCACAGCACCAGCTTTAACTCCACCCAATTTTCAGAGTTCACAAAATAAGATATTTAAGGAAGAATCTTTAAATGTTTTTCAACAAGTTCAATTTACAGCTTGAGTGGCTTGAGCCTGAAAAAAACCCTTACCAACAAGGGCTGAAATATAGCTCAAATAAAATGTAGCTGACGTATCCGTTTTGCACCGTCAAACATCAAAATCTGTATTTTTGGAAATCCAGACGAAATCTCAAAGGTCTCGCATACATTCCGAGCAAAATCTTTTCTACGCGCTTTGAGACACTTCCAAACTGGATTTGTTACATTTCGTATAGAGATCACACTGTCAGACGTTTCATAACAGATAACACACGGATGCGCAATTTCAACAGACAACAACTCAACAGACAACACTTGGGATGTCAGCAGATGCGTTTTCGTCATTTTTCTTCAAATCTACCGCCGTTGTCCACATACAGAAACAGTTGCAACAGCCACTCCAATAGACGAAAAAGACTAAAGAAAGCACCCGCTCTCTACACTGGCTTCACCGCGTCCTCCAGCACCGAAAATACGCCTGGTTCAACAAGTTCTTCTAGTCGAACCTGACGTGAAGCAGTCATTTGGCGCCACGCGCTGTGAAAGTCGTTTTTGAAAATAAAGCGTCTCTCTCAGAAACATTTGACTGAAGTTCATTTGTGATTAGGACGAAAGCAGTCATCCACATAGTCCACAATCCTAAGTTTTAGGGCACAGTGCTCCGACGTTAGGGCACACCCTGGAGCAAGGACACAGTACCCTCATACAAATTTGTTTATAAACGAAATTTTTCATTTCCGATTTTTAACTGAACAGATAGCTTATGGGGGCACAGTACCCTTACCCCAGGACATGGTGCCCCAAGGTATGAGCATTACAATTCAAAAGATTCATATGAGGCCTGGGGGTAATATGCATTTAATCCACGGCACTTTTGTGTGCGTATTTACAGAGGAACGACTCATTTAAAATGGGGCCGAGCTAACGAGCTCGTATCCCTGCCGGCCCCCAGTGATCAAAATATATTGTCACGAAGTACTTTTCGAAATAAAAGAACCCGAACCTGAACCATCAAGGCAAGGTGCCGTAACGAAGTGGTCCCAACCGGTGGTACGCGTACCCAAAGGGGTACGCGAGACCCTTGCCAAGGGTACGCGAAGGTACGGAAATCGGATTAGTCTATAGCTTCAAAATAACACCTCGCTCGTAGAATATTACCAGCAGAAGAGGCATAACGAGCCAAAATTGTTTTGTTTTGGGAGGTGGCAAGGTATTTTTACCGACTGTTTTCGAGAAAAAACAACTGTTTTTACGAAAAAACGTAGTTCTTCGCGCCGACTCGTTTCCATTTTAACAACTGGCCGACAACTCCGTTTCAAGGAGAATTGAAGACATTGCAAGTGATATCGTCATTTAGGTCGCGAATTCTGCTAACGAAAATGTTTGAAATGCAGCTTGTTGAAAGCGCGGATGTGTCACTTGAAGCACGGCTGATAGTCTTCGTCCGTTGTCGATATTTTCTGACATAGGAGAAAACATTATATTTTGCGAAGAACTATTCGTGTGACTGGTGTTTATCAATCTGCATTGACAGGGTAGAACTTATAACTGAATCGAAAATCCATTTGGTGGAGTCGTGATCTCGAGCTCCATTAGAAACAGGCTGAGCCAAAAAAAAGGTTGCGTTAATGATCGCGAATTCGAGATTAGAAACTTTTGGTTTGCTACAAAGCAGCCTCAACTGCCCCATTGATTTTGTATTTATTCTTACCCATGTATGCCTCATCATTTATGACAACAAATAATGTGTTTTTCAAGTACTAGAAAAGGGGGTACGCAACCTTTTGGAAACTTGATTAGGTGTGCGCGTCTCGGAAAAAGTTGGGAACCACTGCCCTAACGTATGAGCAATGCTGCTCCTAAGCTTAGAGCATGCCTTTCTGCTTTTTGCCTTATGCTTTTTTGCACTAAGCCGAAAAAAGAAGGATTTTTATACGACTGGAAGAAACGGAATCAAATCCGATGAAAAATTTGTAGCCTGCGTAGTAGTACGAAAACGTTGCATGTAATACTATATAATAGCAAAGAATACTATCATTCAATGTGCCTCAGACTGGTTCAATCTTATGTAGTAGTATCCAGTAGCATCCTGTCTTGCTAATAGTAGCATATAGTAGTATGCAGTAACACGGTAGGCTTGAAGTAGAAGCATGTAGTAGCATCGTTATTACTGCATGCTACTTTTTCGTACTACTTCATAGTACTATTTTGAGATACATTTTTCATCGGGAAGTACAAGCCACAGAGATCTCGAGAGGACGGTATAGATACTGTCTCCAAATGACCTGTCGCGCTTAAGGAAGACATATTTTAAGTTCTGTAAATATTCTCTGTACCTCCTGCCCGTCATAGTAACACAGGTATTATGCATTATTTCAATGTTATTGATCCAGTTGGAAGCCTACTAGAAATTGAGCGACGAGCGTGTAGACGGTCGCATACATTGGAGTCAAGATGCTTGCTCCTTTTAGTTCGTTGATACGTTATCTATATTTTCTTTTTCCCTTCGTTTTCCACTTTTTTGTTGTATAGTGGGGTTTATAAAAAAAAAAAAAAAAAAAAAAAAAAAAATGTGAACACTCAGCTCACCTTAACATTCTGCTTTTCAGTTGAATCTTCAGTAATGAGATACGATTCCCCATTCTCAGACCCCTCCACTTGCAGAAAACAGTTTGTAGTGTGGCCGATCCCACTTGGCAAGATCTTCTCCCTAAGCATGGCATTGATGACTGAGCTTTTTCCATTACTTGTCCTGCAAAGTCGGGGAAAGTCAACTGAATATTCCTGAGACCCCACCAGAAAGGCACCAGCAGCACCAATTTTAAAGGTCTAGCCTAAGCTGTATCGGAATTCCATACAAGCGGGACGTCGCACCCATTCGATCTATTTTACCTCAGAAAATGAAAAACTGAAGCTTATTCCTATCGGAGAATATATATTTTAATATATATATAGAGAGCTGAGCGGCCAGCGAGGCACCGGTCGCGTTTACATTTACGAAATGACGTAGGGACAATAAATATTCCTTGAGCCCAAGGTGACATAGAAACATATATTCAAATAATGCATGTAACGGATACGTCAGCTGCTTTAGCAGCTAGGGACAATCAAATCCTATGCTGAGTCTTCAATCAATCAATCAATTAAGTTTATTCCGAATAGCTAAAAGCTAGAAAAGGAATACAAATTTACAAAATACACAGACACACAAGAAACAATTTAACTAATACTCTTACAAGAAATTACCAGAAATAAATGATGGAATGAAACTACGTAAAAATTGAGTAGACTAGCGGGATATGGGGAAAACTTATAGCCAGTATTCCTCTCGGACCGACGCACGGAAGACGGGAGGGGAGGGGGGAATAGATGGGTCATCTGGGGACAACACGTTATCTTAGCTCCATATTTGTTTGAAAGAGTATTTCTACGTACATATAATTTAGGAATGGCAAGTTTAATGAGAGCCTCTTCGTATGTAATATTATGATCACCCAGAATAATTCTCATGGCTCTCTTTTGGACATTTTCAATCACTTGACGTCACTATATACTTCACGACTTTATGGAATCCCGATACAACTTAGTTGACAAGCTATTAAGGAGTTACACATCCGAGTGGTCACACACTGGTAGCGGCTACACACTGTATAGCAGCTACACACTGTATAGCAGCTACACACTGTATAGCAGCTATACACCGATTTGTGCCAGATGTAGAGGGGAAGTCGTTTGCATCCAAACAATCTCAACATCGATATTTATTAACCTGAAAGCCGTAAAGGGCCCGTGGTTAATACAAGTACAAAGAAAAAAAAAGAAAAACTAACTTCAATGACCAAAATTTCAAAATTAATCCAACAAATAAATTAAACATAACATAATCCAATACACACCCCTTTCTTCCTAAACTCCCCTTACAAAAAATGTTCTCTATGTGACACTAAACCCCGACCATCGCTGAGTCAGTCATAATAAACTAATCTTACCGCGGGAGGACCCAGCCCACCCAATACTGGGTTACGTCGTGTTCTGGATTGTATCTACTGTTACAAAGACAGAAAATTTATTTTACAAACTGATTTTCCTGGTTGCACACACCAAATTTGTAATCATTGTCAAACGTTTTTTTTAACAATATTTGTGTTAGTACACATACAAATCAATCATGCTTCGTTAAAAGTTTTAATAAAACTAAATAAAACAGCAGCAATGGCTACGAATTCTGATTAGCGCAGGAGAAACAAGGTATTTCGAACCAAATACAAGTAGACCATCCGTAGATAAAGTGTTTAGCCGGGAAGTGCAACAACCACGACCTACAAGAGCGGCCTCAGTGGCGATCCCAAATTCCAACAGATAAAACGTGGTCATATGCGGTACGAAAAAACGTTAGTACCGCCATTCGTGATTTTTTTTTAATAGAGTTTGTATTTTTTATACACTGACGACCTCAATAAATTTGGAATTAACCATAATAGTTTCGAGAAGAATAGCAATGTCTATCTATAAGTATTCTATTACGCAAAACTCGATAGGAGGTCGGGGGTATAACCTTTTAGTCACTTGTGGAATGGCGGAGAGTAGATAGTTGTATGGAACGAATTGCGGGAGAATCTGAAACTCAACTCAAAATCTAGACTCAACATAGCCTCGATGGCTAGAGTCCACAATCCCACATAAAGTACTTAAAATTTACCTTCCGAAGAAAACGCATTTCATATGATCTCGCGAAAGGACATCCCTGATGGCCCGGACTTTCAGCTCATGTTTGCAGACTGATGTTTTACACTCTTCGGAGACAATTTCTTCTTCTTCGGGCAGTTCTGAGAAGAAAAAAAAATTGAAGGTTGCGTTCCACCGAGTGTTTACACCGATCACCGCGAGTACTCCACCGGTCCGGCGTGATAATTCTGTTTTAGCTCTTCCCTCCATTAAAAGGCGGCCATTGAAATCCAAGGACAGATATAGGATATGCCTTTCAGCGAGCTTTTCAGTTGACTTGTGCCCTCTTTTCTACAGCAACAGACTTTGCCAAATACTACAGAAGAAAGGATAAACACTAACAAGCAAGGGGCCAGTCCTCCGTGCGTCGGTCAAGAGGGACTCAGGCTACTCTATTATCATAATAATAGTATAGTCACAGTAAAAATATGCTTGGTACTGTACTACCTAGCGGGGACTGGAGCAACTAGCGCCTATGCTATAATCTCCCGAAACCTGTCGCCGGGGACGGATTCTCGGTCTTGAACAGTAACATGTGTGTTACTGGGAAAAAAGAAAAATCCTCTAATAACCTCAATCATTTTAGTCAGATTTTAATACTGGGTAGTTTTCTAATTAATTATCTCCGAAACTTCCATTCTGGGGCTGATCCGGAACAGTAGGCCTACCTCTTTTACGAACTCGGGCTCTGGATTTGCCGTACCCTGCGTATTCATTTGTTAAATTTTCAGATAGTTTCTTATCATCAACCTGCATGAGATAGATGTACAGGTTGGAGTAACAGATGGTAGTAACGAAAGTAGGTTGGGTCCCCATGCAAGGCCGTATCCAGGGGGGGGGGGGGTAGGGGGTTGACCCCCCCCCCCCCCCGAAACATGCAAAAATAATCATTTGTATCAGCTTTTCCCTCTGATCTATGTGTTTTACTACGTTTTTTGTCAGACCAGCATTCAATAACCCCCCCCCCCTCCCCCGAAATATATTCCTGGATACGGGCCTGGTCCCATGCCTGTCCTATCAACGATTGATAGAACAAGTAACTCTTGATCATACACTTTGTGACGTCCCTTTAATAAATGTCAACTGTAAATAGCTCGACGACTCTGACTATCTCTAGATGTAAGCAATCTGGCTTAACAAATTGATTGACTGTGCCATAAACACAAGAGCTCACCGTTTAAAAAATGATGTGTCTCCTCCGTGTATCCCTGAATATCAGCAAAGATGTCATTTATCCTCTTCTTGGCTCTCACGAAAATCTGCAGAGGAGATGCGATGTTGGCTACATTCCTGACATTGGCCAAGCTGCCATGATCAGACCCATGGCCGTTTGACATGGGAAATAATACCTGCGAGTTGTTACCACCATGAACGGACGTTGTTCGGGTCAGTGCAGACATTTACTGATCATTGAAAACTGACACTAACATGCAAACTGAAAAAGAAAATTAATAATGTAAGTAAAGCAATTGATAAACTGCAACTAAGGTTCGAAATGTGATAATTACTATCCCTCGGCAACAACTGATAATACTATTGCGCAGCGGAATATCCTTCTCGCAATTCATCCTTGCTTCGACTATAAAATCCCTGTGCCATTGTTTACAAATTTAACTCATGGCCCATTAACGGGGGGAGGGTGGGGAGGTGCAATCATAAAAGCATCTTCACAATCCTAACTTTCCCCGGGTGTGCGTGGGGGGTGGAGCCCCAGAAGAACACTAGACCGCAGTGCCAACAAGTATATCAAGTTTGAACTTGGCTACAGCAGCCTCAACAGGGGATTGTTCATGAATGGACACTTCACTAATAAACTGGAATCATTGTCACTTAGCCTAGTGGTTATCTCCTTATTTTCTATTGGCTTTCTAGGCCAGCGAACCACCAGCGACCAAATGAACTGCATGCTGTCAGATCTGCTGAAAATATCTCTGATTTTATTTAACCTAGTTATGCAAAGCCAAACTGTTTCTATTGCTTTATCTCTTGTTTGCTTCTCTGCCAGTTTCTAGTTTGGTGGAAAAACAAAGCTGGTAACTTTTTTCATCAAGTAAAAAAAAACTGTATGTAACTGGTCCCTATGTCTAGGGACAAATTTGTCTAGCTTAACAATCATGCAGGCAAAGATTCAAAACAAAGGTTAAAAAAGATTTCGGGCTACTTAACCAAAAAAGAGAACTCAAAAAGCCAAGAGTAAAATAAGCTGAGAACAGAACTTTGTTACTGACAAAAAACAGTGCTCTCATACCTGATCGTCTCTCATCCTTCGCTTGAAAGCAACATGAAATTATAATATTCCATAAATAATTTGCACACGCTGTGACTGCATAAACATTATAAGCTACACAAGCCCCATCTTCTTCTAGCAAAGCTCACATTGTACTAATCTACACAGATTGTACCAGACGTTCATAAGTTGTATCTTATTCTATTTATACCTAGACCAGTAGTTAGTTGATTTCAAAGGTCAGGCATTTTCGTTTTCTGCGCTCTGCTGGTTTTGCGCAAATTTTGATTTTAAAGAACTAGAAACAACACAAACAAGAGCTGTGAGCTCATACGGCACTTGCAGGGCTTAGTAAAAGGATGAAAGTAGGAATTTGCCAATTAGGGGGTTTGTTGTGATCATTTGTAAGCAAAACCCCTGAGGTAAAAATGACGATGGACCCTTTGAAATCACGAGAATGTAGCGTTTGAAAAAAAAAGTGTTTTTTTGCACTTAGCTGTGATGATCTCCACTTTAGAAATTCATCTGTGATCAAAACCCTTGAGTCAAAAATGATCCTGGGCCCCTTAGGATCATGAATATATATGGATGATCGAAAGTATTTTTTTTTACTTTTTCGGTTAAGATGCACACTTTAAGGGTGCTAGAGAGAGAGTCATTTTTAAGCAAAACTCTTGAGGCAAATTGATCATGGGCTCACGGGGAACATAGAATGTAGATTTTGCTTAAAAGTATTATTTTTTACTTTTGGGAAAATGAGTACTTTAAAGGACACCTGAATGAAGAGTACCAAGTATCATCCCTATCTGTATGACTTCCGTTAATATTGCCTGCAGAAAACCCAATCCAAATACGAAATAGTGTTTCCAAGCTATGATTTTTGCTCCATTTTGCATCTGTCCTTATTTCAATACAGACCAATTTTAGAAATGAACAAATGTCTCCAATCAATCCTTTCTTCTTAAATATTTTTGAACCAGGTAAGCCCAAACATATATCTAGAAGAAATTCCAATAAGATCCGACCAGCGCTGACCAGCGCTGTACAAGATTTGAATGACTTGCGCTTTGTGTCTTGGAGTCTGCATGTGCAAACCTCCAGAAATGAACATCCCTACTTCGAAAACGTCATGCTAAGGAGAAGAATGCTCTCTGTGGCCATGTTTGTAAATGCATTCTCCATAGTGTGTTCAAGTATGGTTGCATTGTTCAGGTGTCCTTTAAAGGATGGTCGGATCTGTGAAGTAACAAATTCTAAGCCAATCTTGTCAATTTGAAGGTTAGCCATATTACATTAGATTAGTCACCATGTGACATTTAAATGAAACTTTGTGTTAAATATCTGCTTTTAAAAGCAGATATCTTCACCTTGGTTGCAATTCTAAGCTCATTCGAGTCTAGAAAAGATATGTCATAGTTGTAATATTTTGACTCGGTATTGCAGTAGTCTATAACTTTTCTCTGTGATAAGTCACTCAGTCGACAAGTGATGTTTGTCAAATTGGTTCGGCTGTGCTGTTTGCGAAGAACATTTTTAACCACTGTACCGACTCAAAAGATAGTGTATAGTGTATGTTTTGGATAATTAAAATTGTCATAACAGCATTGCATCCTTTTCTCAGTTGGTAACTGCAGTATCTAACCCCCTTGCTCATCGCCTCCCTCTCTTTAAGCCCAAGTCTGCTATGACTGTATTCCTAAAATCCTTCCGTCGACAGGATGACTAATTTGACAGGGGTTACCCACTCTTTGAGTTTAGTGTAAGGCAAGTTTTCAGTGCCCAGTCAGTGCAGGTACCAGTTGCCACTTGTTAAAGTATTAAAATCAGCAGGTTTGAAGATAAATCGCCTAATTTATGGCCAGCATCGCTGATTTTGACAGGTGCCAGGGAAGGGTGCACAGCAAGTGCACGAGAGTGGATATCCCCTAGCTCCTTTGAAATGTTAAATTTGCGGAAGTCCACCTTCGGAAAAGCTGTTCCTTGGGAATATTTTGGATTTATTCTTTTGTTTTTGTTTTCTGTAGCCTATCACAACAAACTTGAGATTTGCGCTTGTTTTCTGTTGACGCATCCGTACCAGTAAGTGCTCTGTCCTACCGTTGTGATTTTCCGGTCAATAAAATAGAATTCATGTTATCCGTAATCGAAATCGGTATTTTTCTTATGTTTGCATTAGCTAAACGTTTCGGCCTGATCAGGATCGAAATATGAGAATGTGAAGACTAATGACAACCAGTGGATTTTCTTGAAAGTGAAGTTTATAAGATTCCTTAAGTCGAAGATTAATGCGAATCATATTTGATATTTCATTGAGAGATTAAAGCTTTATTCATCCCTTCTTGGTAACGGTCCTCTTCAGGCCAGAAACCGCTCCGCTCAAAGCTCGAAAATGAAGTTAACTTTCCAGCTTGAGCCTATCTCTTTGTCGGTTTCATTTGATGTGGGTACGGGTCATATGGTTATAAAGTAGGAAAATAAACAAGTGCAGTTGGAAAAAACTAACTGGACAATTTCCTCGCCTGTTCTTCTTTTTTTTTGTCACCCTTCATTAAGAAACTATAACCTGTTACAGTTTGTTGTTACACCAGTATATTCGACTCAATTTGTTAAAGCCGTACTCGAATCCCGATTCAAATCCTCAGCTAAAATGGTGGATTCGGATTCGTACCTAGCCCTGGATTCGAATCCTTTGATGATCGGATTCGCCCATCTCTGGCCGGGAGTCTATTCTTGATTTTTACTTACAAATTTGACGGATTTTTGTTACAATCGGAGAGTCAACAATTACCAACTTTGAAACGGCCTTGCTCACTTTGCATTCTTCTGCTAATGTACTAAACGTAACAATCATTCGTTTCCTAACCGTTTAGTAGAACAGAAACCTCGAAAGCGCAGCTATATTTTTTTGATGGCCTTTGTTTTAGTGCACTTGTTTTGATTTTGCCCTTCAACTGATCAACTTGGCTTAGACATCAGTCCAAAGCTTAGAAAAACCTCTATGTATTTGGGAAAATAGGCTTTTGCACACTATAATCTAGTAGGTTAAGTTTCCCTCCTGTACTGAAGTTTTCCTCCAACCCAGTGGTTGCCAACTTGAAATTGACCTAAATTGGGTTATCAATATTACAGCAGGCTAGCCAGAGGCTGTATACAGCAGGCTAGCCAGAGAAGTTACAGGAGTGTTGCATGAAGCTGCCCTTACTACAGCACCGCCCACCCCCCAATTGGCCATGGTACATGATCCTGCCACCTTGGATCATGAAGCTGCCACCCCCAGAAAAATCATGCAAATTCCAAGAAAACAGCAAATTTTGTTATTTGCAAAAGGTCAAGGAACCTCTCTGACCAAACAGCTGGCCTCTAACTTCACCATGTAGCAAAATACTATTTTTAGCAAAGTGGGCGGCTTCATGATCACTTGGGTGCCTATATTCTTTCGTGTTTTCCAGCTTAGCCTTGAACAATTACAAGTAAACTATGGTACCAGCAGAAAGTGAAGGTTCTAAGCTTCCTTTCAGGATACTCCACTGAATTTTATCTCAACCTTTACTCTTTTTCCCTAAGTCATTTCCCAAAAATAGGAGTTTAGGGTGGCAGCTTCACGCAGCACTCCTGTACTAGCTAGAATTCTTGGGCGGGATGATGCATTTACCAACTGGCTAGTAATATTTACCAACCTTTTCTGCAGAAAAAACTATTGTTTTCAACAGCAAAAAGACATTTTTGAAAATAATCGACTGATTTTCAGAAAAATCTACTGATTTTCAGAAAAAACAACTATTTTGGCGAAAAATCTACCAATTATCAGAATAACCAACTTTTTTAATTAAAAAAATCACAGGTTTGACGAAAATCACAGGGGTTCATGCTGACTCTGTTATTTCTTACAGACTGGCCGTCAGCATTGGGGGGGATCACCCTCCCCCTCTCTCCCCATTGTGATGTCCCTGACAGTAGCCTTTTATTAATAAATAAAGTTTAACCAAATCGGACTGGGATCTGGTAGTTAAGTAAAATATCAGTTATCGGTTAAATTCGCCTGAACACCTGATAAAAATGTGTTATTTCATTTTTCTGTTATGCTATAGCGTACACTGCTACAGTACAGAAACAATCAATTTTATTGATTGAACTTATTATCTTGGATGTTTGTGTACCTCTAGGCTCTATGTGCTTGTTCCACTTATTTCTAGCCTATGGTTGCAATGTTTGCGAATTACGTTTTGTTTGCGAAGACGTTGCCAAAAAATAGAATTAAAATGTAGGATTTCTTGAAAGACATTTCTTATTTCTTAGCATAATTTCCTGTTTTCTATAGGCAGCCTTGGAAATGCATGTTTTTGTTGAAATTCAAACTATCTAAGTCTTGATGAATTCTGGATTGTCATGCAAGCAGTTTTAACTCCAAAGGTCAAACATTGTGGCTGCATTATTGCTAAATCCTGCATTTTTTAAGCCCTACACCCAGATTATTTCAGTGTACAGGAGGAGTATCCAAACTCAGACAAGATTTCAAATTTCCAGAGAAGTCTTTCCTTCAGAATAATCCATCTGGCTTAAAAAGTAACCAATAAATCTGACAAACATACTAGATTGAAGCTAATTGAATGGTTTACATTTTGGACAAATAATTATTACTTCAGTATTTCTAGTTAAACATATTTTTCTTTTAAAAAACATTCTTTCATTCTAACCTTACCTTGATTGACTTAAAACTGATGAAAAAGGTAGAGTTAGCAAACTCAATAGCCAGAAAATCCATTTTCAGTGCAGCTTCAAAACAAAGAAAAGGCGCAGAATTTGCATATTTTTGGACACATGACTTTGAAAAAAGTCATATTTTGCCTCTTGACTGTCAGGACAGCATGTACTTTCATTTTAATAGTTTTGTGGCTAAAATCGAGGTAGTGTAAAAATGAGGACAGGTACCTCTCCTCTATTCGAACATCGGATGTAAAAATAAACTGCCTTTTCAGTTTAACTTTAAAAGGAAATTTTCTGTGCAGTTACTGTATAACTGTCAACCCAATTTCAAGATTAAGTGATTCGAAGATGGTGACTGCTCCTTTTGCTTTACCCTTAACTAGACTAAGGTATGAGAGATTGTAGCTTAAGTGACTTACCTGATGAAAAAGGACAACAGTCACAGATTTAACATGGCAGGGCATATACTATTGTCTAGTTTGGCACAATTATCAGCCTTTGCTTTAGTAACTATTCTGAGCCTTTGAGTTATTCAGGATAGTATTTTGACTCTCTGTTTAATTGTTTAATCACAGTTTTGGAGCAAAAGCTTAATCGGAAATTAGCTCTTGATTTGAGATCCAAATACGCCCTGTCCCCTCACCAAGTGGTGGGTCTTCAAGACTTGAAGACCCACCCCTTGAACCCTACCAAAATAAAAGGGCTCAAAGTTCTACAGAAAATTTATTGTTTGATTTTTGTTTTCATCTTTTGAGTCACAAATAATTAAGTAGCAGGATGCATGATGTGATTTTGCAGCAAAAGCTAAAATTAAACCCCACGAGATCCAGTCAAGATCTCTTTTCTAGTTCCAAAATTTGTTTATTAAAATTCAAGAAAAGGCCAGAATAATGCTTTCAATACATCACAGGCTCAGAGTAGTAAGTCTAGTAATTGCCATTAATTCAGTATCAAAGCTGAAAGCACCTTGCAATGTTAAATTCTTTGATTGTCAATTTCTTATTATTGTCTGGCAGGCTACATTACTCTATTGAATTGGAAGGAATAGCCAAAGGGTTTGACATCATGCTGAGACAGAGGTAATCTGTCACAAATGTCTGATATTTTTATTTGCTATGATGGGGAACGAGTATGAAAACAGATATTTCTTCAATATTTAAAAAAAAAAAAGAACATAAGATTGTTTGGCATAAGAGTTATTTCTGTGAGACTGAACCGTCACAGCTGGGTAACCACTTTGAACCTGTAAATGTGTTGGAAATATTTTTCAAACCCTTTCTTGATTATTTTTTTTTTTTTTTTTTTTTTAAACCAGTAGCATCTTTTCTAATTTAACTTATTTTTATATTATTTATGTAAAACAATGAAAATCATGTTTCGTACTTTTTGTGGCTACTCCTCCATCCCCCAGTGAGGTTAATTTTAATCTATTTTTTACCCAAATTTAAACTACTTACATCACCTAACTTTTAAGAATAAAACCCATATTACATTTACTGTTCTTCCCCCTATAGCTAAATATAAAATATAAACTTACTCTAAATTTATCATTCGAATCTTTTGAATTCCTACTAAACAAAATTTAACACTTACATTTTGGCCCAATCATCATTCACACATACCCATCGTTCATCACAATACTCATCTTCAACTCTTCCAAAACACAACCACAATCACCCTCAACCCTCATTTCCCTCTCACTCACTACCACTCACACTACCTATCATATACCCAGGACAAATATTTTACAACAACTTTCAATAATCCCAACCAAGCCCCCACTCTGCCTGCTCAAGAGGTGCCGTTCCCCCTCTAGGTCACCTCTAACACGGTGGCATTAAACTTTCCCAAATACAACAACTATATTCTGTATTCTGCCCTGGCTAACCCGGTCATTCAGGACTCACCAAACGGACACACATCCACCTCCCACAACCCAAATTACCCCACAATCCTTGACATGTTTTCCCTTTACAGAATACTAGGGAAAAAGTTTCAAATCAAAATTTAAAATAATCTTACAATCCCCCACACTCATCCGACCACACTTTTTAATCCATCCGGATCTTCAACAACCACTCCACATCCTCATCTTTTGACCCCCGCTTACGTTCTCTTATTTCATCCACACGCATTTCATACCATGCCTGAAACTGTCTCCTAGTCAGCTTTCCGTTTTTCTTTCACGTTTCCACACATGTACGCAGACACTCGTCACTAAAAATACCAGCGCTCTTTCTCTCGGTTGTTGTTCACATTCGAAACACAGTTTCACAATTTTCTTCTTATCTTCCATACTGTCAGTTCTCACATTTTCCTCTTTCACAATTTCGAACATCCTATCTAATATGTTTCCGTTCCAGGGGCACTGCATAATCTCGTGCTCTAATCCATCATTCACCATTTCACCACACAACCCACATTCGGGTGGTTCACTTCTCACAAACCTTGCCATACGGTCACGATAAAGCAATATACTGTCGATAAGGAGAAACACTATTTCCTTCCATTCACTCTGGCATTTTAATTTTTGCTAGGTGTCCAAAAGATACTTGAGAATCGATGAATGGTTCTCGCGCCTTTGCCCGGTAGTCAATATCTTTCTTCGACTGCTCTTCAACAACCCTATCAATTGTTTGTTTCCTCGTCTTTGCCTTCATCGAGCTGTCGAGCACTCCACTTCCTTTATTCTCGTATAACACCTCCAGAACTTCTCTGAATTCCCTGGGTAACGATTTCGACAGTTCTTTCCGTTTTTCACTATCCTCTTCGTTTAAAACTCGGATAAACCATTCTCGACTTATCCCCCCGAATTCATATTTTTGCGACCATTTCACAAATATTTCTCTGGAATAGGGATTTACAAACCTTACCATAATCTATAATTCCAAGGCCACCTAACTCATTTTTCACTGTCGTCATCTTCATACCTAGTTTTTCAGTTATTTAATCATAGTCTTGCCACCTTGATGAAAATTTGATCAGAAATGGGGTCTTTGAAGATTTCAAACTTTACCACAAAAATAAGTCGTGGATCCTCTTGGTCTGTTTTGCCCCTTAGAGATGAAGCCAGGCTTCCTAATGGTCAGTGCGGTGAGTACGGTCAGTATTGACTCAGTTCCTTCTTCGTTAGATAGGGTGGAATCCTTCTGTAGCCTAGTCATTTGAACTGTTTCTATGGCACTTGTCTTCCGGCCAAGTGACATATACCGTCACTTTTCTGTTGGTCCGTCAGTGCGGTGATCGCAAGTTAAGGCACTTCCAGATGTGCTAGGACGATGAAACTTGGCAGGCGTATTAGGGACCAGACCAAACCAACTTTGAAATAGTCACTTCCCCAATCCAACCACCATGGGGGGAGTGGAGGGAGGGGGAATTCAGAATATTGACCTATTTACAACTTTTGAACGCGGAATCGGTTCTTAATGAAACTGGCTATTTGGAAAGACCTTATGTCTCAGATGTCACACTTCAAGTCTGGAATGGATACGGTGTCTTTGGGGTGAGTTGGAGGGGGGAACTGGAAATTGTGCGACATGCTAAAGTGAAGGGATTAGAATGAAACTTGGTGGAAAGAAGAATCACAAGCCCTAGATACATAGTTGACAAGACCGGACCGGATCCGAGTGGGGGAGTCGAAGGGAGGTTTCCGGAATTCCGGTGATCCCGAGTTAAGATGCTTACACATGTGCTAGGACGATGAAACTTGGCAGGCATACCGGGTACTCGATTATTTTAACTTAAGAAGAGTAATTTTTTCGATTTGATGATCTTGGGGGAGTGGAGGTAGCGGGAATCCGGAATCTTGAGGTATGTCCAACTTTTGAACGGCTAATCGGATCTTAATGAAACTTACAATTGCAAACCGGGACACAGTGTGGGAGGAGGGCGGGTTCCAGAATCGCGGTGGTCCCGGCTTAAGATCCTTACACATGTGCGAGGACGATGAAACTGATCAGGGACTCAACAATTTTAACTTACGAACAGTGGTCTCTCCGATTTGACCATCGTGGGGGAGTGGAGGGAGGGTGAATCCGGAATCTTGAAGTGTGTCCAACTGGGTGATCGGATCTTAATGAAACTTGATATTCGGAATGAAGCATATCTCAGATGTCCCAGTTTAAGTGCAGGCAGGTTCCGGGAAGTGCAAAAAAAAACACCGGAACTCCAGCCCGCAGAAGTTGGGTTCCGTGAGTTAAAAATATTCACTTCCGGTTTCCTAGCCTGCACCGACATGGGTCCGTGAGTTCAAATTTTTTTTTTTTCACTACCGGAACCCTAGCCCATAGCCATCTACGTCCGTGAGCTGGTCATTTTCAACCAAATAGTAGTTGCTACCGGTACCTTAGCTCTTAATATATGGTTTCCGGTAGTGGATTTTTTTCCATGTTATTTTCTCTAAGTCAGTGAACATCCCGGCATCCTAGCTCTCATTCAAACTATTCCGTGAGTTCTATATTTCATGTAGACACTGCGGGAACAGAAGCCTACAAGCAAATCAGCCCTCAACATACGTCCACAATTACATCAATAGAATGAACAGTAAG
Source organism: Branchinecta lynchi (assembly GCA_023053575.1). Lineage (NCBI taxonomy): Eukaryota > Metazoa > Arthropoda > Branchiopoda > Anostraca > Branchinectidae > Branchinecta > Branchinecta lynchi. The sequence continues at coordinate 29,278,780 of JAKZAP010000001.1, forward strand.
CCTACCAGAAGCGCAGAAAAAGGATACCCTTTGGAAGCTAATAATACACAACTTCAGACAGACAAAGAGAAATCCGAATTGCTGGCAAGTGCCTTTGAATACCCGCCAGAACCCCCCCAACCACGAAGGAGATACCCATACCTATCCACCAACTACAACTCCAAACCATCTCCCATTTTCACAACATCTGATAACACCATTTAGTTGGGAAGAACTAAACATGGCAATCAACAATCACAACGAGAAATCAGCCCCAAGCATAGACGAGATAGAAAACATCTGGATACAAAAAAAAACAGCAGAATTCCGAAAAAGGCTCCTGAGAGTGCTCAACCTTGCATGGAAGAGCGAGAATTTCCCCCAACTTTGGAAGCCAGCGGTAATAAAAGCAGTAGCAAAACCGGGCAAGCCCCTGAATGACCCAAAATCTTACCGACTAATTTCTCTCCTGCCTGCCTGGGACGCCATGCCTAGACGTTTGGAATGGTTCATCGAGAAGAATTTACTGTTACAACCAGAACAAACAGGATTTAGAAAGCACCATATCACCCTTGCCAGCATAATACGACTTGAAAGCTTCATCAGGCAAAGTCTCGAAGAAGGAAAAGTTACAGTGGCACTACTCTACAATTTCGAAAAGGCATACAACAACGTCTCTCACAGAAGATTGGTCTCGAAGATTGCAAAAATGGGATTTCCTCCCCCATTCTGTGTCTTCATAGAACACTACCTAAGAGACAGAACATATTTTGTACGAGTTGGAAGCACTTTCTCCACCCCACGTTCCATTCAACGAGGCCTTCCCCAAGGAGCGATCCTCAGCATACTCCTGTTCTTAATCTTTGTCTCCGACCTGAAGACCAGTACAAAAACAAGTGAAAGCATGGTGGGCTTGTTCGCCGATGACATACTGAGCGTGTACGCATGACGTCACAAATTCTGTTTTTTTGCCGTCAAGGCTGGAACGATTTTTTCTATTTTCCAGCAGGATCTCACGCCAGGGGCGAATCCGACCAATCACGTTACAGAGATGCGTAGTTACTACGCTTACTACGCTCCCGAGCATGGTAAGCAAATAGTAACTATTAGTTACTATTCCGACAAGGTTGGAACGGTCAGCGTAGTAACTTTTCGTGAGGATGGAACGGAAATAGTAACTATTGTTAGAAGGGTGGAACACACTCACAGTCGTGCCACAAGCATACATCCGTAGAACAAGCTACAAAACTTGCACAACAAACCGTAGACGAAATCCTCCAATACTCCACTCGAGAAGGAATCCTTTTGTCAGCAGAAAAGACAAAAACAATAGTGTTCCACAGAAAGAAAACCATAACCATCCCAACGTTAGTTCTCAAGGAGAAGACGCTCGAAATCTCGACAACAGTCCGAGTCCTAGGAATCCTGTTCGACCAGAAGCTGACTTGGAAGCAACACATCATGGAAATAAAAGCATCCACAATCAGTAGACTTTCAATAATGAAGCGGATGGCAGGCTCCACGTGGGGATCGAGTACCAAATCGCTGCTAGAATTCTACAAACTGTTCATAAGAGGAAAAATCGAGTATGGCACCCAAGCATCTGGCACAGGATGCAAGAATTCGATGAAAATTCTGGAAACCCTCTAGAATTCACCCATATAGATAGCATTCGGTCTACCCAGCCACACACTAGTTGAAGCCTGAAGACAAATATCTGGACTACCAAAAATCGAAGAAAGGATGAAGACCCTAATAATCAAATACTTCTCGAAAATCCAGTTCCTTGGAAAACATCGTGGAAAATGAACCCTCTTCCCATCTCCCACTCAATGATAGATGATCATAAACAAAACCTTCCAGCACAAATGATCGTCCAGATATTCTTGAGCCTAAAATCATCGACATACTGTGGACACCTAGAAGTTTATACAGACGGATCATTCAAAGAGGGGAAAACTGGAGCTGGGGCGTTCATCCCAGCCCATACCCTGAAGCTACTAGTAAGACTTCCCGATGGATCGTCAGTACTGTCAGCGGAGATCAAAGCCATTGAGATTGCCCTGGCATACATCCAACGAAATCCCCCACAGATGACAAAGGTTGTATTCTTCAGCTACTCACGAAGCTCACTGGAGCTAATCTCCAAACTACACTGGGAGGCAAAAGACACTGACCTGGCCGAAATCCGAAACATGCTACAATCACTGAAGAACCAAAACGTGGAGGTGAAGTTCCAGCATATAATAATAATAATAATATATTGCAAAAAAAAGGCCACAAAGCCTCTACAAAGTTCTTTTGAAACATTTAGGGTCGTACATTTGGGAAAGAAACATTCCATCAATTTCTTTCTTGAATTGGCTTATTGATGGGGAGTTCGCTGTTTCTTCGGGCAGTTGATTCCAATGGGGTGGCACGCGGTTTTTGAAACTCCACCGACCAATATCTTTGCAGAACCTCTCTGCGGTGAGTTTGAGGCTATGACCGCGTAAGTTGTTGAAGTTAAAGTTGAGGATGTCGTCAGCTTCGACGTTTTCGTACATACCGTGGCATAGCTTGTATGTCTCAATGAGGTCTCCCCTGTGGAAACGGTATGCCAGCGTAGGGAGTTTCAGTCTTTCAAGCCTTTGCTGGTATGGGAGATGTCTCAGTTTAGGCGGGAATTTCGTGAGCCGCCGCTGAACAGTCTCGAGGGCATCAATGTCTCTATTGTAAAAGGGTCTAACTGAGCAGTGCCCATATTCGAGAATGGGCCTTACCAGTGAGGTGTACAGTGTGGTAAGCATATGCTCGTTCTGAAACTGAAAAGATCTTCGAAGTAAACCGGCAACTTTGTTAGCCTTGGAAATGGTCTGTTCATAGTGGCTGTGGAAGCTTACTTGGGAGTCGACTATGATACCCAAATCCCTCTCCTCATCGCTGCTGCTTAGGAAGGTGTCTCCAATTTTATAAGATGACGGCCATTTAGTTCGTCCTAGGGTCATCAGGTGGCTTTTTGTTGCGTTAATTTCCATCAGCCAGACTTTCATCCATTGATTGATTTTATCTAGATCAGCCTGTAGTTGCAGTGAGTCTTCAGGGGATTCGATTACTCGGTATAGCTTCGTGTCATCAGCATACAGCAGAATAGTAGAATCTATTCCGTCTACAAGGTCATTGATGTACAGATTGAACAATAAAGGGCCTAGAACAGAGCCTTGAGGAACTCCACTGAGGACATCCGCGTCTGTGTTACTGGTGGTACCATCAACGACAACTGACTGAGATCTTCCGCAGATGAAGCTTTGTATCCAGGAGAGTAAGCTATTTGGGGTATCCAGTGATCCTAGCCCATACTGTCTAAGTTTGTGAAGCAGACGCTTGTGCGGGACTTTGTCAAAAGCCTTTTTTAAATCCAAATAAATTAGGTCAATCTGGTAGCCTTTATCTATTTTGGACCTCCAGTCTTCTACAGCAGTAAGTAATTGGGATTCAGCACTTCTCTTTTTCAAAAATCCGTACTGCTTTTTCGTGATGATTTTTCTGGCTAGGAGTTGCTCTATTAAGTGGTTCGCGATGATGGATTCCATTATCTTACAGGGGATGCATGTGAGACTGATAGGTCGGTAGTTTGAAGGGTCGCTGCGCTTTCCTGCTTTGAATATTGGACTGACAGTTGCTTTCTTCCACAGAGAGGGCAGTTGCCCCAATTCCAGCGACTTTTTGAAGATGGCAGTCAGCGGTTCGGCTATGACACCAGCGAGTTCCTTCAGTACTCTCGGATGAAGCTTATCTGGACCTTGCGATTTGCTCGGATCGAGTTGTTTTAGCTTCTGCAGTACTTCAGTGATGTTTATCTGCGGGTGATCGATTTCTTCCTCCTGTTTGTCTTTTATGTCAGGTAAAGGGTCTGAGACGTCAGGCTCCCTTGTAAATACTGATGAAAACTGATCGTTCAGCAGATTAGCTTTCAGCTTCGGGTCGTCAACAGAGGTGTTTGTGACAGGATTAATCAGAGATGGGAATGCTGGAGCGCATCTGCGCTTCGCGTTCACGTGATGCCAGAAGTTTTTTGGGTTTTCTTTAATGTTGTCAGCGAGGTTCTTCTCTCGTACGTTGGCTTCACGTCTGGTTGATTTTCTTACCCTGTTTCTGAGTCTACGGAAGGCTGCTCCTTTCTCGGGGCTATCGCGGTCGGTCGTGTATTCGTTCCACGCTTTTTGTTTTTCTTTGATGAGGTCGACTGTAGCTTTAGGAAGAGCGGCCCTTTTATTGTCAATGTATATCGGTATGAATTTGGCCTCGGCTGAGAGTATAATTTGCTGGAACTTGGTATACATCTCATCCAGGGAAAAGTCATTATCAAATTCTTGTGACCAGTTTATCTGACTAACTTCGCTGCGCATCGCTTCGTAATTACCCTTGTAGTAATTTCGCCTTGGCTTCGCACTAGCTGCTGAGATATCTGTGCTTATTGCGAAGGCTATACAGACGTGGTCTGATTTTCCGACAGGCGGGAGGATGCGAATGTCACTTAAGATTTCGGGTTCCTCCACGAGAAGTAAGTCGAGGAGATTCGGTGTATCAGTCCCTCTCATCCTTGTGGGCTCGGATATCAGCTGGTCGAGAAAACAGTCATCAATTGTTCCCAGAAAGTTCTTCTCTGGACTGTTAGAGTTGAATATACTTGTGTAGCGCCTGGACCAGTCGATCTTAGGAAAGTTGAAGTCTCCAATGATAATCACTCTGTCCTTGTACTTTTCAGCATATTCTCTTATTTCGGAAAAGATCTTGACGTCATTCTCTGGGCTGCTGCTTGGGCTACGGTAGTAAATACCAAGGTAAAGATCGGGCGATGCGTTTGATTTTATCTGGAGCCACAGACTTTCAGCTGGAGGGCTCTGACTAGTGGGTGCTAGAGCTGCTTCCAGTTCTGTCTTGTAGTAGCATAAAATCCCTCTACCAGAGTTTTCTTCCAGATTTGCCTCGGTAAGTTTGTACCCTGATATTTGGAATTCTGGTAATGTGGGCTGATAGCGACAGTTTTTGGGCTTCACCTCAACAATGGCCACGATGTGTGGCTTTTCCACTTGAATCAGTAGTTTGGTTTCATCGAGCTTGTTCAAGAGAGAGTCTGCATTAAAATACAGACATTTGATGCCATTGTAGTTTTTTCTTTGGAAGCTGTGGCCGTTATTTTGTCAGTGTCTTGATGGAGTTTCCTGAGTAGAGCTGTTGTCCGCTTGTTTGAGTCTCTTGATCTGACGCTGTTGGGCATGGTGAGCCCTCTGCATTGGTGTTCGATCCGGGTTGATGTAGACTTGCTTGCGTACTGTGTCGTTCTTTGACTTTCGAAGGTTTGGCGCGCCTTTTAAGATCTGCGATCGTTTCTTACGAACTTCGATCGAGTTTCTTTCGAGCTTGACAAGCAGTAGCCTCGGAAAACCCGTATCACGAGCTTGGCCAAGCCTGACTGTCTCCAGTATGTCTGTTGCCTGTAGTTGGGCGCCCACATCGTTTTCTGCAGTCAGCTGAATGACGTTTTCTACATCCGTTCTGTTCTTTGACTCGGGAAGGCCGAATATGACGAAATTTGCGCCCTTATCTTCTCGAAGTTTCCTTTCTCTTTCTGCTTTGATCATTGTAGCGACGGCTGGCTCAAAGCTGTCCGGCGACTGTCTACCTTCTGTTCCCCTAAGCTGTTGTTTTGTGGATGGTTGTCTTTGACTTGTGGCAGTTTGCTGTAGTGATTCTGTCACCTTTAGCTGCAAAAGAGCAACATTTCGTTTGCTACAGCTTGAGCATTCGTATTTGAACAGCCGGGACGCCTCGTCGTGCAGCTTTATCGCTAAGAACAGGTCCAAATGCATGGTAGTGCAGCCTGCGTGTTCCCACTCGCCACAAAAGAAGCAGCAGATGGAAGTTTTGTCTTCTGCTGGTGAGTGACAGTGACTGCATTGGAATATGTTCTCAGATTCTTTGTTTCGCGAAGTTGACGGATCTGTGACAGGGGCAGGGGGGCTAACTGACAAAGTAATGGGGTCTAGCGTTGAGCATAAACCATCTTCAACTGTACTGCTTTGGGTGCATTGCTGCTCACCTTTTGGTGCTGGGGTAACCGACTGCTTTCGTTTTATCGTACCGGTATGTGGCGAGCTAGTGCTTTGATTCTTGCATGATGGACAAACAAATGTTTTTTCCAAATCTCGCGTAATCCTGAGCTTTAGACATCTTAGGTGGAACCACTTGGTACACTTAGTACATTTTACTCCACCACCGTTTGCCGAAGTTACTTTTTCACTACAGATTCCGCATGGGCATGTGTTAGCCATTGCTGAGACAAAAAGTCTTTCAATCTAGTAAAGTTCTAACTGGTGGCAACTCTTTGGTAATTTACCGTGCTGGCGTTCTCCCAATGACTTCCCACGACGCTTCGACTTTCCGGTGACGTGAGTCGAAGGGCAACGGTGTTTCCGGCGTCTGAATCTAGTAATGTTCTAGCTGGTGGCAGCCCTCTCGTTCTTGACCGTGGTGTTCTGTTGATAACTTTCGGGTGACGCTTCGGCTTTTTGTGACTCCAGTCGAAGGGCAACGCTGTTCCCGGCGTATGGGCGAGGGGGGTACTAGAATGACCCCCCGTTTTCTTCAAGATGCAGTATATCAGGTTTCCAAATTTCTTCTTGCTCTAGGTTTCTTGGAACTGCGAAAATGATTATTTATTCTATAATTTCCACCTGACAAGCCAAACAGTGTAGCCAATACCAAGCCATTGCGGCATTATGCGAACGAGTGCGCAGACAAAGTCGCAGGGATGGCCACCGAATGCCATCCATCCATCCAGCAAAGCCGCAAACCCCTTAGAGACGTGCTTAGAAAAAGAGCCCTGAAGATACTGCAAAACTCGACTCCGATGCAACCATCCCCATTCAGGTCCAGAGCAACGCGCTACCTACCACCGACTACGAGCAGCAGCCGTGGTGCTAAACTAGGAGAAACACCGCTATAAGCTTTCAGCAACCCGGCTATGCAGATTCTGCCTCCTCTAGGAGGAATCCTCCAAACACATCCTCTTCGATTGCAGTAATCTGACAGGACAAAGAAGAAAATTAATATCAACCTTCTGAGCAAATGGACTGACACCATCCATTGAATCAATCAGCTATAAATCTCCTCTCACCAAACCACAAATATCATCAGTCTTTGCTGAGATCTCCCAGTTCTTAAACAACATTGAAGTAACCCTATAGATGTGTCCGACCGGCATGACGCGTCCTATCACGTCGAAATCGGAGTCAGGTTTGTGAAGAAAGAGGAAGTCGCAAAGAGTCAGTGGATCCAGCCGACTATAACCAGTAGACGAAGAACTTATGGTTTGGTTTCCGTGAGCGGAAACCAAACGGCTCCCTAGACAGTGCCTTTTAATTCAGATATCATCTGGCAGTTTGACCCGTAAGTAAATAGGGCTTGCTAGCAACAGTAAGTGTTTTGATATCACTTGTCGACCCTGAGCTAAGTTGATCGATAGCCACTACCTTAGTTTACAAGAAATTCAAACCAAACAAAAACAACTTTCAGTCAAACTTAGCAAGAGCAACCAATAAGATGCTTATACTTTATTATGTTCATTTTTTTTTATCAGAAGCAAGGATGAGATTGCACATAGAGAGCGTGTTCCATCCTACTTACCGTAGGATGGTAATTCTGTTTTTTTGCCGTCAAGGCTGGAACGATTTTTCTATTTTCCAGCAGGATCTCACGCCAGGGGTGAATCCGACCAATCACGTTACAGAGATGCGTAGTTACTACGCTCCCGAGCATGGTAAGCAAATAGTAACTATTAGTTACTATTCCGACAAGGTTGGAACGGTCAGCGTAGTAATTTTCGTGAGGATGGAACGGAAATAGTAACTAATAACAACTATTGTTAGAAGGGTGGAACACGCTCAGAGTATAGGCTAACTTGTATTATTTTGTTTTAATAGGACTTTTGCAGGATCAAATGGAAGACAATGTCAAGTCATTTGTTGGTCTGTCCAGTGAGCTAAAGGCGGAAAGAGGTAATTCATAGTTAATGTGATAAAGCTGATGTTTTAGCTACTGATAGAATATTGAATGTTTTTTTCCATTGCTAATGGTGGCGTTCAGGCCCGTATCCAGGAATTTATTTCGGGGGGGGGGGGGGGTTGCCTGCGGGTCGGACAAAAAAGTACAAAAAGACAAAGATCAGAGGGAAAGGCCTATCAAAACGGTTATCTTGTGTATTCCCCTGGATACGGCCTTGGTGGCCTTCATTTCTTTATAAAATGTAGAGTACTGAGTAGTTTGGGATAGGGGACGGGATTCCTTTGCACTGCAGCAACATAATCCAGCAGTATACCAACTTTTCTGGGCATAATTCAATTCAGTTCAGTTTATTTCTTACCAAAATCAACATAAGATAGTTTGGACGCGTCACAAAGAAGACAATGGTACAAATCTCACAACACGCACAATTGAGATTATAAATAAATAAACTAAATCCAAATCAAAAATATATTTACAATTACTCCACTGGGGCCGTAAACACCAAGCTTCACCGTCCAGTCTACCAGAAATCTGTTTTTCCTGTACAGTCAAACGAATCGATCTGGATTCTGGATACCATGAAAATGAAGATAGCTAATTTTGCCATTAGTCAAAATTTAACTTTAGCCTACCAGTTAGAACTCTCAGTTGCTCTGCCTTTTCCCCTACCCCAACCATATTTATCCTAAAAGAGCGAACACATGAGCAGGATTTCCTTGCCGGATTTCCTGCAGTTACATCGTCAAGTTGAACAAATTTCAACTTTTTCGTATGGAAGTGATGATAGTGCCGAAAAACGGGCAGGAATTCCAGTCTGGGCCCTCCCTATCCTGAACGTTTGTTCTCAGTGTAAACATTATTATCGAGAGGATTTTTATTATTGATGGGATTTTTAACTCATCAACATGATCAGTTCGATTACTCAAAATTTCTTAGAGTTATTTAGAGGCGAAAGCCTTTCTGTTGCTTTGTATTATTTTTGCTCACCTTCATCTTCTGGATTCACCTCAGTGAAAACAGATGTCTGGAATCCGGAACAAAAACCTGGAAAGTGAAGCCTGGCTTTAAGGACCAAGTGTGCCGACAAAGCAGATATATATCTATCCAACTGTCTGTCTAATGTTAAATAATTTGTATTTATTATCGTGCATGTCTAAACAGATGTCTGGAATCCGGAACAAAAACCTGGAAAGTGAAGCCTGGCTTTAAGGACCAAGTGTACCGACAAAGCAGATATATATCTATCCAACTGTCTGTCTAATGTTAAATAATTTGTATTTATTATCGTGCATGTCTAAACAGTAAGGAAGTAGCATGTTGATGAGTAGGCCTCATCAGGCTCTGTTGTGAGCTTGTGGAGAGTGACGCACTGGCACTCGCCACTGAGGCAAGGTCTTCTCGTTAACAGAGTCTTATATTCATTTTTGTGTAGGTCAGTATGGTGATCGATTTTCGGAACAAGCTACAATAACTCCAGATCACGTTCTTGGCTTAAAAGGAATCACTAAACGTAAGTTTAGTATGTAAGTTTTTTCCGTGTTTTTGTCTATTATTTCTTTTCCTTTCCCCTTTTTTCCTTTTCAAAGTATATTTCTTCTTTTTTGCCGTTAATATTCTTCTGTATGTGTAGTTTATTTATGCTTGTAATGTGATGTAATTATTGTAATGTGAATTCTGTAGTGTAGGTTAGTGTATAGGTAGTGGACCCCCAACAAGATAGCTTCAGGGGGTCTTGTTTCTTGCTTTATATTTATTTTATGTAGTCTTACTAGTACGAATAAATGAATGAATGAATGAATGAAGTTGTGACACTTCAGGATAGAGGCGTTGAACCTCGGATCAGATTTTAGATTATAGGCTACCTGGTTTTAGTCATACTCACGAAGTCCGAATTGACCGTCAACATGCCAGATGTTTACCATCCATTTCGGTCGTGTTTCTCGTACAATTGATCTGTGACGATACAGTTTTCGGGGTAGTATGGTATACTAATTTAATTATGGCATCCACTGGTCTGGCGCAACTAAGCTAGAAAGGCCAAGAATAATGATACAAATAGTTAATATATAAAAGTTACTACCGTCCTTCCGATCCATAGCAATTGGCACATCCCTCTCCACAGTTTGGAATGGCGATGTTATCTTGTATTAACTATTCGTGGGAGGCCGGAACCTAGGTCATAACATTCTGACCTTCCAGCTCACGACACTCTAAGCTAGGCCAGTCTTATAATCTAGATCCAGAGTAGTGTCAAGTCCAAATTGTACGCGTATTTACTGTGTTTTCGAAGTGTATCTAAATATCGTAAACATGTTTATTTTTATTTATTCTTTAATGTTTTCATTCGTACATTTACTTTGTTTTCTACTATTTCACTGTAACTAAAACGCGGGTCATAAATAAATATAATAAGGTATGCTCTTATGGTGCGGACATACGCTTGTGTATTCCGGCCGGATTTTCTGGACTCCTGACATACTCCGATGTTAGAGTTATACATTTACAGACCATTTGCAACTACTTTACAGACCTTTTACAAATCGACTAAATTATTTGGGTTTCCAATTTGGATTGCCCTGTCGTGGATTGGAATAGTATGTGGAGCAGGAGCATGGTGTGGAGGAGAGACAGAAAAGACAAAAGAGAAAATGAGTATTAACTTTAAAATGCGTAAGTTATCTAACCACGAACACCATTTCTCTAATAGTTATTTAATTGTTGGATACAGGCTGTTTAGAGGTTTAAGGTATTCCAGAAAGCGAGCACGGCGCTCTGTAACAGCCTCATTCGGATCTGTGATCCAATAGTAACGTGAAACACGGCGGTTCGGTCACCACATTGGAAACCCAAACAAGATAGTAGATTTGTAAAAGGTATGTAAAATAGTTGCAAAACGGTATGTAAAAGTATAACTCTAATATCGGATGTATGTTGAGAGTGCAGAAAATCCGGCCGGAATACACAAGCATCTGTCCGCACCATAAGATCATACTTTATTTTGTTTATTTATTACCCGCTTTTTAGCTACAGTGGAGTATCAGAAAACAAAGTAAAATGTACGAATGAAAACACTAAACAAAAAATAAACATGTTTATGATATTTAGATACATTTTGAAAGCACAGTAATAACGCGTACAATTTAGACATATTGACATTTACACTAATCTGGATCTGGGTTACGAGACCAGCCTACCTAAGAGTGTCGTGAGCCGGAAGGGCCGAACGTTATGACCTAGGGAGTGTTCCGCCCTCCCACGAATAGTTAATACAAGATAATATCGTCATTCCAAACTGTGGAGAGGGATGCACCGACTGCTATAGATTGGAAGGACGGTAGTAACTTTTATATAGTAACTAATTTTATTATTATATCTTTGCCTTTCAAGCGTTTTTCATTGCGGGAGGCTACTGCACTTATACTATTTTAATCTTGATGGATTTGTATTTGTAGGGTATCTCTGCAAACCTGAAGACAACATTAACAATATCGACTTCACAAAGTTCGTCATCCGAGACTTGGAGTCGGATACCACCTTGTTTGAAATCAGAAAACCAACCCAAGGTTTGTCTCATTTTTTTGTTCATTATTTCAACCACACATATGAGTAAAATAATTTTTGTTACACCTTGTCTTAGGTCGAAAATCCTATGGCAAGGAGGGGTACTTCAGAATAAACTACGTTGACTATAATAGCAGGCTTATGGGCTACCAGCCCCTATTCATCAGGGAATGGTCGTTCGTGGATCACACCATCAGTTTTGGAGGGGGGGGGGGGGAGGGGGGGCTATCTTTGTTACCTGACGAATACAGAAACAAGACCAAAGGTTTCCATGGGATCCCAAAAGTTCAAATTTGATCCAGACAATTGGCTCTTGTCTTCGCCAGATCCAGTCTTCGCCAGACTCCTTGAACACTTTTACTATTAAAATTTAGAAACAGATTAAGGCCAAATAATAGCCAAATCCGGAACTACTTGTCTGGCGAAAAATAAAGCTCAAAAACGAATCCAGCATGTCTCCTTACCCCTAGATCCAACCTCTAATCAACTTCCAATTAAACTTTTACTTTTAACAAATTTTCCGGTTTCAGCCGGATTCCGAGCTGTGTTGTGTGTTCCGAAAATGGTTGTCATATGCGAATTCAGCATGTCTACTTACCCGCGAATCGAATATCTTATCAAATTTAAATAAAACTTTTACTTTAAATAGATTCTCCGGTGGCCTGATTCCGGCCGAACTACTTGTCCGGCGAGAAAATAATTTTCATATTTGGACTCAGCACGTTTCCTTGCCCCTAAATCGAACCTCCAATCAACTTCATATAATTTTTTTAAAATATTACGGTTTTCGCCGGATTCCGGGTGAACTATTTGTCCGGCGAAAAAATAAATTTCATATTCAGATTCAGCATGTCTCCTTACTCTTAATTCGACTATTTCATTAGCTTTTACAAAATATTTTTTGTTCCCCTTAATTTTAAACCCCTCCCCCACCCCTAAATATAGAGCTACATAGCCCATCTTCGAACTTGACCTGTACTTTGATCTAAAGAGTCCGCATGCCAAGTTTGATCAAAATATCTCAACCCCTTCGAGATTTATCGTGCTAACAGACGGACGGACGGACAGACGGACAACTTTTCGATGTCATAGGTATCCCTTCACTTACGTTTTGGAATCCCAAAAATACAAGAGTAAATAACTCAGTCTCCAAGAAAAATATAATATGAAACAAAGAACGATCGATTGCAGGGGATTAAGTCTAGCAACTACACCAACAGTTTTACTGCTTCTGTTTTTGTGTCTTCTTTATCAGTATAGGGGTCAACCAAAAAGGAAATTCCTACTCTTGACACGTTTCTACACCTTCAGCTGTCAGCCTCATTTATAATAATCAAATAATAATAAATAATAATACACTAAATTGAATTTCAGCGAGGTGGCGATCCGTACCTGCTTTGAATTGATTGATATTTTCGGTGTTTACGACACTTTCTGGTAGATTATTGGGATCCCAAAACGTAAGAGGTGGGATACCTGTGACATCGCAAAAGTTGTCCGTCCGTCCGTCTGTGCGCACAACTCTCGAAGGGAATGAGATATTTTGACGAAACTTGGTGTGAGGATTCTTTGGGTCAAGAGTAAAGTCGAGTTCGTAGATGGGCTCTGTAGCCCTAAATTTAGGGTTGGGGAGGGGGTTTAAGTTAAGGGCCAAATGAAATATTTTTGAACAAATAATGTGATAGTCAATTATGGGGTAAGAAGACATGCTGAACACGATGGTGAAAACCATTTTTTCATCGGACAAGTAGTTCGCCCGATAAAGTTGATTAGATGTTCGATGCTGAAAACGATGGTGAAAACCATTTTTTCGCCGGACAAGTAGCTAGACCGGAATCCGGCCGAACCGAAAAGTCTGTTAAAAGTAAAAGTTTTATTTGAAGTTGATTAGAGGTTCAATTTAGGGGTAGGAAGACATGCTGAACACGGTGATGAGAACCATTTTCTCGCCGGACAAGTAGTTCGCCCTTAATCCGGCCAAAACCGTAAAGTTTGTTGAAAGTAAACGTTTTATTTGGAGTTGATTAGATGTTGATTTAGGGGTAAGAAGACATGCTGAACTCTTATTAGAAAAAACAATTTTCTACCCGGACATATAGTTCGCCCGAAATCCGGCCATAACCGTAAAATTGTTAAAAGTTAAAGTTTTCTTTGTAATTGGTTAGATATCCGATTAAAGTTTAACTGAAAAGCAAACTTATTTTCGTATCATTTATTTGAGTACACTGAGTTATTTGGATTCTGCTAAGAGATTTTCTTATTTTCCACTATCTGCTCTAGTACTGAGATTCAGATATCTACGGCTGTCCTCACAGCGCAAATTCTACTATGACGCGGAATATTTGAATCTGAACACAAACGCGACTTTTAAGTGGGCGGTGAGAAGCTTGGTGAAGATTGCTTAGTGCCGGAACGAAAAAAATTCATAAATCTTTTCCGTCAAGCATACGAAGTAGGTAGTACCACAAATCTGACAGGGAAATTCCAGTATTTGAAAACTGATTATTCGTGAATAGCGGAGCGACAATGTAACGCATTTTCATCGGGTCTTCAAGCCTCTTTAAGTGAATTAGTGAGGGGTAAAAAGACTGTCCCATCACTGCCCTTTTCAGTTAAACTTTAAGGGGTAAGAAGAGATGCTGAATCCGTGTATGACAGTCATTTTTTACCCGGACGTATAGTTCGACCAGAATCTGGCTGGAGCCAGAATATTTGTTTTAAGTTAAATTTTTATTTGAAGTTGATTAGATGTCCAGTATTGGGGAAAGTAGATACGCTGAGTTCGTTTTTTAACTTTCTTTTTTCACCGGACAAGTACCAGAATTCGGCAGAAGTGGCAGTGGCAGAAAGTTTTCGTCAAAACAGATATGACTTATAGTGGTAAACACACATGCTGAATCCATATCTGAACTTGGTTATCTCATATGATTAGCTATTTGGTCTTAATCTGTTTCTGAATTCTAATATTAAAAATGTTCAAGGAGTTCAACGAAGACTGGATCTGGCGAAGACAAGACCCAATTGTCTGGATCAAAAATTGAATTTTTGGGACCCCGTCGAAACCTTTGGTCTTGGTAGATATAGAACTGGGTTAGCAGTGTATGGTTTTGTGCCGATTTAAAATCATTTAATAATTGTATTGTCCAAAAATTGCAAAGATAGTGCACACTTAATTTTGAAAAACAATATTTGAGTAAAGTGGTCAGTGACAGACAAAAAAAAAAGAAACAGTAAGAACTGTTACACGAACTTCCATTGCTAATCCAGTGTTTAGTCAGGCAGTAAAAGGCTTAGCGACGCATCATGAGTATGAATACCCTTTTTGGGTAAAATGAAAATATTTTAATAAACGTTGAAATGTATTGCTTGATTAGATATCTTTCCGTAGCCGGTAGCACCAACTGGATAATTGGTTGGTTTGACCAGAGACGTCACGACTGGGCGTTCGGAGGGGGCCCGCCCCCCCCCCCCCCCAATGCTGTCGCCAGTCGGTAAAAAATAACCGAGTCAGCGCGAAGCGCCGCGATTTTTCGTCAAAACAGTTGTGTTCCTCATGAAAACAGTCGGTTTTTCTGAAAATCAATCGATTTTTTCCACACTGTCGGGTTTTCTGCAAAAACAGTCGGTAAAAATTACCAACCAGTCGGTAAAATCCTCCCCCCCCCCCCTCCAAACATTTTGGCTAGTAACGCCTCTGGGTTTGACTTCGGTTGAATGGCTATTTCACGTGTGTTAGGCATGAAATATTTTGCGCAACAGAACTTGGGTAGCACTGATGAAGCCCAGAGTTAAGACGACATTTATGACCCAAATCCACTGTCAAATCGTTATGGTGTTTTCCAGATATACCATCTTCATAACTGAGGTGCATCGTGCCTAACATAATCTTAACTGTTCTTTTCTGCATCAGCTCTAGTACTGGTCAGATTTAAAGCCATAGATGACAGCAAGTACAAATAATCTGATAGAACCTTCGTCTCCCTGTCTCTGAAATACGATCATGCGGAGCCGAATGTATTCTGATATCCTACCCGATGCAAACGAGCGGAGGAGGAGCGACGCAGAAGGTCATAGTTTGTAACCTCTACAAAGAGCTACATCGTCGTAGAACCTCGCAGAAGAATACGAACGCCGTCTGAGTCGTCCTTTACAGTCGATTGGTTGTCTACCATGTGACGTCATGTCTAACTCGCTGTATACCGGGTTCTCCACCCCTGCAGGCATCCCATGTTTTTTCTTTCATCTGGTATGCGCAACGGCGAAGAGGAAGTTGACGGGTTTCAACTCAAACCTCACAGCAAGTAGCTCTAGCTCCGCTCAGTTTCATCGTGGTATTCATAGTCGTTGCATGGGTCAAAGGCGGAGGTTCTGTCAGATTATTTGTTCTTGATGACATGAACAAGGTTCCACAATAGGGTAGTGTGGGGTGGGGGGTTCAGGGGAATGTGAATCAAGGATCTTGTAGCATGAATAACCCTCGAACTGGTTCGAACTCCTATTCTCGTAGAACTGGACAAGTGGTAAAGGCACATGCCCGAATTAACAGGCTGCAAGCAGAACTTAGTAACTTCAGTGACGATATAGTAGTATGTCTCTCTCTCTTAGATCCAGCTGAAACACAGGAAGACTCTGGTGATGAAGATGGTACAAACGGTGGAAGATTTGTTCGGTATCATTTCACACCTCACTTTCTCAAATTGAGACATATCGGCGCTACGTAAGTGACTTTGAATTTACGTAACGGACGGTTTAGCCTTCGTTCATTTTATTGAGCTGAATAGTTAAAGACTAGAAAATGCGAGTCAGGTTACGAAATTGGCGTTTTGACGTTCGCCTTTTTCTTATTATTGTTTTCAAACGCCGGGGCGTCTGCTTTTCGCTTGGATAATAAGATGGCCAACGCCCACAATGTTGCCGCGATCTTTCATCTCAAGTCCATGCGAACGGTTGGTGTAGGCTTACTACTTTGGTTGGCGAAGCCTCTGAGTTAGTTTTATGCCCGCTCTGTTCAGCCACATCTGTACGTAATCTGGTTCGTTAATTTGGTTATTACCCACTCCTTACATTTCATCCTGGTCGCACTTGGAACAAAGAAATTCAAGACGTATTACCACCATCATCACTCAAAGGTAAACAAAACTAGCTAAACTAAGTAATAAGTAAGTGATTTATTTATGACCCGCCATTTTGAGTAAATGAAGAAAATAAACAAAACACACAGAAAAAGACACTTAATTTTCAGTCTTCGGTCAGGAAGCAGTGGATGACGTCGTGCGCTGGTTCGGTCCTGTTGTTCGTGATTTTGTCAGTGACTCTGCATTGTGATTGGTCCAAAGATACGTTTCAAAATGGCGGGGATGGATTTTTCCATCTCGACTATCTTACGTTTCCAGTGTCTTTTCTCCCCAGCATTAAAGTCGAGACGTAGTTTACGTTTAAATGTACATTAATGTAGGTGACGTATCCGTTTAGCAGTGTCATATGTGATTCGCAGTCAGCTTGTGCTGAAGGAACATTTAATAGTAAAAAGTCAACAAAAACACGTCATACGCGTAAAATGGTCAATGTGCATAGTACAACAGCTAATGTTGAAAGACACATCAGTGGCTGGCTGCTTGCAAGAGGGGGTGGGGAGGGCTTTATTAAAGAAACCGTCGTGCCTTTATTACAGATTGTCCCTAGGCTATTCTTTCCAACCAGTCTTATTTCTAAGATTTCAGACTCCATACTTAATAATTACCCTCAACAACGGCACTAGAATACTGAAAAACAAAAAAAAAATCCCTTAACACAAGCCAAATTATGCAGTGTGTTCACTTAAAAGATACAAAAATAAGTATGCTTTTCAGTTAAACTTTAAGTTCTTAGTTTATTATTTTCACAGTTACGAGCACCGTCCTAAAATAAAAGAAAACTGACTAGAGTGTTTCTATGTTAGCTTCCAGATTTTTGAATAAACTGAAGTCTTCCTGTTTCAGCGTTGAGTTTCAAGTTGGTGACAGGCCCGTTTCAAAGTTCAGGATGATTGAGCGCCATTTTTTCAAAGATCGGCACCTGAAGACCTTCGACTTCGACTTTGGTTACTGCATGCCTAACAGTCGGAATTCCTGTGAACATATCTACGAGTTTCCGGCGCTGAGTGAGGAACAAAGTAAGTACATAGTCGATTAAGGGCTAACTCTAGAGGCGTTTTTCCGCGGCACAGTTGTGGGCCACACACTTCTGAGTGTTTGTCGCGGAAACACGACATACGAGTTCCCGGTACTGAGTGAGGAACGAAGTAAGTGGATAGTCGATTAAGAGCTAATTCTAGGGAGTGTTCATTATTTGAATTCTCCGCGTTCTTTCCATTTATCACGCCATCTAAAGTGTTTTTCCGTGACACAGCTGTGGGCCATACACTTCTGAGTGCTTGTCGCGGAAACTTCATTGTGTGCCAAACAGTCGAGCCACAAGTTGAAACTCACGGAAACGCCGTTTTGACTACTTTTGGGGCGGTAATTTCAAATCTCTGAAAATAAAAGCGAAATTCAGATACAATCTCAACAAATATGACTTCAGGCTTCCGTCCTTACCATTCTGTGCGAAAAGGATCCTCAGTTTTACATCTACATGCCTGAGAAAGTAGTTAGTTTTATTGTTTTGACATTATTTTGCTGCTAAATTTGCATTTCCCGCCAGAAACGAGCCACAAAATCGACAATCACCTCGTCATTTGACTGTCCTATTCGAGCCACAAAGCGAGCCACACAAATCTAGTTTATCGCGGAAACACACTTGTGGGACGCACAAAAGACCGCGGTAACGGTCTTTTCGAGCCTGACTCCACAATTTGTTTGTGGGAGCACGGGAAAACACCTCTAGTAGTGTGGGATGAAGCTAAGCAGTAATGAGTCTTGATTGGAGCATCACCACTTCGGTTGGTAGTCAACCTTCAACGCGATTAATGGCCTGGTGTATTTTAAGGATCTATTCGTGTCTGTAATACCAATCCGTCTCACCCCCATAATTGCGTTCATCAATTCTTAAGCCCGTAAATCCAAATTAAGTGGCGAAACTAGCCCATTCTCGTGGGGGCGGGGGGCCAAGCCAAGATACCGACAGGATTTAAGAATTTACCGACAAAAATTACCGTTGCACGTTCTTTTTTATAATTGAAGTTAATTAATTTGCCATTCACTCCCTGGTGGCACCAATTATTACCACATGGAACCAGGAACAAATGATCAGATAGAACCTCCGTCTCCCTATCTCTCTAATATGACCATGCGGAGTCGATTATTTCCCCGTACCTTTTCGGCTGCAAACGCGCGGAGGTTACTAGCTTCGCGGCACATCGATTGTCGTTACCTCTACAAATACCTAAATCGCTGTGAAGCCGCATAGAGGAAAAGTAGAAGTCAAAGCTGATTGGTTCTCTGGACGCGCTCTGACCTAGAGCGGGTCAGCGCACGGAGGACGCCCCCCGCATTTTCTTTCTCTGCGATGAGCAACGGCGAAGACGGAAGTAGAGTAAACGGGTAAAAGTTACAGTAAATATCGCTAGGTCCGCTCAGTTTTGTTGGGGTATTCAAAGTCGCTGGATGGTGGTACCAAAGACAGAGGTTCTATCTGATCATTTGTTCTTGATACTATGCAGTCATATGCTTGCAAACCAGAAAAGTAGTGATAGGCACTGCAACTGGTTACTACGCTGCTTGAAGATTTATAAGCGGCTGTCTTTTTCGCTTGCAAACTTAGCGGCTTTTTGGGATCCTATAGTAACTCTCAAAGGGGTTGAGACATTTTGTTGAATTTTCATATGAGGGTGCGTTGGATCGAAATAAAAGTGAAATGAACGGGCAATCCGATTTTATTGAAGCTTGGTGTCTCATAGGAGCAGATGCCCTAGATTTGGTGCTTCTGTGTCCGAAGGAAATCCGACAAATGTGAGTGGAAGGTTGGAGTCACGGTAACTTTATGAAACCGCCTCACGAACCAAACGTTTCCGTGGGCCCTAGAAAGTTCTCGGATTCCACCGAAACTTGCCCAAGATGTTCCATTTATCCGTATCCAAGAACAGTGTTGTAGGGAGGTCCCAGAAATGTTGTAATACGCGTAGGGGCCGAACGGATGGAGTGATTTAGAAAATACTTGAAAGGTAGTATAAATTAAAACTGAGTCTGTCGTTATCGAGTTTAACGACATGTTTCATTCCAGATGTAAACCCGATGAAAATTTTTGAGAATTAGTTATGTGGAGTTGTAAGTTTCAGTAGCATTCATTAGTAACTGTTACCACTGCATGCTACTATGGCAAAATTGGATGCTACTCCGCTATATAGGAATGGGTGCTACTGGATACTACTGCTTAAGATTGGCTAGGTCTCAGGATCATTACATGAAAGAATTCCACGATACTACACATCTATACATGCAATTTTTCGTACAACTACACAGGCTAAATAAAACTCCACACAGTCAGAGAAGAAGTTTCCAGATTATCGACAGAGCTTTTGTCGATATCAGAAACAGTATGAGAAAGTGTCTATCAGAGCTCTGCCGGTAAGTTTCATGATTTGTCAGTGTCAGAAAGGAACGAGAAAGTGTTTGTCAGAGCTCTCGTCGGTAGCGAAGACTGTATACGCCAACCGTCTCCGTACAGACAAACGCTGCCGATTTCCCACAAGAAGTTTCCTGATTTACCGTCAGGGCTTTTGTCAGTATGAGAAACTGGATGATACAAGCGTCTGTCGATGCTTAGCACAACCACTGCGTGGGGGGCAACTGCCCCCCCCCCCCCCCCCCACCCCACCCTTTTTGCCACTGCCCAAGTTTCATATTCAGCATGAGTAATGGCATGGTGTATTTTAAGGACCCATTGTGTCTATAGTACCAATCCAACCCACTTCCATAATTACATTCAGTAATTCTTAAGCCCGTAGATCCAAATTTCAAATGTTACATATGCCCCCTAACGTTATCTCACCAATCTTTGTACTTGCCACGGATTCACTATTTTTCATGCGGACTATGCTCCCGACGAACATTCGTGTATCATGCTATTGTCTGAAAATTTTAATTTTGCCGACTTTTTGCTAGAAGTCAATGGCCCGGTCAAAAGGCTTAAAACAGCGAATGCCGTGGATAATCTGTTAACAGCAGACCAGTATTCAAGTAGTTTTGGATATTGAAAAATAAACAGTAAATAATACGAGGTGTGCTTTAAGTGGATTTGTAGGAAATTAAAGTTCGTGACTTTGCACATATTTCATCTGTGCATCTGTGAAAAGCCGTTGTAATAAACGTTTCTTAACCTTCGACTGGGCAGCTTGACGTGCCAGCTAGGGGCTTCCCACGACCATTATCGTGTTTGTTTTTTAACCTGCATGTGGAGAATAGAAGGCGTGTCATTTGGTGGGCAGGCTTCGAGAGCCTCCTGAACGCCCTGATACCAACCTATCTGAATCCCTACTAAACCACTTCGTTAAATTGGAACTTACTTGGTTTTCTGTTTTGCCTCTAAAGGCGTATTCTCGCCGTTCCCCGAGGACTCCACTTGAGGATTCCCCGCGTTTTAGTTTTCTCGCGAGTCCCCACGGACGGGGAATGCTCCGACTATCATCACCATCATCAAAAAGGACTCCCTTTGAGATTCGGAGGGGAATCAATTTTTGCTTGTGTTGGTGCAATGTAAAATTAATCAAAAACAATCAGAATAAACAAAACCAAAAATAAAGTGGATCTAGACTAATTTCGTCAACTGCATATTTTTTTTTCGAACAAAATCCATTTTGGAATCATGCCCTGTGTTCTCGCTGTTTCTGTACGGGGAGTCCGCGTGGAGTGACTCCCTCTATTCTCGCCGTTCCCTTCGATTCCCCGAGGAGTCCTCGGGGAACGGCGAGAATACGCCTTAAGAAAGATGAGTATAATAAATTAACTTAACAGAATTGTTGATCCTTGGAACAGCCTTACCGAAGATGCGGTTAATGCTGAATCGATCAATAGTTTTAAGTGCATTGTTGATGAGATTTTAACTCTGATCAGTTCGACTACTCAAAATTTCTTAGAGTAATTTAGAGGCGAAAGCCTTTTCTCTTGCTTTGTATTATTATTAATATAAGTTACCAAGACTTCCATCTTTCTTCGCAACTAGAGTTATACGGTGGAAACCTATTATCTTAGGACCGCGACGTTTTTGTGACGTCAGGAAACAAATAGGGAAATTCGATGAAATGAATGTTGCTGTGTACGTACTTTTATCTCTGTATGTAGAGCCGAGTGGCGAGCGAGGCGCCGGACGCGTTTACATTTCTAAACCGTTCTAGGGACAATCAGTTCCGTTAGTAAATGAAAAATATAGACTTCTGGTCTGACGTCACGAGCCTTCGATAATCGCCTAAATTTTAGTGGAGAGCATAGCTTATAATCAGTGTTGCAACGGTAGATACAAACAGAAATTGCGGCGAGGCCGCGTGGATATTTTTTCGAATAACTTTTTGTTTTATCTTGGTCGCATTTTGGTGTGAAAATCACCATTTTCGAGTAATTTAAAATAAACAGAAGCAAATATACTAAATTTAGTGATACATCACCGCCTGTAGCAATTCTGATCTCATGATCGTTTGAGAGGAAAAAGTCTTTTTAACCACATTTGATCCCTACGCCTACCCCTGATTAGTGTGATTCCTACTCTTATATTTCAGTGACGGACATGATTCGCTCTTGATTGGTCTAACACCTGATCTTTTATTTCAGTGAGCGACATGATTCGTCATCCCTACGAAACGAGATCTGATAGCTTCTACTTCGCTGACGACCGCCTGATTATGCACAACAAAGCGGACTATGCCTTTGATGCTGGGCTGTGAAGTGAACTAGTAATAATACTTAAATCTTAGGATACTCATCGGCACATGTGTTCTTACTCACAGAAATAGCCGTTAGACTGATTCTCACTCCCTGGAATGGGTTTCCCTATTCTGAAATTGAGGGGGTAGAAAAGTGTCTGCTCGGTTTTATTGTCCACAACAAATCAGAGTGAGAACAGGATTTTCCATTCTGCTCTGTCTTCACCTTCTTCAAACTGCTGTAGAAATTACCAAATCGTCAAAATCTGTCATTTATTTTTGGTCATTAGAAAATCTAGAAGTTCAAGATCTGTTTAATACCGATTGAGACAATAATGACAATAATAAACCCGATGAATTTTGTGCTTCTGTGCCTTTGTAAGAAATGTTATCTACATAGAAAACGTCGAAATCGCTGCGTAAACGCGAAGATTACATTTTAACGCAATACCTCGGAACGCGGCGTTTTTCGCTTTTAGAACGCAACGGTTTGACGGAGAGACGCAGTTTGTGTAAACCAGGGGATGGATTCTAATTTGACGGTGCAAAACGGATAAGTCAGCCACATTTTATTAGTTATATTTCAGCCCTTCTTGGCAAGGGTGCTCTTCAGGCTCAAGCCGCTGAAAGCTGGTAAATTAAGTTATGGAAAAACAACTAAAGATTATTCCTGAAATATCTCATTTTGTGAACTTCTTTTTTTTTCAATTTGATGGATTCTGCTTTGCCAATGTACCCTACAGTGAAGTTCGCGAAAAACCAAGACTCGCCGACGGAGTTTGCACAAATACCAGCTCAACGATAGTTTCGTTCGGACGAGGATAGATGGCAGCTTCAGCCGCAGTTCTGCCGGGCTTCGTTCTTATCATTACCCATAGCAGACTGCATAACTTTGTAAAGTAGCGTGAATTGAAATGTCCAGGAAGTAAAACTTTAATTTTTGCGGCAGCTATACACTGCGGGAAACATGGTGCTCTGGAGAGCGTGGCATAAACAAGTGCACCACAAATCCTTGATTTCTTGACACCAAAACGCCGGGAATATCCAAAGTTCGGCATACCCTGTTCGTAACGCTGCATGGATACCCTATACCTGTCCGTATCATCATGATCTACTCCACTACCAAGGAATTCTGATTGGTTGATTTCTGAGTTTGACTAAATCATCAGTTTTTGTCAGGTTAGGGTTACAAGCATTGGCATAGGGTATCGCACAACCTGGTTAGATCGACATAAGTGCAACTACCATACCGGGCGCTACTGTGATGGGCAAACATGAGCTACGGTCACGTCGAAGAGAACCATTGCGTTTGTGGGGTTGAACGTTATCGATTTATATTCTCTGGGGTGGAAGTAGTAGCAGTAAGCATAGTCTGTGCTCATTATATAAGCTGAAAATTCAATAGTTGAAAAAGCTGGCACAGGTCCAGAAGTCCATCTGTATTAAAGTTTAACCGAAAAGAGCTGGGATAGGACAATTTAATTACCCATCACTTATTCACTTAAATTGGCTTGAAGACCCTCTAAAAATGCGTTACTTCATTGTTCCGCAATTCACGAATAAACGATTTTCAAATAGTGGAATTTCGGTGTGATTTCTGGTACCTGTATGCACTTGATGAAAGATTTATGATTTATTTATTTTGTTCAGGCACTAAGCAATCTTCACCAATCTCACCACTGCCCACTGAAAAGCCGCGTTTGTGTTGAGATTAAAATTTTTTGCGTCATAGTAGAATTTACGCTTTGGGGACGGCCGCAGATATTCTGAAGGTCATGACCAGAACAGATAGTAGAAAAAAAATATCCCTTTGCGGAATCCAAGTAATTCAGTGTATCCAATTAAATGACACAAAAATAAGTTGGCTTTCAGTTAAACTTTAAGTTTCTTCATGTCCTTTCGCTCTCGGCAGTTCGATAATAGATAACAAATGTTTCCGCCTTGTCTTAAACATTATGAGAATACGTCTGTTATGAGCCTTCCAAGTGTTATGTTTCGCGAAAAGTTAACATACAAAGGGTCATAAATACACATACTCATAACGTTTAAAGGACCTGTCTTACTTATAACACCAATGCAACCTAGTTCCATAATCGTTCCATACATTTCTAAACCCGAGACCCCAATTTTGTACGGTGCATTCTAACCCCTCTAACAAAACCACGCTGATTTTCTCACTTGCCGTGTTTAGGTGCCTTCGATGTGTATCACGCTGTCGACGGTTGCCTACGAGAAGTTTTTTCCATCAGAAAAAACGGCTATGTCAGTTTTGTCCCTGTTTCCGCTGTAAATCAACGGGTCTCGGGAAAGGCTTAAACAGCCAAAAATGAATGTTTTATTTTAAACCAAAAGCAGTGATAGTAAAATAAGTTTAGGACCAAAACGCAAAACAAATACAATATTAAAACAAACTCCAAACTCTGATCCGCTCCAACTAACCTGCAGACGAAAATGGCGAATTCCGAGTTGTTGAAAGCACAGCCTAGTTTTAGTAAGTTGAATAGTAAGTAGTGCGAGAGGACCTTTAACATGGTGATGTGGAAACAGGTGCTGTCTATTGTCAAACTTGAGACAGTGTAGCTGGGTGGGTCTTCAGTCCGAAAACAGGGTCCTAGTGAAGGATTGTTTTCAACTAGGGTTGAAACAGTCCTAGGCTGTTATTTTGTGAAGGAACACAATCACTTCCTAAGGCGGAAAATCATATGCCGTGGTGTAGGTTGACTCGAGGCCAGTGGCTTTTGCACAGAGCGTGTCTCTGAAAAAAAAATCTAGCAAAGGTCCGATCTCGTATTTTCGTGACCAGTTTCAGTATAGTGTTGCTGGGGAACTTTTGTTTATTGTTTATTATTTAACTTTAATTTTCACGACGTTTTTGGTGCACAATTGTTGTTTAGCAAATACCGTAGTTAGAGATTGCGAATTACTTTGTATGTGATTATTCAGGCGTACAGTAGAGGTATGCTTATTTGAACACTTTTTTAACTGTTCCACTACGTTGGCTTTCTTACTTGCGTATAAAAAAGTAAAATGGAAAAGAAAAATAACAAACTTGATATCAGCTAACAGCCAACTATTTCAGGGTTATCCTAGCACAAAATTGAAGCAGAAATTCAGTTAAATTTCTTTGATTTCGAATTTATTGAAAAGGTCCTTCCTCTTTTGAAGACATCTGACGGTTCGGACCGCCATCTTCTCCATTGAAGGTGCGTTCTTCCCGGCAAACTTTTCAAATTATAAAAAACAAACAGAGGTGTCAGCTGTGTCGCTTTCATAGGTGAATGGTGAATGAGCAAAATATTCAAAAAGTGACAAAAGCGTGAGTGATTATTACTAGTATTTATAGGGAAAAATGCCTGGTTTCGGTTTTAGTTTTGTCTTCGGCGATCGTTCACTGTTAGCAAACGTTCACATAAGCATAACTCTACTGTATGTCACAACATTCCCGGAATTAATTTCCTCGCACAGTCACTTCTCTACTAGTCTTGCGTATTCGTTGTTTTGGAGGTAACACAGTGCACTTGTAGTGAAAGGTCTCGGAGCAATAAAATATTGTTGTAGTTTTAAAACCTTTCGTTTCGCTTGTCACTTGATAGCTTTCACTATGCCTTGAACAGACAATCAGGGTCAGGTGCTGGCGGATTGAGTTGCGTCTTCAGGCTCGCGATTCTCAACCCGTGTTCGTCACAAGTCGTTTTCACGGAGCGCAACCAGTGCGCATCCTAACACGGGTTCCAGGTTCTGTGGCTTCAAGCGTTTTTAGCTCCCGTTTTTAACACCGAATCCAAACACAAACGGATTCGGTAGAATAGTTAGTATTCAAGTATTCATTCAGCACTCGCCCGGTGAGGACGTGAAATGCTTGCATAGCTAAACCGGCTTTTGATTGACTGAGTGAAATATGTCTGCAACGAGCGACGACGATACGTATGTTTATTAGGCGGTTTTGAACTTTATCCAAGTGAACATTGAAGCGGGAATTGATGATGAAACTATCATTAAACACGCGGTGGACTTTTTCGAGAACTCTATTATGTCGTCCGCAAAGACCAGCTTCTACGCTGTTGCTGTTCCGTCTGAGATTTGTCCTAAGCGTATTGGCAACAAGGCTGTTACGAGCAATCTTAGAGATATTGTGGATTTATTCCATAGATGTGATTCTGAAGAAATTACTGTTCCTGTGTATGTGATACATTTACCTACCGAGGTTCCGGTCATACCAGCTGTTGCTTATTCCCGCCTGGCAGTGAAGGTGAATAAAATTAGCCAAGTACTGGATGTTGTCAATGCTAAGCTAACTACATACGAGCTTAATTTCCCACAGTTGCCAATACATTCCGGTCATACCGCCGAAACTCAAGCGACGGTAGTTATCTCAAATGTGCCGAAACCCTAGATAACCCTGCAAAACGTCGAGAGTTGATAAACAAAATTCAAGGACATGAAGCGATTAGTAGCGTGCGACACTCTCGTGACAAACTTTTTGTAACCATTGATGATATTGCTGTGGATGATTTCTGTAAGGCTGTTCCATCGGTCTTAGCGAATTCGAAAGCAAAAATGGTCGAAAAGAAATGGTACGGACTGTTGAAAGTTATTAGTACTGATTACGATATCTCCTGTCTTGCTGAGTGTACTGGTGTTACTGGTGCTTCTAGACTTGGGAATTCGCACGCTGTTAAACTTTCTTTCGGCGACCTAGCATCTAAAACAAATGCTCTAAAAAATGGTATTAAAATTGATTATGAGCTTCTGCGTGTGTTCGATCCGATTTCAGTCGGATTCGTGGCGAACTATGTATCCAGGTAGAAAATGACTGTCATACACGAATTCAGCATGTCTTCTCATCCGTAAATCGAACACCTACTGACATTCAGATAACACTTTTACTTTTGACAAATTTTCCGGTTTCGGCCGGATTCCAGGCGATCTACTTGTCCGGCGAGAAAATAATTTTCATATTCAAATTCAGCATTTTGATTCTGATACGATTATACTTTTATTTTTGACAAATTTTCCGATATTTGCCGGATTCCGGGTGAACTACCTGTCCGGTGAGTAAATAATTTTTCATATTCAGAATCAGCATGTCTGCTTACCCCTAAATGGCACATCGA
Source organism: Branchinecta lynchi (assembly GCA_023053575.1). Classification (NCBI taxonomy): domain Eukaryota; kingdom Metazoa; phylum Arthropoda; class Branchiopoda; order Anostraca; family Branchinectidae; genus Branchinecta; species Branchinecta lynchi. The sequence goes on from JAKZAP010000001.1 coordinate 29,306,311, forward strand.
GTAGACTTCAGATAAAACTTTTACTTTTAACAAACTTTCCGGCTTGGGTCGGATCCCGGGCTCCTTGCCCGGCGAGAAAATGGTTTTCATACTTGTGTTCAGCATATCTTCATACCCCTGAACCGACTATCTCATTAGCTTTTAAAACAATATTTTTTGACCATTTTTTGCCCATTATGAACTCGACCCCCCCCCCCCCCCCCCCCCCGCACAAAAAAAACATTCCGGCTAGCAACGCCTCTGCTGATAAATTTTGCGATGTCATAGGCAGGGGCGTCCCGAGTATTTCTTCATTGGGGGGGGGGGGGCGAACCTGGCAAAATTTATATTTTTTTCCCTAAAACACAACGAGTTGCCTTCAAGAAGCTATAATGTAAAAAGTTGCATATTATGTACAAAATCAAGTCAAAAGAGAAAATTTGGCGCGTTTTCACGATTTTCTGGTTTTTTTTTTCAGGGATACTCCGTCACTAGCCTTTTACCTTTGGAGGACGTCCAATTTTGCCAACAGGACTTGAAAATGTGCCGATAAAAACGCAACTGGTGCAAAGCGACAACGACGCAAACGGCTGTACCCCGGAGAAGTTAATGCGCCGCAGGCAAAAGCCTTTTTTTGTGGCAAACTTCTAGCTTTTAACTTGGTTCAAGCCCCCCAAAATTCCAAGCCTCAAACGCCAATTAAATGAGGTACCCTTTTTCTAAATAGTGAAGACTGCGAAATGCGCCGCAGACGAAAGTGACTTTTTGCGATCCCAAGGCTACCTATTAAACCACAGAACTGCCCGGCGAAAAAGGGGCCATCCAAGGTAAAGTAGATGTAAAGTACATTTATTCTGAATTTACAGCAAACAAAAATAGGCTAGTTTTCACGTCAAGAGACGTGCTTATTCTTGAAGTTCTGCATTATTAGAAGTTAAACTAAAGTAATGAATGGAAACCAGCTGAAGTTACCGTTAAATGCCATCCAAGGTAAAGTAGATGTAAAGTATATTTATTCTGAATTTACAGCAAACAAAAATAGGCTAGTTTTCACGTCAAGAGACGTGCTTATTCTTGAAGTTCTGCATTATTAGAAGTTAAAGTAAAGTAATGAATGGAAACCAGCTGAAGCTACCGTTAAATGCCAAAGAACAAGAGCTAAATAAATGCCACTTAAATTACCAAGCTCAGTAACTGGGGTGGACCAAATAATGAATTCTTACTACCCAAAAACTAACTAAAAAAATAAGGAGCAGGTCGGGAGCGGTATAACGACAGAATTTCGGAATGGAATAAACTCTTGTTAGAACCACCTAAAACAACCGAATGTGGCAAATCTGGTAATAGATGCGGACCTAAAGAAAATCGGTGAATCACCGAATTCGGTAACGAATTAGAACCAAATGAATCTGATTAATCAGCGAATTATTAAATGGATGAACCGAATGCGATGGAACAGATATTGAGAAAAGTCCGGTGAACAACCAAATTCGCTAACGAATGAGACCAAATAAATACTTTAAATCAACGGACTTAGGGACGCACCGAATGCGGTGAATTTGACGGAATAATAAAGATTATAATATAATATAATAAAGATAAAGATTTGGAATGTGTGTACAAAAGATTTTATAAAATATGCATCATGGCTTTGCCGCGATGCCCGTTTTGACCGAATTTTCGACTTTGGCAAAAATTTGACCGAACGCCCAAAACGTAGGAGGGGGCGCTGCCCTCCTCGGGAAGGCCCTGGCCATAGGTATCCCTCCGGCTTCCACTTACGTTTTGGGATCCCAATAAACAGGAGATTACCAAGTGTTGCTCCGGCGACTTCAAGTTTCGACCTTCACGACCACGACCGCCCTCTGTTGATTTCCACGATTTTCTGTCTAGCCTATGCCGACATCTAGTGTCGAAAACCAAGACGCAACGTTAGAAATAACTCCTGAAAATTATCTAAAAATGCAGCTTTTGTTCTAGCTAGAGTCAGACAAAAGTCTTTGACATTTGCTTATTTTAATTTTAACATTCATAAAGCTTAATAATTGTTAAATCGGTGAGAAAAGGGAAGAAGAAGGACACGTTACGACGGGCGCCATATTGGGATTTCGGGAGATTCATTAAAAATAAAAGTTCCAGGAAACAAAACAGCTTGACCAGGGAAATAACTTAGGTTCAACTTTCAGGATGGCCTTAAAAAGAATTAATAAGGTGAGCTATGGCCGATTTGCTTAGACCGAGACTTCAGTACCCTTATTCAGAGCCTGGTCCAAGCTGCTGGAACCCTTTCTTTGTTAGCTATCAAGGTAACCCAGACGAAGACCACTCTAAATGTCTGGTTTAAGGACTAGTATGTCAAATACAACTTAAAGTGGGACATGTGTTGTGACATCCTAGCCAGTACATCCCAGTTAGGTTGTCTTTATGCTATTAGTTGGTTAGGTTACCATACTTTATGACTCAGCCTCAGGTACAAGAGGATAGCCAGATTTTGATCCTACATTTCCTTGGCACAGTACTCATCTCAGACTCATCTTGCCAAAAATTTGAGGATTTTTGTACAACTGGAACACCCTCTTTAGGATAATTTCTGTTTTCGGAGATCATACTTTGCACTTCAGGAGTAAAATTGGCTGGTCAGAAAGATGATTTCTGCATAGACTACATCTGTTCCAGAAGCCTTAGATGTTAGACGAATGTTGCACAGTCTTGTTACTCTCTCACTTCTTGGACCAAACCTTCATAATTTGTAGGACTGGGATTGTACCTTTGTCTTTTGTATGGTAGAAACGGCTTAGGTGGCCATTATGCATGATATCCTCATTTACAAAACTGGAGTGAATAAATGAATGAATTTATTATGCACTGCCCAGTCTACCACAAATCCCTGATTTTTGGATACCTATGCCAAACGCTGGATACCTGTTGGTAACCTAACCCTGACCTACCTCAATTTAAAGGAGTTCTGATTTGGGTGATTTTTTAGCTTCACTCAAATCATCAATATTTTACTGGGTTACAGTATCCAGTACCTGGCATAGTGTATTCAGAGTTTGGTATAGGGTATGCTAAACGCTAGACATATCCAGCCTTTGGCATAGGGCATCCAAAAATCAGGGGTTTGTGATTGACTGGCACTGCCCCAGGGCAAAAGTGCAGTAGAACAGACCTGTCTTACCTATAATACTAACCTATCCTACTTCCATGATCACTCCATATATTTCTAAACCTGGAGAACCCAATTGCGAATGGTACATTCTAACTCTTCTGACAAAACCACTCTGATTTTCTCACTTGCTGTGTTTTGCTTCCTTTGATGTGTATCACACTGCTGGTGGTTGTGTGAGAGATGTTTTTCCATAAAAGAAAATTGTTAAGTAAATTGTTTCCCTGTTTTTGCTGCAAGGCCACAGGTTTTGGAAAAAGCTTAAAACAGCCAAAACCATGGGTTATTTGTTTAATGTATAGCCTAGTTTTAAAGTATTCAAATATTTTAAAATACTGTATGTCGAAGAGTAAATAGTGCGAGTGGTCCTTTAAAAGAAATAATAAGTGGATAATTTACAAATGAAGATCCTGAAAGCTCTCTTATCTTACTTACCTGAAAAATAGTGAGTTTGTTTGAGTGCCACTAGACTCTTGCAGTTCTTTTGCTTTTGACTTTGACAGTTAATCTTAGACCCATATATTCAAAACATTGCATACAACGAATATGTCAGCAATATTTCTGCCCTTCTTTACAAGGCCCTCTCCTGAAGAGGACCCTTGCCAAGAAGGGCTGAAATATTGCTGCCAAAGCATAATAGCTGAGGTATTGAAATGTGTTTCCCAGTCAGCTTGGGTGCGAGGAGTATTTAGTCTCAGTTCCTTTGAAACACTGCTTTGGGTATCATATGAATGTCCACTTTTTGTCCTCTCCTGAAGAGGACCCTTGCCAAGAAGGGCTGAAATATTGCTGCCAAAGCATCATAGCTGAGGTATTGAAATGTGTTTCCCAGTCAGCTTGGGTGCGAGTAGTATTTAGTCTCAGTTCCTTTGAAACACTGCTTTAGGTATCATATGAATGTCCACTTTTCGTCCTTAAGAAAGTCATCTGTAGGACTTCTCACTGTGAGCTTGGAATCTCAGGCTTTGGTCCAGATAACAAAATTAATCTTTAGCATCAAAACTGAACCAGTTTTGTAAAAAAGTGTGATTGTAGCAAAATCACATTTGACAGAATTTTGAGCTTAGTTGGTAACAAGTGACTCGAGTTCTTCATCTGAAAAGAGTATTATTTGCTCAGAATTTTTTTTCTAAAACTCAGGAGAAGACATTCTTTTCGTTTATAGAATTTTCATATAAAAATCAAAATGGTAGGCTTGTTGTGTGAGGATAGACATCTGGTTTGGTTACGCGAATGTCAGCCATAATAGATGTTCCTTCAGCTCAAGCTGACAGTGATTAATATTTGACGGTGCAAAATGGATAAGTCAGCTACATTTTATTGGAGCTATACTTCAGACCTTCTTGGCAGGGACTACAGGAACCTAAAGGACCCATTTATGTGTCAAAACTGGATTCGGCAACTGTGAGAGTTGGAGGGGGCACGCAGAATCTTGTGGCAGACCAAGGGATGAAACAAGTAGAATTGAGAGTGATTGGGATGAAAGTTAAAAGTTTAAAAATTCATATGCTTTAGATGATCCAATTTTTGATACCAATCGGATGTTGCCCTGGTTGAGGGAGCTGGAGCCATAAATTTCCCAAAAATGCTCAGATTCAACTTCATACATGGTAAAATAAGATGCCCTAGATAATGTATTTTTGTGTCCAAACCGGATTTGGCCATGCCGTGCCAAGAACCAGAAATGTTTTCAGCCCTAGTGATGAAATGTGTGGAGCGACTGGGATGAAACTTGGGGATTTGTGGAGCTCATATTGCCCAGATCATTTTGTGGTCCTGGCCGGATCGGATTAGTTGGGGGGAGGGGGATAGGAAATAGTGTAACTTGATAGGGAGTGTGAGAAGATGCCCTAGCCTAGATAATCTGTCCGAACCGGATTTGGCCACTGTGTGTTGGGGGAGGGGGGGGGGGTGCAAGAGCCCCGGAAATTGTCGGGAACGCCTAGCTAAAGAAAGTTTTTGAGTGAAATATAATAAGAAAGTGCAAGAATAAAGATGTGTCATACTGAACCCAGGGTGTGTCATACGCCAGCAGGTAGTATGAGACAGTGACCAAGTCCAGAGGTAAGGATAGGCTACCACTGAAAAACTGTTAGAAAGAAAAATAATAAAAAAAACAGAAAGATAACTCAGCACATGCTATAAGGAACCCAGTACAGTTTGGCAACATACATAGATAGTTCAGGGAAATAAAAAACACCGAAAAAAAAATGTGTCATACTACCTGACTCTCCCCAACCTATGCAACAAAAAGCTGAAATGGGCAGCAGGGTGGCGGCAGGCGCCCTGCCACCCCCTCTAGTTGCCTCTGACGCCCCGGTGAAATTTTTTTCTCAAAAAAGTTGAATGCAGTACCAATGGTGCTACTACATGCTTCTACTTCAAGGCTACCGTGTTACTGCATACTACTGTCAGGGGCGTCACGACTGGGGGGGATGCCCCCCCCCCCCCCCCCAATGCTGTCGGTAAAAAACAACCAAGTCGGCGCGAAGCGCTTCGATTTTTCTTCTAAGCAGTTGCTATTTTTTTCATGAAAATATTCGTTTTTTCTTAAAATTCCTTGATTTTTCGTCAAAATAGTCGTTTTTCTGAAAATCAGTTGATTTTTTTCAAAAATGTCATATTTTATGTTGAAACAGTAACGCCTCTGACTACTGTATGCTACTATCAGCAAGACTGGATGCTACTATGGCAAGATAGGATGATACTGGATACTACTACATAAGATTGGACCAGTCTGAGGCACATTCAATGATAGTATTATTTGCTATTACATAGTATTACATGCAACGTTTTCGTACTACCATACTACTACGCAGGCTACAAATTTTTCATCGGGGCCTCAGTATATCAATTCTAATTGTAAATGATATATAGTTGTAATTGTTTCAGCTTCCTTCTGCATAAACATGAGTATCAGTTCTGCTTGGAACTTTATTACTAAGCCCATTTACTTGTCTATCACTTTTCTTCTGTTGAGATGCTTTGGGCAGTTAAAAATCCATAGTCAATGCAGCAATTGCAATTGAGGGGGCTATAATTAAGTAAGTAATTTATTTCTGACCCGCCATTTAAAAAGTGGAGTATGTAAAGTAAAATAAAAGAATTAAATAAACACAACAAAGCAAAACAGTAGAATCTAGTGTTGTGCGCCGGCTGGGCCCAGTTGACCAGGATTTTTGGCAGAGCTGACAAAATTTCCAGAAGTATGACACTTGCTCTGTTAGCATATGGGAATGGTATAACTTCGGCAAATAAAGCAGGTGATTCGCATACTTAAAATAACATCTTCTCATCTTCTGCAACTCCTTCTTCCTTAGAACATGTGCGACACCAGAGCAAAATAAAATGGATGGAGCACAAAAAGAGCTCTATAAATTTCATAAAGCTTTCCAATTGTTGCGCCCACAGTTCGGGACGATGCCTCCATAAGCGGCATGGATAGATGTACATACGTCTTTAGCAACCGAAGAATTTTTGAAATTGGAAAGTAATGGCCAAGCCATCGTAAAGAGTTGGTCAAGCTGATGACGAATGAACCAAGAGAGGTTGAAGCATTGGATGTATTTTAACAGTTTGACGAAAGGGTTGAAATGCATGTGACTATTGAGAAATCAGACAGGTTATTCAGGTGAATCAGTAGTGAAAGTGAATAGAGTGAAAGTGAAAAGAAAATATTTCAGCCCTTCTTGGACGTTCTCTTCCCAGCTGAGGCGTATACTAGCCAAAATGTTGGGGGGGGGGGCAAGGTTTTTACTGACTGCCTGGTCTTTTTTTACCAACTATTTTTGCAGAAAACTTGACTGAGGGGCTCGTCCCCCATATGTGATGCAACTGCTTCCCAGCTTGAGGACCCTTCCCAAGAAGGACTGAAAAATCAGCTGACGTATCCGTTTGTTACTATCAACTACTATAGTTAACTACCACATATCATGACAAATAAGATTCATTTTTTTCTCCAAAGCAATTTCTGATCCGCCGCATGTAGTGAGAAAAGTAACTGAACAATATTTGCTTTCTAGGAACTTCAAGATCTAGGAAGAGATCCACCTGCACAGTGTTCAGCTGGACCAGTTGGAGATGACTGTAAGTGTCTCTTTAACAATTTATTTCCTTCTCGAACTCTCCGACGAACACTGGTTACTTTCCTATTATCACTCCCAAGCCAAACTATTTGGAACAGTTTTGCCAGGTAATTTTGCAAAAACAATTTTTTTTTGCCTTTTTTGAATTAAGAAAATCAGAAACCTCAAAGAGCAAAACTAGATTTAATAAAAATAACTCATGTTCTAAAGTGATACCCCAACTTCAATCCAAGTTCCTTAGAAAAAAGTATTTGGGGTCTTATTGGTTTGACGTAGGAAATTGGTACCACAGCAAGATAGTGTTACAGAATTAAATTTTATTTCATGTGAATCGGGCTGGTTAAAAAAATTCAGTTGAAGTTTCCTTATCGATTATTTTGGGGATCTTATTCGTTTTGGGATACGAAATTGATATAATAACAACCTGATTTCTTATAAGTGACACCAAAATTAAACAGTTAGAATTTAAAACAGCCAAGTTTTCAGCCACAGAGTAGTTGAAATCATTTTGGTAACACTCGCCAGTAAAATAGAACAGTTAGCTCTAAAGTAGGCCGTCTGCCAACGTTGGTTTAGAAAGTGCTTTTGTCCTTATGATGGTGTAAACAGAAGAAAGACGAGGACAAATTATGAATGAATGAACAAATTTATTTCCCATCAACATTGTTTTCAACACATCAACACAGCAACAATGTAAGAGAATACGACATTAGCACGTAAATGAGTCGAATAAACCGTGGGATCTCTTTAAAGAGCTTTCAAACTTCTTTATTCTTGCCTCCATCGCTGTCACAGGGTCGCAAGACGGTACTTTGTACTGACTTTTGTAGTCTTTGCCCACGGGGGGGGGGGGGGGGGGAACTCAGCAGATACTTCGCGTATCGATAAGAATAAGATCTGATATTTTGACGTTGGGATTGCACCCTGGCATTCAGATACTCACGTCATACATCTAGGAATTATTGATGCAAAAGTAAAGTGTGACACGAATGAAGGGCAAGCCGCATTGTGGGACCTCGAGCACGAGTGTTTGCTAACCCACCTAATAGTTGCGTTTTTAATCCGAATTCTCCGTTCTGAATCTCGTACAAATTACCGTTTTTGCTCCTCTGACTTCTCCATTCCCGCTTTTGACAAAAACACTAATTTTGCAGCTCTTCCGTAACCCGGTATATGTGTTTATGCATATTCAACACCGCACTCTGTTGACCAATCAGGGAGGAGAACGGAGAGAGGAGGATCGAGAATTCACCATCGGAGCAACTTCTCGATTCTGCAGAATCGCGAGGCTTTCCCCGTTCTCGATTCTGACAAAAACGGAAGAAAAGGAGAATTCATTTCATCTGAAATAGTCCAAAAACGCGGAGTAGGAGAACTCGGAGGAAAATCGCGAGGAGAATTCGGGTCATAAACGCAACTGATGTTTAACATTCGAGTCTCTAGAATGGAGGGTCCTTTTAATTCCCGTGGTTGGATAGTCTACCGCGCTTTCGCTAGTAGATCGAGGACAGCTATGTAAATCATCGTTTCTTCTGCTGTTGGCAATTTGCAGGACAAGCTTATTGTTGCGATATCTGGTTAGACCCAAGGATATAAAGGTTGAGATCATTTCTTTCCCCAGAACCACCCTGGCATTCAGATAATCACGTCAAACATCTAGGAATTATTGATGCACACGTAAAGTGTGACACGAATGAAGAGCAAGCCGCATTGCGTGACCTCGTGCACTTGGACGAGTATTTGCTAACCCACCTAATGTTTAACACCCAAGTCTCTATAGACTAGTTGTTGTTGTTGTTTGTGTTGTTAATGTGCCTAATGTCTAATAGTAATAATAACAGCAATACAAGTCAAACAATAGGCCACTGGCCTCCACATGGTTCATATGAAACACTATTCGTTGTTGATGTTTCTTTTGCCGTACAGATTGTTCAAAGAATTCTTGAAAGTATGGATAGAATACGTAGGCCGTCCCAACAGTTTTTTAGTTTTTACTGAAATTTTTCTTTTTTTAGTTGATTTTCTTTTTTATTCATTAACAAGTGAAATTTGTTTGTATAAAACCCTTAGGCTATGACTTGAGTTCATTAAGAGCGTGTTCCACCCTTCTAACAATAGTTACTATTTCCGTTCCATCCTCACGAAAGGTTACTACGCTGACCGTTCCAACCTTGTCGGAATAGTAACTAATAGTTACTATTTGCTTACCATGCTCGGGAGCGTAGTAAGCGTAGTAACTACGCATCTCTGTAACGTGATTGGTCGGATTCACCCCTGGCGTGAAATCCTGCTGGAAAATAGAAAAATCGTTCCAGCCTTGACGGCAAAAATCCGGAATTCGTGACGTCATGCTTAGTAACTACGGTAAGTAGGGTGGAACACGCTCTAAGAAGCTCATGCAACATTTTAATTTGTCCTTTTTCTTTAGTATTTCACTGGCAAGCTACAATTATGGGCCCTGTAAGTACCTCATTCTTTATCAGTTAAAAAGTGCATATTTTCAGGTCTGACAGCTCTTCCAAAGTGTGGTTAAAAGTGGAGTTGCCTAAGGGGTTCAGCTGAATTCCGCATAAATCATTACCTTAAATTGTACTTCCAGCGAGATAAGGTGGAAGTGTAGAGTCTCTCGCTGGTTGGTGGCTTGATTGTAGATCGGTCGCGCCAGTGTAGCCGACATTCATAGCCTACCTGGAGGCGCTTTGCGATGAAGACCAGCAATCTTGGCCTCATCAGATTAAGAACATTCTTAACTGATGCGGCCTGTCTGAATTATGGAATGGTGGTATTGGAACTTCTTTACAGTATGGTGAAGTGTCGCGTAAGGTGGAGCAAATCCTTCGTGATCAGGAAATTCAGAATTGGCAGTGTCGAAAGGCTGAGTCGGTTTCTCTACGGTTTTATGCAAAGGCAAAAGATGTTTGGGGGGAGGAAATTTATTTTAAAGCTGGATTGTCGGGAGTAGATTTAAAGTGGATGGTGAGTTTAAGGGGGGGGGAGGATTAGCTATTGGGGAGAAAAGAAGGTTTATAGGAAAAAATAAGTTAAAGAATGGCCCTTACTTTTGCCCGATGTGTGGAAAGGTGGATGAGGATGTGTTCCACTTTATGTGTGAATGTGAAGGATTGAGTGATTTAAGGGTCGAATTATTTGGGGTGGGAATTACTAGGGAGGAGTGGCTACTAGAAAAAATTAGAAGTACAAATATGGGGGATGTTCGTAAGGTAGCTAGATTCCTCCGCTTTGGTTTGTCCCATAGAGAGCGATTTTTGTAGTTTGTTGTGTTTTTTCTTGTTTTCTTGCCATGACCCAAAGGGTTTTTTCGTGCAATAAATTCATGCATTCATTCATTCATACAATCAATCAATCAAGTTTAATCTGAATAGCTAAAAGCTAGAAAAGGAATATAAATTTAACAAAATACACAGACACACAAGAAACAAATTAACTAATACACTTTCAAGAAATTACCAGAAATAAATGATGGAATGAAACTACGTAAAAATTGGGTAGAAGAATAGCGGAATATGGGGAAAACTTATTGCCAGTGTTCCTGTCGGACCGACGCACGGAAGACGGGAGGGGAGGGGGAATAGATGGGTCATCTGGGGACAACACGTTATCTTTGCTCCAAATTTGTTTGAAAGAGTATTTCTGCGTACAGATAATTTAGGAATGTCAAGTTTAATGAGAGCCTCTTCGTGTGTAATATTATGATCTCCCAGAATGATTCTCATGGCTCTCTTTTGGACATTTTCCAGGCGATCAGATACGACATTCAATATAATTATTTGAAAATTATGTGAAGGTATACACTTCCCGCGTTACTCCAAACCAAGACAAAGCCACACAATACAATCCCCGCCCCCCTTCCCCCCCCCCCCGATATACCATCTGTTTGATAATCTGGACACGGGCAATGGCACCCCTCTATCTGTTTATCAAGAAAACGTCTTGGCCATATGTTCGCGTGTGACTTGAACCCGGGCTTGCCTCCATCCTCCCTTCCTAGGCGTTGGCCTAGATAAAATCCAGTTGCTTTTTTGCAGATACCATGGTATCTGTTACCACGGTAACTGGATCTACAATTAGTTGTTTTTACAGTTACTGTGGTATCTGATACTACGGTTGCTCTGCAAAAACGATAATTGCCGAAATTGCGCTTTTCGAAGTCATCCCAAAAGAAAAACTGATATCCAGTCACATCAATAAGTTCCAAACTTCTTTCTCACCAATCTGACAAAATTCTAGGCTCTATCATGATGAAAGAGAGATTATTTTCTTAGATACCACGAAAACGCCTTTTGACCGTGGTATCATACCACGGTAACTGCAAAAACGCAAACTTATAATTATTCTCTTTCAGCCCGACAGTCCATACCAGGGAGGAGTATTTTTCCTGACCATCCACTTCCCTACAGATTATCCCTTCAAACCACCAAAGGTAAGTTCCGGATTCGAAGTGTTTCTATCAGTGGAAGCAAACGTATGGGAACGCTCACATACACTACGAGCGTGTTCCACCCTTCTAACAATAGTAACTATTAGTTACTATTTTCGTTCCAACCTCGTAAAAAGTTACTACGCTGACCGTTCCAATCATTTCGAAATAGTAACTAACTAGTTGCTTTGCTGAGGAGCGTAGTAAGGACTATTCGTAGTAACTAGGAATATCTGTAACGTGATTGGTTACCCCGTGGCATGATATATTGTCGAAAATAGAAAAATGTGTTCCAGCCTTGATGCCAAGAAGTCAAAATTTCGTGTCATAAGTATGATAAGTAGGTTGGAACACGCTCTAAGCATACATGCGACGACTTCCTTTCACCGTTGCAACGATTCCCTGACGGAATGTGTGACATTTGATCAAAAAAACATGTGACATTTCTCTATTCAGTTTCAGAGAAAATATCGTACATTTCTGTGGTTGACCAGAGGTGGTTTGTAAACGACCGATTTTTGGGATCCCAAAACGTAAGTGGAGGGATACCTATGACATCGCAAAAGTTGTCCGTCTGTGCGCACTATAACTCTCGAAGGAAATGAGATATTTTGATGAAGCTTGGTGTGAGGATTGTTTGGGTCAAGGGTAAGGTCAAGTTCGTAGAAGGGCTCTCTAGCCCTATATTTAGGGGTGGGGGAGGAGGTTCAAATTAAGGGACAAACAAAATATTTTTAAACAGGTAATGTGATAGTCGATTATGCTGTAAGAAGGCATGCTGAGCACGATAATGAAAACTATTTTCTCGCCGGACAAGTAGTTCGTCCGGACCCGGCAAAAATCGGAAAGTTTGTTAAAAGCAAAAGTTTGATTAGATGACAGATTAAAGTCGAACTTTCATTCAAAGTTGATTAGATGTTCTTTATAGGGATTCGGCGCTGGATTTGTTTCTGAATTTTCTTTTTTTGCTGGACTAGTAGTTTGCTCGGAATTCGAGCGAAACCGGAAATTTGGCAGAAGTAAAGCAGGAAGTCTCGGTCAGTATCGTCAAAATAGATATGGCTTATAGAGGTATATCTGAACTTGGTTTTCTCTGATGATTAGCCTGGCGAAAACAAGACCCTATTGTCTGAATCAAATATTAGATTTTTGGGATCTCATCGACACCTTAGGTCTTGTTACAGCCGAACCGGTAGCAGATTTTGCAGTTTCCTTTTTTAACCCGACGTATTTTTCATCAGTTTTTATTCACTTGTAAAAGGAAATTTGAGAAGAAGAAAAACAAATCACGCCACGTGATCAAAAAGAATTAATTTGTTTCGAAAATAAACTTCCACTTTACTCTTTTAAAGTTTAACTAAAAAGCCAACTTGGTTTTAGTGTCATTTAATTGAATACACTGAATTATTTGGATTCTGCTAAGTGATTTTTTTTTTCCACTATGTGCTCAGGTTATGACGTTTAAGATATCCGCTGCCGTCCCCCCAACACAAACGCGGCTTTTCATCGGGTAGTGGTGAGTCCGATGAAGACTGCTTAGTGCCTGAACACACAAAAAAATCACAAATCTTTCTCGTAAGGCATGCAACACCGATAGAAGCGCATAGAGGTACCACTAATCAAACGGAAATTCCACTATTTGAAAATCGAGTATTCGTGAATAGCGGAACAACGAAGCAACTTATTTTAAGCGGGTCTTCAAGCCAATTTAAGTGAATAAGTGATTGTTAACTAGGTTATCCTATCCCAGCCCTTTTCAGTTAAGCTTTAAGTAGTGCCAAATAGTTGCTTTTTGCCGAAAAAAATTGCCTTGTGACTTCCTGCGACAAATTTGTCACTGACGGTACTGAGGATCTGGGGAGAAGTCAAGAACCTGTGACGAATCGCAGAATTCTCCAACCAGTGGCAGCACTGCTTACTTGAGCAGTGTCAGTTGTTAGCTTTTCAGTGATCCCTTGTTTATATTCTCACTTTTTGATTGATCAAAGAAAGTCTGTTCATTGTATCTGGAATAGCTACATGTCGAAGCAAATGTTTGTTATGGCTCTTGCTGGCTGGTGATCTGAAATTTGCAGACAGAATCAATTCATGTTTTAGTAACATTTGAGTTTTAGTTCGCCTTTTCACTCGCCGTTTCCATGGGTTTTTCCTTTTTTTGTGTTTTCGTAAAATTGTCCTAAGCACTGTTTGACAAATATTCTTTGAGCCCAAGCTGACTTTGAAACATTTATTCAAACAATGTTTACACGGATACGTCAGCTCTGATTTTTCATCAGCTGATGAAAAATCAGCTGATGAAAAATCAGAGCTGACGTATCCGTGTAAACATTGTTTGAATAAACTGTTTGACAATTTTCCGGTTTTTTTTTTTCGAAAAGGCAAACCCCGATTTCGCCTTTTTCAAAAGGGAAACGCGGGAGCTGACCAAGTTGAGCTCTCCTTTTGGCTTTTTGCTTTGCTACTTTGGTCAGTTTACCACAAAATCCAACAAAATACGGATTTGACCCAAAGTGATGATCAGTATCGTTGACCGTCTCGGATTTTAAAGCACAACTCTTACTAGCAATGATCTTTTCCACATGAAACTGGTCAGAAAAAAATGTTTCCCGAAAATACCATTACTTTCCATCTGAAATTAGGGATTTTCTTGGAGCTTGTCGACTCTATCCAACCCTCTGCTCTACGACGTGGCGGCTGGCCGCAAAACGTTTGAAAACTGAACGCGCGGTGGTTAAAAAGTTTGAAAACTAAGCAAATAAAAGAAGTAAAAACAGAAGATTCTCATATCCTTATATATGAGTCGTCAGTGGACATTGAAGATTCTGGAAAAAACTTTGCGTTCTATGACGGGCAAATCTCGGCACATCTGGAAAAGTGCTTAAAATTCTTACGCACAAAACGAAAACAATGGGGAAAGGCGGGGATTTCAGAAGCTTATGATTGTAAAAGGGAGCTTCAAAGATGAAAAATAAACAGTAGGCTACAAGTAAAATGGCATTTGTCAATATTGCCTTTTTATCCGAGAAAAGCGACGAGTCCTTAAAAAGCCGAAAAAGGAAAGTCAAAAGCAGATTAAAATGGCAAATATTTATACTTTTAAGGGCAGCATGCAGACTGTAGGTACTAGTATGCTAACATTTTTTTTTTTTTTTTAAGGTTGCTTTCACCACACGGATCTATCATCCGAACATCAACAGCAACGGTAGTATTTGTTTGGATATTCTTCGTTCTCAGTGGTCTCCAGCACTCACTATTTCAAAAGGTAAGTGTCTCATATTTGAGCAGAAGGGAAGGGGTAGTTGGAAGCAGAGGCGTTACTAGCCAAAATGTTTGGGGGGGGGGGGCGACTGACGAGGAATTTACTGACTGGCTGGTAATTTTTACCGACTTTTTCTGCAGAGAAAACGACTTTTTTCAACAGTAAAAATGACATTTTTGAAAAAAATCGACTGATTTTCCGAAACATCCACTGATCTTCAGAAAAACCGACTATTTTGACAAAAAATCAAGAAATTTTCAGAAAAACCGATTGTTTTCATGAAAAAATCAACTTTTTTGGACGAAAAATCGCGGCGCTTCGTGGAGACTCGGTATTTTTTACCGACTGGCCGACGCCCCCCCCCCCCCCCAGTCATGACGCCTCTGGTTGGAAGACTCTGGAAGCCAAGGGGTATAATTAAAATTAGATTCAGATATTTGGAAGCGAAGACTAAGGTGAAGATATTTTTGAGACGTATCGCATTGATACATATGACGTAAATGCATCCTGCTCCCATAATCACTCCATGAACATATACCCAAGGCCGTATCCAGGCCCCCCCCCCCCCCCCCCCCCCCCCGAAACATGCAAAAATAATCATTTGTACTTTTTACTGTCTTTTTTGTACTTCTTTGTCCGACCCGCAGGCAAAAAAAAATCCGAAAGGCCCCCCCCCCCCCCCGAAATAAATTCCTGGGTACGGGCCTGCATATACCACAAACTTGGAGACCCCAGTTTTGTACTGTACATTCTAACCCCTCTAACAAAAAAGATTTGATTTGTTTTGCTGCCTTCGATGTGTAATGTGTATCACGCTGTCGACGGTTGTCTGCGAGAAGAAAAACCGGTTATGTAAATTTTTTCCCCGTTTTAGCTACAAGTCAGCGGGTCTCGGAAAAGGCTTAAAACAGCCAAAACCACGGATTATTTTTGAAAGCACAGCATAGTTTTAAAGTATTCAAATATTTTAAAATACTGTAAGTAGAAGAGTAAACGTTGCTAGTGGTCCTCAGGGGCGTCACTATGGGGGGGGGGAGGGGGGGGGACTCCCCCCCCTAAAGGTCCTCAGAAAGTACTTTCGTCGGGCGAAGCCCGGGGAAAGTTCACTTGTTTGTCGGCGCGAAGCGCCGGCAAACACGGACAAAATAATATTTTTTATGCTTTTTATCAGGCATCGGTCGATTCGTCGGCACATCGGATGTTTTTATATGCAAGAAATAAAATCCTGCAAACGTTTGTCCGGCAAAACACTGAAGAAATCAAATTCTGCATGCTTTTGTCGTTCCTCGGTATTCTCGTCGGCACATCGGGTTCTTTTTATACAGAAGGAATCCAGAAGAAATAAAAACAAATTAAGTTTTTGTCGGGCGTCGGTCGACTCGTCGGCACATCGGGTTCTTTTATACGCAAGAAATGAAATCCTGCAAACATTTGTCAGGCAAAGCACTGGAGAAATCGAATTCTGCAGGCTTTTGTCGTGCCTCGGTTCATCGGCACATCGGGTTCTTTTTATACATAAGAAATCCAGAAGAAATATTTTTGTATGCTTTTGTCGGGCGTCGGTCAACTCGTCGGCATATCGGGTTCTACTTATACGTAAGAAATCAAATTTTGCAAACTTTGTCGGGCGCACCCAGGAAGTTTAAGTTTCATTGGCACAAGGGGTTATTTTTACACGTATGAATCAAGTTCTGTACAGTCTAGTCGAGCAAAACACAGAACAAATCAAATGCTCGATGGTTTTCTCGGGCGTCGGTATTCTCGTCGGCACATCGGTTTTTTTTTTACAAAAAAAAAAAAAAAATCAAATTGTGTAACTTTTTTATCGGTCGCATGCCGAAAGTTCAAGTCTCGTCGGTACATCGGCTTCTATATACGCGTAAAAAATAAAGTTCTTTACAATCTTGTCGGGCAAAATACAGAAGAAATCGAATTGTGAATGCTTTTGTCGGGCGTCGATGTTCTTGTCCGCACACCGGGTCTTTTATACGTAAGAAATCAAATTATGCAAACATTTGTCGGTCGCAAATTTTTCCGGAAAAATACAGATTAAAAAAAAAATTCGCCGGCGTTGCTTAGTTCAACTTGTTCTGGGTACAGTCGTTGGAAGCTTCGCTTCTTAGCAAAAGTTGAAACGAAAAGCCGAATATGTGAAATTAAATATATGTATTTAAATCAAAGGAACAATGTCAACTGATGCATTACAGTAAGTTTTACACAATATTTCGCCTGCGGCGCATTTTGTAGTATTCCCTATTTGGAAGAATGGTGTATCATTTAGTTTTCCTTTTAGGATAGAAATTCTTGGGGTTTGAAAAACGTTAAAAGCCGGAAATTGTATGGTACTATAGCTGAATTTTCCACAAAAAAAAACAGATTAAAAAAGTTTCGCCTGCGGCGCTTGGTTTAACTTGCCTTGGTACAGTCGTTGGAAGCTTCGCTTTCCAGCGAAAGTTATAATGAAAAGCCAAATATGTGAACTTTAAAATTCGAAATTATACCAAAGGAATAACCTCAATTGATGCTTTGTTACAGTTTTGTTACAGTTTTAAAAAATTTAAAAAATTGTATGGTACTATAGCTGAATTTTCCGCAAAAAAAAACAGATTAAAAAAGTTTCGCCTGCGGCACTTGGTTTAACTTGCCTTGGTACAGTCGTTGGAAGCTTCGCTTTCCAGCGAAAGTTATAATGAAAAGCCAAATATGTGAACTTTAAAATTCGAAATTATACCAAAGGAATAACCTCAATTGATGCTTTGTTACAGTTAGTTCACACAAAATTTCGCCTGCGGCGCATTTTGTAGTATTCTTTATTTAGAAGAACAGTGTTTCATTTAGCTTGGTGTTTTAGGATTGAAATTCGCTGAAACACGTTAAAAGCTAGAACTGTATGGTAGGTATAGCTAAATTTTTCCGGAAAAAAAAGGCAGATTTAAAAAATTTCGCCTACGCCGCTTAGTTTAACGTTGGAGTCGTCGCTTAGTCGTTGGAAGCTTCGCTTTTTAGCAAAGGCTAAAATGAAAAGCTAGATATGTGAACTTAAAATACGAAATTACATCAAAGGAATAATCTCAACTGATGCATTACAGTTAGTTTTACCCCGATTCTATTCTGTGCTGGCGGGAAATGTACGCCGTTGCCGCGAAGCGGCAACGGCGTGTTTTGTCGGCACATTTTTTAGTCCGTCGGCACAAACCGGACGTCCCCCCCCCCAAAGGTAAAAGGCTAGTGACGCCCCTGGTGGTCCTTTAGGCTGCAAGAGCCATACAATGAATGAATGAATACTTTTAATTCAGCAAATAGCCATAGATGAAAAAGAAAACACACAGAAAAGAAAACAACAACAACAACAAAGCTTACAGCTATACAAATAGACACCACTGGGAAGTGATAAACGAACAGATAAAATACGACGCAAACGGGAGTACATGTCTTTCTGAAGCATCCACTGGATGATTGGTTAGGCTGCCTTAGTTTTTAACCGGATGTTATAGGCTAGGCCTATAGTAGGTCAAACTTGAGGATGATAGGTGTCTAAAGTTGAGATATACACGGAGCAAAATAACACTATGGAGGAGCGCCAAGACTTGACAGAACTGACACACACTCCAAAAGCAGCGACACTAGAACCACTAGTGATAGTTTACGTCCCTACTGAAACTCATTCAGTCGTTCACCAGACCTAGCTCGGGTAACTTCATATTCTTAACATTGCCGAAAAAATGATACAGCATCCATTGGTTCCATGCTCTGAGCAGACCACACCTTTGCTTTACTAGAAATTCCTAAACCCCCAAGTTTGTCTCGCTTTAAATGCCGCAAGCGTAGTGGGCGGCGCTATGAGTATGTCCAGTTTGCAAAGCGTGGAAAGCATAGGTCTTGGCGTTACTCACTAGTGTTATTTTGCTCTGGCAGTCTTCATTGTCAGTATGGCGTGGTGCTTCTAGGATGGCCTACTAAACATGCAGCGCTTCACGCATTCATTATGGAGACCGGTAGTCAATCGACAGTGTGGTTTGCAGACCGAACTCGCACTAAACTAACAGCCTCATACTCCCCAGGCTAGCCCATTCTAAGGGGTTTTAGACAAGGTTATACTAGTATAAGTCACTCATATGACTTCCGGTCATGAATTAGATAAACTGTACTGTATTGTGAATCACAAAAAACAACCTTTCAGGCTTAACTGTCAAGGTTATACTACATAAGTCACTCATATGTTACGGTCCTGAATTAGATAAAGGGTACTGTATTGTGAATCACAAAAACAACCTCTCAAGTTTAACTGAAAAACCAACTTATTTTTGTGTCATTTGATTAAATACACTGAATTATTCGGATTCTGCAAAGGGATTTTTTTTTTTTCCACTATCTACGTTCAGAATGTCTGCGGGCCGTCCCTACAACAAAAGTTCTACTATGACGCGGGAAATTTTAATCTCAACACAAACGCGGCTTTTCAGTGGGCAGTGGCGAGATTGGTGAACATTGCTTAGTGCCTGAATAAAAAAAAATCAGAAATCTTTCTCGTAAGGCATACAACAAAAATACAAGCGCATAGAGGTACCACAAATCACACGGAAATTCCACTATTTGAAAATCGGTTATTCGTGAATAGCGGAACAACGAAGTAACACATTTTCAGCGGGTCTCCAAGCCAATTTAAGTGAATAAGTGATGGGTAATTAGACTGTCCAATCCCAGCCCTTTTCGGTTAAACTTTAAAAGCGTTGTGCCTAGGTCAGTACCGGAAAAGAAGTAAGTGACGATGAATGAGTAACATTTACAAAATGTACTAAGGGTACAAAAGGGAAACCTACATGTCACGGAAAGCGGTAGCGCTGCCTAACGGCGGCAGAAGTAAACAATGGCGAAATATAAAGGGCACCACCGTAAAGATCGTTCTTTTTCAGTATTGCTGTCGATCTGCTCTCTGCTCTGTGATCCGAATCCAGACGATCCTCTAGTGCCAGAAATTGCCAGAATATACAAAACCGACCGCGAGAGATACAACGAGCTAGCCAGAGAATGGACAAGGAAATACGCAATGTGATTCTAGCACCCCTCATGGATGAAACTAACTTTCGTCTAAATCTGTCCTTGTGTATTTCATCATAAGTCTGCTGTCCTGTTTCGAAAATTTCAATACGTGCAGCATATACAAGTTTTTGCGTACAGTAGTGTCTGTGTACTTCACTTGTCATAGTCGTATTAAAATCTCCGGGGTGCATATTTAGGAGAAATGCGGTAACGTGATTGCGAGTCCCTTCTGTTCGGGGGGCTCGGTCGAGAGGGAGGCGTCGAGGCAGCGCGTCTTTGAACTTGCAGCGATTAGTCAACGCATGTTCCCTGACCTGCTGTCCGTTTCCCTGTCTGCTTTAGCTTTGATTTTGTAAGTTATGTTTGTTTAACTAGCCTTTAATAGCAGAACAGCTTCCTGTTTTGCTTTCTTCAAGCTCGGTACCCCCCTTTTGCCCCGTTGGATGGTCTTTTCGAAGTTAGGGACACAATGTTTTGTAAAACACAGAAATAAAGTTTACTGATTATTCAGGCTCGGAAACGTGCGTATACTTGTAATGGGTCCAGAAGATTGCCACCTTATCTGAGTTGCGTTTTATTTGAAGTTATTTGTAGCCTACAGCGCAATGTTCGTTGTCGTTTTATTCGCCTGAGGGCCGCCCGCTGGGTGACATCGGACCCGCTAGTTTGTACGCTGGGTGAGGCAGGGAACACTCCAGCGTACTTCTGACGTGGTCCGCCAGGAATAAAACGGCTACTTACAGTTAGCCATCCGCTCCCACTGTAGTATGAACTTTAAATAAAACGCAACCCTGGCGTCGGTAATCTGTCAAAGGTGACATCCGCTACTCTCCATCTTGCGTCAGCTGTTGGCGAAATAGAAATTCTTTCCAGGAATTTCGTCACCATCATCTGCTCTATACCATACGGAATAGTTATGAATTATTCATCTTAATGATGAAAGTGCAGCAAATTCAACATGCAAAAAGTGGTTAATTATTCCGTATGGACTTTACTATGGCGACCGTCCGGTCCTGATAGTCAGCCTGATTTGTCAAGGTCGTTTTTAACGGTCGCTTGACTGTTCTGGAGTTGGAGAAAACCAATATCCATAAGCGACGAGTTTTCATCAACTGCTGCAGCTCTTCCGTTAAGGAATGTTTTTATGGCACTTGCCCTTCGGCCAAGTGCCATATAGCGATCGCAATTTCTGTCCGTCCGTCGGTCTGTCCAGGTTTTGCTAGTTCGGACACTTCCACATAAGCTAGGACGATAAAACTTGGCAGGCGTATCAGGGACCCCAAATGATTAAGTTGGAAATAGTCACTTCCCCCAGCCGAGCACCGTGGGGGGAGTGGAGGGAGGGGGAATCCGGAATCTTGAGGTATTTATAACTTTTGAACGGGTGATCGGATCTCGATGGAACTTGATATTTGGAAAGACCTCATGCCTCAGACGACCCGCTTAAAATCCGGACCGGATCCGGTGACTTTTGGGGGGAGCTGGAGGAGGCAACCGGAAATCTTGGGAAACGCTAAGAGTGGAGGGGTCGAGATGAAACTTGGTGGGAAGACACCTAGCAAACACTAGATACATAATTGACATGACCGAGCCGATTCGTGCACTGTCGGGGGAGTGGAGGGAAGGGGAATCCGGAATCTTGAGGTATTTATAACTTTTGAACGGGTGACCGGATCTCGATGAAACTTGATATTTGGAACGACCTCATGCCTCAGACGACCCACTTAAAATCCGGACCGGATCCGGTGACTTTTGGAGGGGGCAACCGGAAATCTTGGTAAACGCTGTGAGTGGAGGGATCGAGATGAAACTTGGTGGGAAGACACCTAACAAACACTAGATACATCATTGACATAACCGAGCCAATTCGGGCGCTGTGGGGGGAGTGGTGGGAGGGGGAATCCGGAATCTTGAGGTATTTATAACTTTTGAACGGGTGATCGGATCTCGATGGAACTTGATATTTGGAAAGGCCTCATGCCTCAGACGACCCACTTAAAATCCGGACTGGATCCGGTGACTTTTGGGGGGAGCTGGAGGGGAGAATCGGAAATATTGGAAAACGCTATGAGTGGAGGGATCGAGATGAAACTTGGTGGGAAGACACCTAGCAAACACTAGATATATCATTGACATAACAGAGCCTTGCCTACTCGTAACAAGTGCCATATGAGCTCGTAGCTCTTGTTTCAGAAGCGAAAGTATTGTCTTTTTGCCTCTCTGGGGGGGAGGAGGGGAGCCGACTAGTTGGATACGATGAGAAATCACTGCGTGTAAGATAATGTGGCGCATAGCCAACTAGTAGGGTCAAAATCCTTCTTGAGACTGAAAGCTTGAAAGCGACTATTTGGATATTTCGAAATTTCTGTGTGAATTGACACAATCCGACTATGCGTGTTCTCGCCGTTCCCCGAGGAACGGCGAGAGTCCCCGCGTTTTTGTTTGTCCCGGGTACTCACTCCCCGTATTCTCGCGAGTCCCCACGGACGGGGAATGCTCCGATTATCATCACCATCATCAAAAAGGACTCCCTTTCAGATTCGGAGGTGAATCAATTTTGCTCTTGTTGGTGCAATGTAAAATTAATAAAAAAAAAACAGAGCTACGAGCTCATATGGCACTTGTTACGAGTAGGCACGGCTCGGTTATGTCAACGATATCTAGTGTTTGCTAGGTGTCTTCCCACCAAGTTTCATCTCGATCCCTCCACTCATAGCGTTTCCCAAGATGTCCGGTTGTCCCCTCCAGCTCCCCCCCAAAAAGTTACCGGATCCGGTCTGGATTTTAAGTGGGTCGATTGAGGCACGAGGTCTTTCCAAATATCGAGATCCGATCACCCGTTCAAAAGTTATAAATACCTCAAGATTCCGGATTCCCCTTCCCTCCACTCCCCCCACAGTGCCCGAATTGGCTCGGTTGTGTCAATGAGGTATCTAGTGTTTGCTAGGTGTCTTCCCACCAAGTTTCATCTCGATCCCTCCACTCATAGCGTTTCCCAAGATTTCCCCCCAAAAGTCACGGGATCCGGTCCGGATTTTAAGTGGGTCGTCTGAGGCATGAGGTCTTTCCAAATATCAAGTTTCATCGAGACCCGATCACCCGTTCAAAATTTATAAGTACCTCAAGATTCCGGATTCCCCCTCCCACCACTCCCCCCACAGTGCCCGAATTGGCTCGGTTATGTCAATGATGTATCTAGTGTTTGCTAGGTTTCTTCCCACCAAGTTTCATCTCGATCCCTCCACTCACAGCGTTTCCCAAGATTTCCGGTTGCCCCCTCTAGCTCCCACCAAAAGTCACCGGATCCGGTCTGGATTTTAAGTGGGTCGTCTGAGGCATGAGGTCTTTCCAAATATCAAGTTCCATCGAGATCCGATCACCCGTTCAAAAGTTATAAGTACCTCAAGATTCCGGATTCCCCCTCCTCCACTCCCCCGACAGTGCCCGAATCGACTCGGTCATGTCAATGATGTATCTAGTGTTTGCTAGGTGTCTTCCCACCAAGTTTCATCTCGATCTCTCCACTCATAGCGTTTCCCAAGATTTCCGGTTGCCCCCTCCAGCTCCCCCCCAAAAGTTATCGGATCCGGTCCGGATTTTAAGTGGGTCGTCTGAGGCATGAGGTCTTTCCAAATATCGAGATCCGATCACCCGTTCAAAAGTTATAAATACCTCAAGATTCCTGATTCCCCCTCCCTCCACTCCCCCCACAGTGCCCGAATTGGCTCGGTTGTGTCAATGAGGTATCTAAAGTTTGCTAGGTGTCTTCCCACCAAGTTTCATCTCGATCCCTCCACTCATAGCGTTTCCCAAGATTTCCGGTTGCCCCCTCCAGCTCCCCCCAAAAGTCACCGTATCCGGTCCGAATTTTAAGTGGGTCGTCTGAGGCATGAGGTCTTTCCAAATATCAAGTTTCATCGAGATCCGGTCACCCGTTCAAAAGTTATAAATACCTCAAGATTCCGGATTCCCCCTCTCTCCACTCCCCCGACAGTGCCCGAATCGGTTCAGTCGTGTCAATGATTTATCTAGTGTTTTCTAGGTGTCTTCCCACCAAGTTTCATCTCTATCCCTCCACTCATAGCGTTTCCCAAGATTTCCGGTTGCCTCCTCCAGCTCCCCCCAAAAGTCACCGGTTCCGGTCCAGATTTTAAGTGGGTCGTCTGAGGCATGAGGTCTTTCCAAATATCAAGTTCCATCGAGATCCGATCACCCGTTCAAAAGTTATAAATACCTCAAGATTCCGGATTCCCCCTCCCTCCACTCCCCCCACAGTACCCGAATCGGCTCATTAATGTCAATGATGTATCTAGTGTTTGCTAGGTGTCTTCCCACCAAGTATCATCTCGATCCCTCCACTCATAGCGTTTCCCAAGATTTCCGGTTGCCCCCTCCAGCCCCCCCCCCAAAAAAAAAGTTACTGGATCCCGTCCGGATTTTAAATGGGTTGTCTGAGGCATGAGGTCTTTCCAAATACCAAGTTTCATCGAGATCCGATCACCCGTTCAAAAGTTATAAATACCTCAAGATTCTGGATTCCCCCTCCCTCCACTCCCCCCACGGTGCTCGGCTGGGGGAAGTGACTATTTCCAACTTAATCATTTGGGGTCCCTGATACGCCTGCCAAGTTTTATCGTCCTAGCTTATGTGGAAGTGCCCGAACTAGCAAACCTGGACAGACCGACGGACGGACAGAAATTGCGATCGCTATATGGCACTTGGCCGAAGGGCAAGTGCCATAAATATATCAGAATAAAGAAAACCAAAAAATAAAGTGTATTCAGACCAATTTCGTCAATTGCATATTACTTTTTCGAACAAAATCCATTTTAGAAGCATTCCCTGTATTCTGGTTGTTTTCCTGGGCGGAGTGCGTGTGGAGTGACTCCCTGTATTCTCGCCATTCCCTTCGATTCCCCGAGGAGTCCTCGGGGAACGGCGAGAATACGCCTTAGCTGGATATTTTCTGAAATCTCTGTACGAGTGAGAGACATACCCAACTAGCTGAATAAAAAGTTTTCTCCTAAGGCGTATTCTCACGGTTCCCCGAGGACTCCTCGGGGAATCGAAGGGAGCGGCGAGAATAGAATGAGTCACTCCATGAGGATTCCGCGTACGGAAACAGCGAGAACACGCGGAATGCTTCGACATTGGATTTTGTTCGAAAAAAAAATATGTAGTTGACGAAATTAGTCTGGATCCACTTTATTATGGCACTTGCCCTTCGGCCAAGTGCCATATAGCGATCGCAATTTCTGTCCGTCTGTCGGTCTGTCCGGGTTTTGCTAGTTCGGGCACTTCCACATAAGCTAGGACGATAAAACTTGGCAGGCGTATCAGGGACCCCAAATGATTAAGTTGGAAATAGTCACTTCCCCGATCCGAGCACTGTGGGGGAGTGGAGGGAGGGGGAATCCGGAATCTTGAGGTATTTTTTACTTTTGAACTGGTGATCGGGTCTCGATGAAACTTGATATTTGGAACGACCTCATGCCTCAGACGACCCACTTAAAATCCGGACCGGATCCGGTGACTTTTGGGGGGAGCTGGAGGGGGCAACCGGAAATATTGGGAAACGCTATAAGTGGAGGGATCGAGATGAAACTTGGTGGGAAGACACCTAGCAAACACTAGATACATCATTGACATAACCGAGCCGATTCGGGCACTGTGGGGGGTAGAGGGAGGGGGAATCCGGAATCTTGAGGTATTTATAACTTTTGAACGGGTGATCGGATCTCGATGGAACTTGATATTTGGAAAGACCTCATGCCTCAGACGACCCACTTAAAATCCGGACCGTATCCGGTGACTTTTGGGGGGAGCTGGAGGGGGGCAACCGGAAATCTTGGGAACCGCTATGAGTGGAGGGATCGAGATGAAACTTGGTGGGAAGAGACCTAGCAAACACTAGATACATCATTTACATAACCGAGCCGATTCGGGTACTGTGGGGGGAGTGGAGGGAGGGGGAATCCGGAATCTTAAGGTATAGCTTTTGAACGGGTGATCGGATCTCGATGGAACTTGATATTTGGAAAGACCTCATACCTCAGACGACCCACTTAAAATCTGGACCGGATCCGGTGACTTTTGGGGGGAGCTGCAGGGGGCAACCGGAAATCTTGGGAAACGCTATGAGTGGAGGGATCGAGATGAAACTTGGTGGGAAGAGACCTAGCAAACACTAGATACATCATTGACATAACCGAGCCGATTCGGGCACTGTGGGGGGAGTGGAGGGAGGGGGAATCCGGAATCTTGAGGTATTTATAAGTTTTGAACGGGTGATCGGATCTCGATGGAACTTGATATTTGGAAAGACCTCATGCCTCAGACGACCCACTTAAAATCTGGACCGGATCCGGTGACTTTTGGGGGGAGCTGGAGGAGGCAACCGGAAATCTTGGGAAACGCTATGAGTGGAGGGGTCGAGATGAAACTAGGTGGGAAGACACCTAGCAAACACTAGATACATAATTGACATGACCGAGCCGATTCGGGCACTGTCGGGGGAGTGGAGGGACGGGGAATCCGGAATCTTGAGGTATTTATAACTTTTGAACGGGTGACCGGATCTCGATGAAACTTGATATTTGGAACGACCTCATGCCTTAGACGACCCACTTAAAATCCGGACCAGATTCGGTGACTTTTGGGGGGAGCTGGAGGGGAGAACCGGAAATATTGGAAAACGCTATGAGTGGAGGGATCGAGATGAAACTTGGTGGAAAGACACCTAGCAAATACTAGATATATCATTGACATAACCGAGCCGTGCCTACTCGTAACAAGTGCCATATGAGCTCGTAGCTCTTGTTTTTGGTTTTGTTTATTCTTTTTGTTTATAATTAATTTTACATTGCACCGACACCAGCAAAAATTGATTCCCCTCCGAATTTGAAAGTGAGTCCTTTTTTATGATGTGATGATAATTGGAGCACTCCCCGTCGGTGGGGACTCGCGAGAATACGAGGAGTGAGTCCCCGGGACAAACAAAAACGCGGGGACTCCTAAAGTGGAGTCCTCGGGGAACGGCGAGAATACGCCTCTAGACGAATGCTCGTCCTGGCCAACTAGTTGGCCATGCGGGATTTCTTGATGAAATTTCTGCCGATCCAACTAGAACCAATTTCATATAGGAACGAGGATGAATATCCAACTAGTTGGCTAAGAATACAGAATTATCAAACTAATTCTCTAAAATGAGAATATTTGTTTAGAGACACATTGATCATCCGATGGCTGTTAGTTCATTGACTAATAGACAAAATGGCGCATAGCCAACTAACGGGATCGAAATCTTTGTTGAGACTGAAAGCTGTTCCGACTAGTTGGATATTTTCTGAAATTCTTTTCCGTGTTCATACAATCCGACTAGTTGGATATTTTCCGAAATCTATCCAAACTCATACAATCCAACTAGTTGGATATTTTCTACAATCCCTATACGAGTGTGAAATTTATCCAACTGATTGGATATAAAGTTTTCTCCTATACGATTTCTCGTCATAGCCAACTAGTTGGTAATGTGGGATTTCCTATACGAAATTTCCGGTAGCGAACTAGTTGGCTGCAAAATTTTCTCCTATATGATTTCTGATAACGTGGGATTTCTTACATTTGCGGACTAGTTGGAACACAAACAAAAATTCTATACGATTTTTTGTCGTAGCCAACTAGTCGGCAACGCGGGATTTCCTATACGAAATTTCTTACAGTGGCGGACTAGTTGGAACACAAACACTAATTCCGTACGAATTTTTTGGAACACAAACACAAATCCTATCCGGTTTTTTTGTAGCCAACTAGTCGGCAACGCGGGATTTCCTATACGAAATTTCTTACAGTGGCGGACTAGTCGGAACACAAACAAAAATCCTATATGAATTGTTCTCGTAGCCACGAAATTTCTTACAGTGGCGGACTAGTTGGAACACAAACACTAATTCTATACGAATTTTTCGGAACACAAACAAAAATCCTAGACGGATTTTTATCGTAGCCAACTAGTCGGCAACGCGGTATTTCCTATACGAAATTTCTTACAGTGGCGGACTAGTTGGAACACAAACAAAAATCCTATACGAATTTTTCTCGTAGCCAACTAGTAGGCAACGCGGGATTTCCTATACGAAATTTGTTACAGTTGCGGACTAGTTGGAACACAAACAAAAATCCTATATGGATTTTTATCATAGCCACGAAATTTCTTACAGTTGCGGACTAGTTGGAACACAAACAAAAATCCTATACGGATTTTTATCGTAGCCAACTAGTCGGCAACGCGTTATTTCCTATACGAAATTTCTTACAGTGGCGGACTAGTTGGAGCACAAACAGAAATCCTATACGAATTTTTCTCGTAGCCAACTAGTCGGCAACGCGGGAACGAAATTTCTTACAGTGGCGGACTAGTTGGAACAAAACAAAAATCCTATAAGACTTTTTCTCGTAGCCAACTAGTCGGCAACGCGGGATTTCCTATACAAGATTTCTTACAGTTGCGGACTATAGTTGGAACACAAACAAAAATCCTATACGAATTTTCCTCATAGCCAACTAGTAGACAACGCGGAATTTCCTATACGAAATTTATTACAGTTGCCGACTAATTGGAACACAAACACAAATCCTATATGGATTTTTATCGTAGCCAACTAGTCGGCAACGCGTTATTTCCTATACGAAATTTCTTACAGTGACGGACTAGTTGGAACACAAACAAAAATCCGAGACGAATTTTTCCCGTAGCCAACTAGTCGGCAGCGCCGACTTTTCCTATAGGAAATTTCTTATTATTGCTAACTAGTTAGCTAGTGACTGCGAGGTATATATGTATGATTGGATATTTAGATTTTGTATCTTTATACGACAATTTCTTATATTATCCAACTAGAGGTGTCCCTGTAGCGTAAATACGTTTCATATACTGTGCCGTTTCAGTTGATCTTTCATGCTCCTCCACCAAAGAAGAAGCAGAAGAAAACTAAAATCCTTGAGACTTTTAGGTGCCCAGACTTATTCATTAATATTGTCATGTTTTAATCCAGGGACAGAAATATGGGATTAACTTCTAGTTGAATAAGGTAAATAAGAGACTTTCATACTTTGCTCTTCCTTACCATGGGTTCGCTTCATCAGACCATAGGAGAAGCCAAAGCAGTGAAATGAAGGAAAATCATTCAGGTGTAAAACGAGACACAGACGAGTACTCATTACCAGGAACATTGAGTGGTATCATCAATGAAAGGACGTTTAGACCCAAAGCTCTTCTCTACAGAATCAAAAGTAGAAAAATCTCTACTCTCCAGCAGCAAAAATAGTAGGGAGGCTAGTAGCCTTGAAATGAAATCGCAGTACCAATTATCCAAGCAATTTCCAGAAAGAAATTCACCAAAATCAGAAAGGCTACTCTGGGCTACTCAAGCTATAGCTACAGGCAGGCTACAGGGGGGGGGGGGTATCCAACCTCAGACAAGATTTCAAACTTCCTGAGAAGTCTTTCCTTTCAGAATAATCTGTGTGGCTTAAGAAGGAACCAACAAATATGACAAACATACTAGATTGAAGCTAAATGAATGGTTTAAATATTGGATAAATAAATATTGCTTCAACATTTCTGGTTAAACATATTTTTCTTTTTAAACAAGACCGCCTCATCCTTACCTTAGCTGGCTTGTTGTTGTTGTTGTGGGTTTGACGTTTTTGACCAAAAGTTTAAATGCGTTTGTATCACTCGTTCTTGCAGAGCTTTATATTCACTAACTTGCTTGTGCATCCCTCTAGTATTTTCACTGATTTCGTCTTATGTATATTACTTGTCTTGCTGGATGGTAGCAGATACCTGCATCTTAAAATCGGATATATCAAAACGTGCACTTCTTTGTGACTGTGTCTATACATAAAACAAAAATTACAACACTAAAATACAATGAATCACATATTATTCCTCATTCCATCCTCTTTTCCTTAGAAAGATTGAATTACAAAGGATTGACTTACAAAGTGATGAAAAAGGTAGAGCTAGTAAAGTCAATAGCCAGAAAACTCCTTTCAAAGGAGCTTCAGAACATAGAAAAGGCACAGAAGTTTAATATTTTGGAGACATGATGGTTGAAAAAAGTAATATTTTGCCTCAGCACTGTCCAGTCAACCACAAACCCCTGATTTTTGGATACCCTATGCCAAACCTTGGATATGCCTGGCGTTTCGCATACCCTATCCCTAACGCTGGATACACTAAGCCAGGTGCTGGATACTGTTACCCAGTAAAATACTGATGATTTGAGTGAAGCTAAAAATTCAACCAATCAGAACTCTTTATATTGTGGTAGGTCAGGGTTAGGTCACCAACAGGTATCCAGCATTTGGCATAGGGAATCCAGCCTTAGTCATAGGCTATGCCAAATGCTAGACGCGTTTGGCATAGGGTATCCGAAAATCAGGGATTTGTGGTAGACTGGCACTGTCTAGGTCTGGTCTAGGAAACAAGGAGCCATACTTAATATCCTATAGGCTAAGGAACCGGTAGTTCTCATGGAAATCAAACCATATTAGCTACATTTCAGGATCTGAAGTCATTGACTAACAGAAACTTGTATGTGCTTTCACCCGTTTTGCGGTGTAATAGAAATAGCTCATGGAATCTTCATCCTACCAGCTTCTCGTCGGGTAGTCTCACAGAATTATGTACTCAGTCAGAAGCTAGGGAGCCGGTAGGTTATATCAGAAAATATATAATTGGAGCTTGTGTTCCAGTAGTGCCTAGATGGAATATAGAACTCACAGAATAGTTTGGGTGAGAGCTAGGATGCCGGGATTTTCACTGACATAGAGAAAATAACATGGGGAAAAATGAACTAATGTAACCCATATACTGAGAGCTAAGGTACCGGTAGCATCAATTATTTGATTGAAAAATGACCATCTCACAGACACAAAACGACTATGGGTAGGGTTTTGGTTGTCCCGAAAACTAAAATTTTTGAACTCACAGTCCCATGTCAGTGCATACTAGGAAACCGGGAGTGAATATTCTTAAGTCACGGTACTGCCAAAAATTCAAATTACAAACTCGAGGACAAGCGTCAATATGGTCTTTGAGTCCGATAGGCGGTAGCATATATTATCAGCTCACAGAACCCAACTTTTATGGGCTAGGGTTCCCGTAGTGCGTGATTACACTTGTTAATACTTTTTACTCCGTGAGTCAATAATACTTGCTACATGACTCTTAAGTCCATATTGATAAGTTTCTGTAGAATTTGATTGTTTGAAGTATTGAATTATTTTTAACTTACGAATGGGTGATGATAAATTGAAGTATTTTTAACTTCTGAATCAGTGAACGGATCTTGACGAAACTTGATATTTAGATGTCCCACTTCGAGTGGGAAGAACAAGCACAAGTACTAGATACGTTATTGACATAACCAGACTCGATTACGGTGCTGTGGGGGAGTTCGGGGTGGGGGGGGGGATTTCTGGTGTTCCTTCCTTTCTGGAGTTTGGTACTTCCTGATATACTAGGGCAATTAAACTGGCAGGCGTTTAGGAGACCCGAACAGATTGACTTGAGAATAGTGGATGGAGAATCCGGAATTTGGTGGTATGCATAACTCTTATACAGGTGATCAGATTTGAATGAAACTTGGCAAGTAGAAAGAATTGTCGTCTCAGCTGTTCCGTGGGGTCGGATCCGACACTTGTAGGGGGCGGGCACCGGAAAACGCGTGAAACGCCTGCAGTCGACGGATTGGGAAGACGCTTGGTGGTGAGAGAACAAGCATTATGCCTGGAGACGTAATTGGCAGAGCCAGATCGTATCGGGGTTATGTGAGGTAGTTGGAGGGGGTTTACCCTAATTCCGGTGGTCACGATTTCCAGATGTGTAAAGGACGATGAAGCTTTGCAGGCATGTTCGTGACCTGACCAAATTGAGTTAAGAACCGGACACAATGCCCTAGGAAAACTTTCGTTCCTGGATCCGACCATTTTTGGGGAGTGAGGGAAGGGGAATACGGAAATTGACTTCGGTAAGTTGTGAACAGGTGGTCCGATTCGAGTGAAACTTTATGGGTGATAAGAATTGATGATCTGGACATGAAAAACAAGTGTTCGAACCACATGCGTTCACAGCTGGGGGAGTTCGAAGGGGTGTGACAGGAAACTTTTGACATGCACACAAAACAAACGAAACCACCGAATGGGATGCAATTTGGACAGTACGGAGTTTATGCGGCCTAGATTTGTTATATGGCGTACGGACGGTTCGGCCACGTAAGGGGGGGGGGGGGAAGGACCGAAAATTCGCAGGTAGGATAAGCTCCGATTCCAGTCGGAATCGATGGACTTTTATGTCTTCAAGTCGTATTCGGCCACAGTAGGTAGAGTTGGACAGGGAGTCCCAGAAGTTTTGAGTTTGAGTTTTTGAGTTTTTTTTTGACAGAACACATGCCCCAGATGCCACATTTTAGGGTCCGAACCGGATCCCATAACGGTGTGGGGGGGGACTGTTCCGTTCACGATTCCGAACCAGATTCGGCAGCAGTAAGGGGAGTTGGAGGGAGGCACCGGAAATCGAGTAGTATGTCTAGGAATCAAACAGGTGGGTTTATTGGGCTGAACTTGGAAGTTAACAGTCGTTTGTCCCATATGGTCCAAGGTGATGCCGGATAAGCTCCGACTTGAGTGAAACTACATATCCTATTTCCAGGTCCGAGCCGCATTTTTGGGTGGGGGTGTATTTTGTGACGTTCTCATCTACTTTCTTGTACCGCCTACTCGTTACAAGTGCTATATGAGCTCATAGCTCTTGTTTTCTTCTTCTGAGAAGCCTGTGAGCAGCGTGATGGTAAACCTGAGTAGGCTAAGAAGGGGTTTCACCAGCTGGATAGCACAGCCGGGTAATTTCCCGTTGATTTCCGCGCTGCTACGGAAAGTATGCTGTAGTGCTTCCAGTATCTCGAAAACGTCTTCGTTAAAACATCTTGAGCGTGTTCCACCCTTCTAACAATAGTTACTATTAGTTACTATTTCCGTTCCATCCTCACGAAAAGTTACTACGCTGACGTTCCAACCTTCTCGAAATAGTAACTAATAGTTACTATTTGCTTACCATGCTCGGGAGCGTGGTAAGAGTAGTAACTACGCATCTCTGGAACGTGATTGGTCGGATTCGCCCGTGGCATGATATTCTGCTGGAAAATAGAAAGATCGTTCCAGCCTTGACGGCAGAAAGCCAGAATTCGTGACGTCATGCGTAGTAACTACGGTAAGTAGGGTGGAACACGCTCCTTCTCTTTCACCTCCTGCTTAAAGTTTAACTGGGATTTTCATCTAGCATCTTGAACACACTGAAATATTTTGACTCATCGACGGGATTTTGTATTTTCCAACTCGGGGCTCTAGTTTCACTCGCTGCTTCCACGACAGTCCAAAATTCACCAGACGCCGAGGATTTGAATCTCAACAAAGGCCCGCATTACCAGAGTTAAAAATGCTAAGCTCGGAAAAGTTACGCCTGTAGAAAGTAAGAAAATTATGTTAAGAATCTTACGTTTTTGGGATCCCAAAACGTAAGTGGAGGGATACCTATGACATCGCAAAAGTTGTCCGTCTGTCCGTCCGTCCGTCCGTCCGTCCGTCCGTCCGTCCGTCCGTCCGTCCGTCCGTCCGTCTGTCCGTCCGTCTGTAAGCACGATAACTCTCGAAGGGAATGAGATATTTTGATGAAACTTGGTGTGAGGATTCGTTGGGTCGTCGGACCAGTCAAGTTCGTAGATGGGCTTTGTAGCTCTACATTTAGGGGTGGGGGAGGGGATTCAAATTAAGGGGCAAACAAAATATTTTGAAACAGCTAATGTGATAGTCGATTATGGGGTAAGAAGACATGCCGAGCACGATGGTGAAAACCATTTTGTCATCGGACAAGTAGTTCAACCGGAATCCGGACAAAACCGGAAAGTTTGTTGAAAGTAAAAGTTTTATTTGAAGTTGATTAGATGTTCGATTTAAGGGTAGGAAGACATGCTGAAGACGATGGTGAAAACTATTTTCTCGACGGACAAGTATTTCGCCCGGAATCCGGCCAAAACCGGAAAGTTTGTTGAAAGTAAAAGTTTTATTTGAAATTGATTAGTTGTTGGATTTAGGGGTAGGAAGACATGCTGAAGACGATGGTGAAAACTATTTTCTCGACGGGCAAGTATTTCGCCCGGAATCCGGCCAAACCGGAATGTTTGTTGAAAGTAAAAGTTTTATTTGAAGTTGATTAGATGTTCGATTTAGAGGTAGGAAGACATGCTGAAGACGATGGTGAAAATTATTTTCTCGACGGACAAGTATTTCTACCGGAATCCGGCCCAAGCCGGAAAGTTTGTCAAAATTAAAAGTTTTATTTGGAGTTGATTAGATGTTCGATTTAGGGCAAGAAGACATGCTGAACACTTATGTGAAAATAATTTTCTACCGGGACATGTAGTTCGACCGGAATCCGGCCAAAACCGGAAAACTGTTGGAAGTCAAAGTTTTATTTCTAGTTGATTAGGTAAGCGATTTAGGGGTAAGAAGAGATGCTGAGTCCCTGTATGACAATCATATTTTACCCGGACATATAGTTCGACCGGAATCCGGCTGGAATCGGAAAATTTGTTTATAAGCTAAATTTCTGTTTGAAGTTGATTAGAGGTTCATTACTGGGAAAAGAAGATACCCTGATTTCATCTTTGAGCTTTCTTTTTTCGCCGGACAAGTAGTTCTGGAGTTCGGCCGGAACCGGGCAATTGGCAGAAGTGGCAGGAAGTTTTCTTCAAAACAGATATGACTTATAGGGGTAAGCACGCATGCTGAATCCATATCTGAACTTGGTTTTCTCAGGTGATTAGCTATTTGGAATTTTAACTGTTTCTGAATTTTAATTGTAAAAATGTTCAAGGAGTCTGGCGATGACTTGATCTGGCTAAGGCAAGACCCGGTTGTCTGGATCAGATATTGAATTTTTGGGATCCCATCGAAACCTTTGGTCTTGTTATTTTATTTTTTCGACAGTGGCTTACATTTGTAGTTGGTAAATATTTCAAGCGCAGAGGGACAAGCACACAGAGGTAGCAACGAAGCGTACCAACGTACCAACGAGGTACCAACGGACAAACGAAGTAACGTAATTTTTTTTTCGGCCTTTCAGGACTATTTAAGTGAATAAGTGACGTGTAACTAGACTGTCGGATCTCAATCCTATTCGGTTAAAATTTACGAAAGATCGTGCACACTGAGGCGAAGTTGCATTTTAAGGATTTTTTGTATGGGAAGTCTGCGAATAACCTTTTATTTTCCCAGGCAAAGGGACCCCTCCCCCCCCCCCCCCTGACCGGTTAAGGTAAAAGGGAAAGCCCCCTTCCATAGTCCTTCATGTGTTCTCCTTCTCTCGATGACAGCCATTTGTTAGGTTGTATTTCCAGTAGGTTATTTTACGAATATGCGATGACACGCTAAATTTGTGTTCTTTTGCTTTGAACTGGAATACAGAACCTTACAGTGGTTTGCAGCAGCTTAGCGCTACCTTGGTTTCACTTCACCAGTTGTCATTATTGTACAATTCTAACTTTTTGCACGAAGGTTCTTGAAAACGCCGACGGATTTTCTTTGTACGAAAAGCACTGTGAAACAGTCGTGATCTGCCAGCAGTGATCGAAAGTTCTGTTGATTACGCTACTGTACCTTTAAGTTTTTATGCCCTCGAGCCATTTCATCTTAGTGATGCTGATCTTTCGTTGTTTGCGTAGTTTTGGATTCGGTCTTAGCTTTTATATGTTATGCTCAACTGCTCATAAATTGACACAGCTGCTGCCTTACTTGAGTGCTTTGAAGCTAATCCACCGCTGCCTCTTGTGGTTTAGTTTTCTCTTGGGTAGTGCTTCAAGTTACAGTCGTTAGACCTAGTGGTAATTGCCGTGGAGTTTTTTTGGAGGATTTTTTTTCCGGGAAAGGATATCAAGCGCAAGCAGCGTAATTGTTAGTAAGTGCTTCTTTTACTTTTAAGGTCGATTCCCAGGCTCTTAACGTATTACGTAACTTCCTCAGTAACTAGGGATTTCTGCTCATTACGCCGGAAATTCTATGAATTCACTATGAAAGCCGCTTTTCTGCTGACTACCACTATCTTGATACTTATTTTATTAATAAACACAATTCAACTCCTTACTATTTACATCTACGGCACTAATGGAAAAACTTACGTTTTTGCTGGCGTGCAGTAGTAAAGTCATTCTCCCTCTTTGAAAATTGTTTTAGTAACATAAAGCTTTTTGTCGGGATTCTCGATCTCTCGGTTGCTCATCTCAGCCTGTGCTTACTCTGCTGAACGATACAAGTTAGCTGTTCGCGAAAGCCTGCACTAAATGAGTTGATCACAGGTCCACTTTTCTGACTTTAAGTCATGGAGGACCCTCGCCAAGAAGGGCCAAAATATCGTTGAATAAACTCAGCTGACGTATCGGTTTAGCGCAGTCATCTACGATTCGCAGTCAGCTTGGGCTGAATTAGTAGCTCTCAGCTCTGGCTTTCGCATCAGCTAATGGCCCGGTAACACTGGACTCAAAACGGCGCTGTTTAGAAGTAGGGAAAGTTTTCAATAGGGAAATGCGTGTAGAAATCTGCGCCGTTTCTCAGATCTGCGCTGTTTCGGGCCCAGTGTGACGTGTTGACACTTTTGATTGTCATTAGGGGCGGCTGAATACCCCACTAGCCTAGTCCAGAATTCTCCCCTTCAGATCTACTGAGGGATGCACATGAACAGAATAGGTTATAATACGGTCGGGGTGGGAGTGAGGTTCACTAGTGACGCTACTACCCTAGATGAGTCTAACAATATCGCAAATTTAGCCCGTATTTGTTTGCTGTATCTTATAAGGGCCTACGGTTGTCATATGTGATCTGGTCTTGCGCAGTTAACTAAGTTTTCAGGCCCTGTTCGTATCCAAGGTAACGAGGATAAACACTCGCGTTTTCTGTTGCTTAGAAACCATGAAAACTTCCCATTTTCTACTGATCTCGTGTAATTTGTGTAGGATCAGCGTTGATTCATAGTCTAAAAGCATTATTTTGCTGGAATGATTGTGTGTCTCTGAGGTTTAAAGCCTTCTTGCTCGAAACTCGACAGGTAGGAATTTAATTCACCCGGTATTAGGGGCTTGTAAATAGGATAGCGGTAAGGTGGAACATTTCACTTGTTTATTTTCTGGCATTTCGGTTGGTTTAGTCTGATTGGTTTAGTGCGCGTTGTCGTTTGGAAAAACGCCATAAGATTAACCTATCCATCCATATGACTGATGCTAGCGCTATGACCTAGCCCTCTCTCTGACCTAGCAGCATGCCATGTGCCGTGGTTGCCTCGGACCCAGTTTAGTTCACTAGGCATCCATTTCACTGGAAGAAAGGCCAAAATATCGTTGGACACCGCTTGCCTTTTGTAGTTTAGTCGTTTCGCTTTTCCTCTTTAATTTTATTTATATTGCTCAATACTTTATGTTTATTCACTTTTACGGGCAATGTAGTTTAGTCAGTCAATCAAAATCAATTTTATTGTCAAGTCGATGGCCGGAACAGTCTATACAGCTGATAATGTACATTGCCCATGGGTCCTGTGGCTTGCGTTGATTATTGGCGAAAGATAATGTCTGAAAAAAGGTCTATTGTGGCGAGAAGCGGATGTAACTAACAGCTGCTTCCTACAATCAGGCTGGCGTAGGGATGTGTGGGCAAAATTAATTTGATTCAGGTGTAGTCTCCAGTCGTACTTTTGGATTGAGTTGCGAATGATTTTTGGGATGATTTTTGTGTAAATTGGTGGTAGTGCCGAAGTGATGTTATGTCTTTCCATTCGGCTAAGTCAGCTTCATCAGTAAGTTTCTGTCTGTCTGGCTTTTGTTAAGTACTCTTAATTAAGGTCGTTAAGAGCCTGGGAATCTCAATAAGGTGTGTGTGGGGGGGGGGGGGGGGCTGCTGCACCCCCCCTTGCGACGCCCCTGCACGTAGGCTTACTTAAGTAGTAGGCCTACTTAAGTATTAGGTACCTTGATTTTGTGTACTTGTCTTACTTCAAGTAATGCACGTTTTAGATACTGCACGTTCAGAGAGCATAGCATTTTAGCTTTAAATCGAGCTCCCGCCCAGTGCTTCCACTTTGCAGGATTTATCCTGAAATTCAGGATTTTTGGGTCCCTGCAGGATTTTTTTCAGGATTTTTGAGATTCCAGGATTTTACAGGATTTCCGGACTTATTCAGGATTTATCAGGAATTTGCTGATATTTTTAACAGACTGCAGTAAGAGTTAAGGATTTTTGAGAAAACGCAACCATAAATCTATTTTAGCTATAAAAACGAAGGGATGCGGCTTATTTCTTTCGTTTTAATCGTCTGATCGTGTCTCCATTTCGAATGGCAAAAAGACACTTTGATCATCAGTGTTTTCACAAAATTTCGCCTGCGGCGCATTTTGTAGTTTATATTCCCGATTTAGAAGAAGGGTGCGTCATTTATAGTAGGCGTTGAAGGCTTGGAATATTTGGGAGTATAAACCACACTAAAAGCTAGAATATAAGTTAAATTTTGCCAGAAAAAAAGGCGTGTTTAAAAACGTTTACCTGCGGCGCTTAGTATAATTTGTCCTGGGTACAGACGTTGCCACTGCTCCTGTTGTATGTACATTTTCAAGTCCCGTCTAGAGACGCCCTCTTTAATGGTAGTGTTGGTCAGAGGCGTTACTAGCCAAAATGTTTGGGGAGGGGGAGAGGGCAAGGCATTTACCGACTGGCTGGTAATTTTTACCGGCTGTTTTTGTAGAAAAAACGACTGTTTTGAAAAAAAGTTGACTGATTTTCAGAAAAACCGACTGTTCCCTTGAAAAAAATCAACTGTTTTGACAAAAAATCGCGGCGCTTCGCGCAGACTCGGTAGTTTTATACTGACTGGCCAACAACATTGGGGGCGGAGGTGCCCCCCCCCCAGTCGTTACCCTGGTGTTTGTATTTAGTCGTCTAATATTCATTTAGTTCGTACGGCAAAAACGTTCTAGTCCTCCCAAACGATAGAGACGAAAAATTCAGATACGTTTGCTCAAATCCTCCAGCTATATATATTCTTAACAACTATCCCTTTAATTAGTACGGACACATTTATTTTTTTCGGCAGGATTTCTTGCAGGATTTTTGAACTTTCCGAGCAGGATTTTTCAGGATTTTTGGGGTTCCCGGCAGGATTTTCGAAGTGGAGCAAGTGGAAGCACTGCTCCCGCCATCCAGGACGCTACCGTAGTATGCTTACCAAGGGTGTAGTGTACTTCACAGACCGTCCGAGTTTCAAGTTATTTTCTGAAGGCCTTTTAATTGTTGGAAGTGCTGACAAAGAAGCATTTGAGTGTGTAAATCGATGTGATCTAAGGAGAATATACTTGATAATATATTGGTACTTGATGCTTCAAGTGCCCAGTTATTTTACTTAAGTACAGTAATAGATATTGAGAACTTCAGGGAAGTTGTAATTAAGTAAAACCCAAGTACTTCGATGGTTAAATACAAGTACTTTAAGAACTTCCCAACACTGGTCGTCCTTCATGAATTCCGTGATGGAATTCTAGTAGTTTTTCTTTTTTCCCTATACATGTACAAAGTGACCGCTCTTATCTAAGACTCCGTCCAGTGCGATTTAGCAAATTTGTTCTTCTCTATGAGTCAATTTGACGGCTGAGTACGGGCGTGGTAAGCAAGAGAATATGACTTTACCGAATATTGAAAAAAAAAGTCAACTCTGGGGGCTTGTTTTACAACCGAGTTTAAGACATGGCAAAATACAAGTCATAACCAGAAAAGAAGTATCCAATTTAGACAGAGCTTAAAGTAAAAACAAAACAAAAAACAGACTATAGGCTCCTAGAGAAGAAGGTACTTTACTCCCCTAGCTATATTGCTGGGAATCCCCACAAGAGAGGGGTCAAGTGTGGCTACACATCTCCATACCGTGCTGGGTGTTTGTATTTTATTTTTATTTTCTTCAGTTGTGTTCAAAAGAGGTATTCGTATTTCATCATCGTCGACTTTTAACGGTTGTCGGATGAAACATTGAACCATGTCAAGCAATCTTTACGGCAAAGTATATGTCGAAAAACTTAATTTCACGTCCAGTTCATTATGTGTCAGCTGGGCTGTGTGTTGCCGCATGTGTCAGCTAGTAGCGATTTCATTCTTGTTTTCGTTCCACCGTCCGACGTCGTATGAAAATTAGCTCCTCCTCTTATCATTTTTGTTCCACACGGGTTACGATCGTTACAGTTTGCTTATGATGGTCGGGTGCGTCATAAGTGATAATAACTTATCTGTTTAGCAGGAATTCCCGGCAGAATGGGGACGGTCGTTCTCGCTGTTATTATTTTCGTTCGGGAGAGGGTAGTAAATATCACCATAAAGAGGTGGCTTCTCCTTTTATCGTCATAACTAATAATAACTTCCTTGGAACGCAACCATAATATTTGATCTTAATTTCTTTCTGTTTCTTTTTTCATATTTTGTATTGTTGCTAAAGGACGCCTAATTTCACCAATAGCCTGTAGAGGCTTAACGTGGTGTTAACAATGGCCTGTAGAGGCTTAACTGCCTGCCATCCAGTTTGCGAATATATTATTATTATTATATAATAATAAGATGGCGTTCCAACTAAGTATCATACGCCAGTGGAAGAAGAAGCGTTATTAAGAAAAATACGGATTTAGCATACTCATTGTGCCAGAAGAAGGCCGAAACAGTTGGCTGTCAGCTGATATCAAGTTTTTTATTTGCCCTTTCCATCATACTGTTTTATACGCAAGAAACAAAAATGACGTAGTGGTTCAAATAATCACACCTCTACTGTTAATATGGATTGTTTTGCCTTTGGGGAGATAAAACTAGGAGAAGATG
Organism: Branchinecta lynchi; assembly: GCA_023053575.1. NCBI lineage: Eukaryota > Metazoa > Arthropoda > Branchiopoda > Anostraca > Branchinectidae > Branchinecta > Branchinecta lynchi. The sequence goes on from JAKZAP010000001.1 coordinate 29,347,230, forward strand.
TTAGATTTCCGTCCTGATTCTGCAGCATCCTATTATTGTAAAGTTAAAGTACTTAAGAAATCAATATTGATTGTGGTATATTGTGGCCCATGTTGGCCTTCTTTGAAAAAAAAAAATAAAAAAAAAAATAAAATAAAAGTGCAGTAATAATTAAAAACGTATTTATAAATCGAAATTAAAGAGATTAAGTGCCGGTTCTGAGTCTTTAGAAATCCCGACCGCCTGCATATAGCGTCTTGAGGGCCTAGGTGACCTAAAAGAAGGTTTTAGGCCATATGGCGGTAACACGAGAAGCACAACATGTGCTAAGAAAACGAAGCGAGATCCTACTAACTGTGCACAATTTATTTGAGCCATGAGAATTGCTTGTTCTAGCGTGACAAAACAATCTTGACGTGACTCGAATGTTCTGGGAGAATAGATAGCACATTGCGTTCGAGCTTACAACTATCCCTGCTTTTTAAACAGTATCACGTTTAAAAGAATTTCCATATCCCTTATGATGGTCATGCAAATATTTTATTGACCCACTGAACCGCATGGCTAGTGGAGTATGATACACACAAATAAAAGAAACACCCAACTGATGAAAAACAGATAACATCCAAACAGCAACTTCCATCTCGGTAGGCTACTACCTCAGTTACCATTGGCCGCATAGTTGCGTTATCCATGGGTGGCTGCCCAAATTTTTGTTTCGTCAGATTGTGTTATATTTTTTTGTATAATACTGCAGTAGTCTCATCACTGTCATCATGGTCGATGGTCTCGAAATGGGATAAGTCAGCTGAAATCGATGAGATTTGTTACTGTGATACGTTGTGTTGTTATGCTATAGCCTATTGCCCTTGGCCAAAATAAACTTATTATTTTTTTTTGTTTCGGCCCTGCTTGGCAATGGTCCTCGTCAGGCTGCACCTAAAAGAATAAACCTGCAGTAAATTCCAAAAAAGTTTCTAGCAAATATAAAAATCCTATTTTAGGTAGTTACTTCTTAGGAATTGCAGGAAGTGAATCAAACATTTAATCAACTTCAAATGAAACTTTTACTTTTAACCAACTTTCCGCTTTTCGCCGGATTCCGGACGAACTACTTGCCCGGCGAGAAAATGAGTTTCACCATCGTGCTCAGCATGTCTTCTTATCCCATAATCGAGTATCACATTAGCTGTTTAAAAATATTTTGTTTGTCCCTTAATTTGAACCCCCACCCCCGAATATAGGGCTACAAAGCCCATCTACGAACTCGACCTTACCCTTGACCTAAACAATCCTCATACCAAGTTTCATCAAAACGGACAGACGGACAACTTTTGCGATGTCATAGGTATCCCTCCACTTACGTTTTGGGATCCCAAAAGTACGAACACATTTTCTTCATAACCGTTTTACAGAGGCGAAAGCCTTTGCTATTATGAGAGGCGTTACTAGCCAAAATGTTTTTTGTTTTGTTCGGAGGGGGGGGGGGGGGGGGAATTTATTTACCGACTACCTGATCATTTTTACCGACTATTTTGGAGGAAAAACGATTGCTTTATAGGAAAAAAATACTGTTTTGACGAAAATGAATCGGCTGTTTAAGAATCGACGCTTTTGAAATTTTGAAGAAAAGTTGAATGTTTTCCAGAGCGAAATTGACCGTTATTGGGAAAAAGCGCGGCGCTTCACTCCGACTCCGTTACTTTTTACCGACCGGCCGACAACATGGGGGGGGGGGGGGGCACACACCCACACACACACACACTACGTGGCGCCCCTGGCAGTTATGTATATTAACCTTCTCATGAAATAATTTTTTGTGATAGCCTAGCAGGTTTACAATGGTTCTTAACTACTGATATTGAAACTGAATACATGAAACGAAATAGAATGCGCGAAGTCGTTGAATGGCCAGGGGTCTGCATCTTCAAAGTAGTAATGACTCTATCACAGTTTTTCTTTCAGGGTAAAGAACATGACCAGTCCTCTGTTCAAATGAAAACGGATTCGTCTGCAGAATTCCAGAGTTCAAGAGAGGGATTGTCCGACGCACATCTGATAAGAGACGACACCCGGGATGGATTTGAAAGTGTGGATTTGAAGAGAGCAAAGGGAAGCAAAAGCAAGCAAGTAAGAGACTTTCAGCTTTTTAACACATAGTTCCGGAAGTAGTGATCTTAAAATGTCTGATACATCTTCATAAGATGCTCTTCATCAGTTTGGTACAGACCAGATGGCCTCGCAACATTCGGTGTGTGTGTGGGGGGGGGGGGGTCCCGCATAGGCAGATGTCGATGGTTCCGAGTTCAGCTTCTTCTGTGTTTGTGCTCACCAGCAGGGGGGCCACGTATGGGGGGGGGGGACGCCCCTCTCCAATTTTGTGGGACAGTCGGTAAAAATAGCAAGTCGGCCCGTAGCGCCACACATTTCGTAAAAGCAGTCAGTTTTTTTCTTGGAAGTTAGTAAGTAAGTAAGTAATTTATTTATGACCCGCCATTTTGAAAAGGCGGAGTAAATGAAGAAAATAAAGAAAACACATAAATACCCAGAAAAAGACACTTAATTTTCAATCTTCGGTCAAGAAGCAGTAGATGACGTCGTGCGCTGGTTGGGCCATGTTGTCCATGATTTTTGAAAGTGATGAGGTAACATCCAAAAGGGTAACACTTGCATCTTGAATTTTGAATTTCTCCGTCAATGTATGGTTATGACATAGTTTCGACAAGTGGAGCAGGTGCTTTGCATATTTAAAATAACATGATATCATCTTTTTAGTCTCCTTCTTTCGCAGAACATGCGTTACGCCAGAACGAAATAGCATAGAAGGAGCGCAGAAGGTGCTCTACAAATTTCCCAAAGCTTTACGATTATAGCGCCCCGATTGCGGACGATACGAAATAGTAACAGGTCTTCGAAACAGTCAGGTTTTCGTAAAAACAGTCGATGTTTTTAAAAAAAACAGTTTTTTCGTAGAATTAGTCGATTTTTTTTGTCAGAACAGTTGTGTTTTCTTAAAAGCAGTCGATTTTCTGAAAAAACAGTCGGTAAAAGTGACCAGCAAGTCGGTAATTATCTCTGCCCCCCACCAAACATTTTGACTAGAAACGCCTATGTCGCGCGGTTAGTATTAGTCTCGAACAATAATTTCTTTATCGGGTTCACCACAGTTCGTGTCTGGAAGACCTGTCGATTGGCGTAGAGCCAGGTGATAGCGCCCCTCTGTCCCAAAGAGTTCTGACCTTCCTTTTGGTCGAGTATCCTTGTAATTGTTCTTTTAGCTGAAGCAGGATTGAACTCTTTCTTCTCAAGGGAGGGGGGGGGGACGAGGGAAGACGAGGTAATTTGTTGTCAAACAATCGGTTCAAGGAAGCTAGTGTTAGCAGCGGACTATTGTGTTTTTTCAAGGTTATTTACAACGATTCTTCGCTAAAGTGGGTTTTCGCGGTGAATCTTCTTCCCCCTTGTGAGTTTTCTCGGTTTCCGCTAGATGACGCGTAACTACGAGCAAAATTACTGAGTGCCCCTAGAAATCGTATTTGACGGTGGAAAACGTACTATCTACCTAGAAATCTGTTTCTTTTTATCTTAATTAGTAATACTGGCCAGTGTAGCCTTATTAGTTTTTTTTCTTTCCTTTTTTTTATTACTAAATAATTTCCGTTTGTTGAATTGCTAAGCGCCCCTAGAAATCTGTTTTTAAAATTTTCTTTGTTTCGTAATATAGGTCACTGTAGCCTTCTTATTTTTTTTCTTTCTATATGTATGTAGTTCATCGTATATTCTTTTGAACCCTGATAGGCAAAAGTTTACTTACCTACTTACTTAGTATTGCTTTGAAAATATAGTAAATTCCTTTTTGCCGAGGGGCTGCCCACTCTCGATTTAGTGTACAGCAGTTGCCCGGGGCCGGCACCGGTTACCACATGCTAAGCATTAAAATCAGTATGTTTAAACAAATTTTGAAAGATGAATCACTTAGGCACCGGTCGCTCTGTTTCTGCCTTATTGAAGTCTGAACAAAATGGAACTTCCACGGATCAAGCACTTTGTTCCATCATGTTTGTTTTGGACGATTGCTTACGAATGTTTGATTCGGGGTCGCCCCCTTAGGACAGGCGAAAGCTTTATGGGGTGGCCCCTGTTCACATATGTTCACTGTTTGCAATAAAATTAGTTCTCTCTCAGGCCAAAAAACGTTCGCTTTATCGCTATACTATAGTGGGCGAAAGGGGAGGGGGGGGGGGGGGTGAAGTTTGATGAACCTCACATGCGCCGTTTGTGTTACCCGGGCGAGTTCCGTAGTCACTTTGGACTTTTGTTACTTTGCTTCCTCTTTTGATCTTGTACGGTCTGTGAGTTTCGGAGAATTATCCAAGTAATAATTGTTGGTCGTGGACCTGTGTTTGAACGTTTACGTGTCCGGCTTTTTGGCGGAACAATCCTTGGGTGTTTGAAGGACGCATGCTTTTTAGCTTGAAAATCTTAATCATTGTGCAACGGATTGTCATGCAGGAATCCGGCGGGTTTTTAGATGCCAGTTCATGTTCGTGATCAGTTCAACGAGAAACTGGGGTTTGAAAATGTGCGCAGTCGAATATGAGCGTGTTCCACCCTACTTACCGTAGGTATTACGCTTGACGTCCCGAATTTTGGCTTTTTGCCGTCAAGGCTGGAACGATTTTTCTGTTTTCCAGCAGAATATCATGCCACGGGCGAATCCGATCAATCACGTTACAGAGATGCGTAGTTACTACGCTCCTGAGCATGGTAAGCAAATAGTTACTTATTAGTTACTATTTCGAGAAGGTTGGAACGTTCAGCGTAGTAACTTTTTACGAGGTTGGAACGAAAATAGTTACTATTGTTAGAAGGGTGGAATACGCTATACGTAACCGTTGCGGCTTCTCCCTTTCGCACCATGGAGTAGACCGTTTGTTTGAAGTGTGATTACTTATTCTTATCCGAGCTGTTTCTTTTTATTTTTTTTTTTTTCCTAACTTGATTATATCTGTCTTATGGCATATTAATTATAAAAAAATAATAATAATTGCTTATTCATAGGAGAACAGAGATTTATGAGATCACTTTGACATCACACTGGTCTAAGCTGTTTGTCTTCTCTTCGTGTATTTTCTATTTCTTTGTCAACTTAATTCATTGTTTCTGTTTATAAATTAGTCGTGTCAAAAAATGTCTCTTCAAAATAGAACAGAGCTTTGTACGATCACTTGTTAGTGTGTGCCCTGCATCTTGTAGCCTCTTAGAATAATAATAGTTGTATTCAAAGCCAAAGGGCATATGCAAGAAAATATATATAAAACAACAAAACAAAATAACTTAGCATGAACTAAACTTCGCCATCGCTCTCTCGAAATTTCACCACACAATCAGCCAATCTGCAAATTTTACATATAACGCTTGGCGTCTTGCTCTTTAAGATGTTAGGAAGTAACATAACCTCACCTCCCAATGATTCCCTTCTTAACCCAACGAGATTGACCAGATTAACCGAAAGAGATCGTTTCATTTTCATAACCGGCAGGTGATATGTTCCCGGAAACATCCGAGATCATACACTGTTTTAAAGAATGTACAAAAATGTAAAACAAAAATGGTAGAATTAACACAGGGATGCGCAGTTCAATTACACAATACTAAACTTATCGGAACAATTTGTGTTATGAGCCTTCAGGCTTTTTTTCCTTATAACATAATACTGAATATGAATGAATGAATATTTTTTTGTATCACTTTAAAAAAAAATAGAACTAATGGCGTTACTAACAACCGTCACTGAAAAATAAGACTAGAGAAAGGAACGGATAGGCTACAGCTTGGAATTAGTATTAAAATCAAACGGACTGCAACCGACATCTTTCTATCCAGCCAGTAAATGTTCATGGTACTAAAAAAATAAAAGTAGCCTATACTGGTGACCGAAGTTTTGTTGTTAATTCTACAGTTTTTCATTTTTGTTTATAGTTCTACGAGCGGATGAAGTTGTATATGGTTTGGAATGTTACTTCCGGCAAAAACTTATCCTATAACATTTGAGTTGTTTTTTGGAATTACGATCGTTGTGTTGATTGTTATCGAACTTCTGTTGCAGTGTAACAAGATATGCGCCCTCTTACATAACAGTTAATGGTAGCTCTTGCTGCAAATGTCACCTGACGTGACTATATTTGGCTGGCGAACTACCAGAAATATTATTTTGAATGGCAATAAATATCCAAGAAAAATAAACGGAACGAATCAAACGTTTCCAAGTAATAATTACCGTTACAAAAAAGGGTAAACGTGGGAATGGTTTTGTAATTTGAGTGTTGAGTGGTGAGGAGAAAGTGGATTCGTGCTCAAATTGGAGATACCGATAGTGCCGTAGTTTGTCTTTGATCGTGTTCCTGTTTGACGAGAAGCGGATCTTCACACTGCTGATTTACGTGACCAAATCAAGTCCCAAACAGGATGAGCTTTTTTCGCTCTGCTTTTCAGTAGAACCAAACACTGTGAATTTTGGTGCCGCCTACTGTTTTTGGTTGGTAACGCTGAGTCTACTTTCGCCGCCCCGTAATTCGTGAGCACTTGAAAGCTGACGGTTAATTTCGGTTAATTTTTTACTTATTTTTTGACTGTTTGGCAATTGCGATCACAGTTGTAATGCGACTTTCGTTTTCCGGTGAATCATGCGATTTACGCATGTGCTTGACAGTACACTGTCAGAAGTTTCATAACAGATAACACTAGGATGCACGGTTTCAACAGACAATGTGTAACGGATAACACTTGGGATGTTATCTGTTGTGTTTGAAAACGTTATGCATGAGATCTTATGCATACAAGCTTTGCTAGGAAGAGCCAAGAAAGCATCTACTGACTTTATACTTTATCGGCATGATGTCGGAAAACTCAGCAGATGCTTTTTGGCGGTTTTTTGGCTCTTCCTGAAGGTAACGCTTATTATGAATAACATTTTGAAACACAACAGACAACATCCGAAGTGCTATCTGTTACGCAGTATCTGTTGAAACCGCGCATCCATGTGTTATCTGTTATGAAACTTCTGACAGTGTAGGCTATGGTGTAAGTAGCCATATGGCAAAATGCTCGTATCAGTAGATCAGTTAATTGGGATCCCAAAACGTAAGTGGAGGGATACCTATGACATCATAAAAGTTGTCCGTCTGTCCGTCTGTTAGCACGATAACTCTCAAAGGGAATGAGATATTTTGATGAAACTTTGTGTTAGGACTCTTTGCGTCAAGGGTAAGATCAGATTCGTCGATGGTCTCTGTAGCCCTACATTTAGGGGTGGGGTAGGGGGTTCAAAGTAAGGGGCAAACAAATATTTTTAAACAGCTAATGTGATGGTCTATTATGGGGTAAGAAAACATACTGAACACGAATATGCAAAACATTTTCTCGTCCGACAAGTAGTTCGCCCGGAATCCGGCAAAAACCGGAAAGTTGGTTAAAAGTAAAAGTTTCATTTGAAGTTGATTAAATGTTCGATTTGGGGGTAAGAAGATATGTTCAACACGACGGTGAAAACCATTTTCTCGCCGGACGAGTAGTTTGTCTGGAATCCGGCAAAAACCGGAAACCTGGTTAAAAGTAAAAGTTTGATTTGAAGTTGATTAAATGTCCGATTCAGGGGTAAGTAGACAACCTGAAAACGTATTTGAAAAGAATTTTCTACCCGGACAAGTAGTTCGCCCGGAATCCGGCCAAAACCGGAAAATCTGTTAAAAGTAATAAGTTTTATTTGAAGTTGATTAGATGACAGATTCAGGGGTAAGAAGAGACGCTCAGTCTGTATATGACAGTCATTTTTAACCGGACATGTAATTCGTCCGGAATCCGGTTGTAACCGTTTTTTTTTTTAGAAAATAAAGTTTTATTTGAAATTGATTAGATGTTCTTTATAGGGATTAGGAGATAACGTACGCTGAATTCGATTCTGAATTTTCTTTTTTTGCTGGACAAGTAGTTTGCTAGGAATTCGGGCGAAACCAGAAACTTGGCAGAAGTGAACCATGGTGAAGTCATCACCATCGAGTATTATGCTCACCAAAGGTGCAGTTTACTTCACAAACTACTCGAGTTTCATCAGTATTTTTCTGAAGGCTTTCAATTGTTGGATAAATGCTGCCAGATAGCATTTCAGTGAGCAAATTGATTTGATGTGAGCAGAATGTACTTGAGACAGTACGTGAAAATTTATGGGACCCGAAGCTTCAAGTATGTAGTTATTTACTTAAGTAATAAGCTTAAGTACTCCAGGAACGTTGTACTTAAGCAAAACCTTAAGTGCTTCGATTTTGTTCGTAAGTAGTATTTTATTGCGTACTAGAAATACTATAATATTGGAAAACCTGACAAGAATTGGGAGACAATACAGTAAAGGTATGTGCAGTACGTCTTAATAGAAGAATTCTGAACAACATAGTACAACATTAAAAATAACGGATTAAATGGTTTGCATGCATGCAAATAGGAATCTGTCCGTCGCCGCATTTTGCATGCATGCAAATAGGAATCTGTCGGTCGCCGCATTTTCTCCACATCACGGTCTTGTCCGTTTGTTTGAAGTGTAATCTGTTCGATGTGTAAAGTTGTATCCTAATTTTAAGTTGTGTTTCTTTCTTTTCTTTATGTACTCCATATTTCTATTTTATAGAAGTGGGTAAATAAAAATATTCATTCATTCATTCAAAGGCCCCGATACTGACTCGTAATGAAATATCAAACCTTTACCGTATCAGTTTACTCCTCTAAATAACCCTCCGTAAAGCATTTTAATGAGTAAGTGACAGTATGTTTTATAAATTATTGATAGGGTCTTATTTAAGTATTATGTTGTTTGACCTAATAAATTTGTATCGTATCGTATCGTAAGTAATATGGGGGAGTATGCATATACCCAATATTTTAGTCAGTTGCAAAGACCGTTAAGCAATGCTATAATGCTGGATGGTCTGACGCTTGGGATTCACATTTAAAGAATTCAAATTTATCTAAAATTCTGTTCCCGTGAACTCAAAAATCTACAAAAAACTTGCGATTTTGACTCATGATTGAGGTTGTCTGCTGTGTAGTTTTGGTGAAAACCGCCGCATTTCCTCGTTTTCGGTCGTTTAGGTAGTGCAATGAACAATTGGGCGTGGTTTCTTTTGTCACATGTTTCTACGAAATTTGCACTGCCATTTCAACTCTTTAATTCCCTTAGTCCGTGTCTTCTCTTGTGATTGGTTTGTCTTTAGAACTGCGTTCTGAATCGCTTGCTCGGATCGATAACAGAGGAATCCGTCACTGGTCCGGGGAAGCAAAGAGCAAAGCATGTTTCCCGGCTTATTCTTTCGTGTTTTTGTTGCTAGTCGGCTATGTTCAACCAGTGGAACTTGGTAGGATTTCATTTTATTGGGTCGCGAAGGGTTTGTAAAATTTTATTTTTTCACTGTCAGTTTCAGAAGATCGTACACAAGAATTCGCGATTTCATCAGTGAATGTACCTAATAGTATGCTCACCAAAGGTGCAGTTAACTTCACATACTGCTCGAGTTTCATCAATTTTTTCTGAAGGCTTTCAATTGTTGGATAGATGCTGCCAGATAAGCGTTTCAGTGAGCAAATCAATGTGATCTGAGCAGAATGTACTTGAGACAGTATGTGAAAATTTAGTGGTAGGGGAGCTCGGGGTTGGATCGGACAAGGGGTTGGTCTGGACACCCGCGAAATAAATATTAAAAGTTATCGCTAAAATCTGTAAAAATACATAACATCTGCCTTCTAGTGTAACTTCGTACCAAAGTATCATGGTAAATACTTTTCTGGTTTTGATAAAAAGTTGAAAAATTGGTTTTCTTGAGGTAATAGTGTTTAGCTCATGGTAGATTAAAAAGCTGTACCGAGAAGATTTGTAGTAACTGGAAGGCGATTAAACGGTAAGATATAGCTTAGTAATCATGGTTTGTAGCCTGCGTAGTATTTTCGAGATAGGTCACTTAATTTTCCTCTGGTACTCCATATTGTTATTTTAGTCAGGGTGGGGTTGGTTCGGACAGTCTTTGCCTACTGATACCCCATAAAAAGCTGAAACTCAGCTGGAAAAATACAAAAGATAATATCAGAATCCTTATTGTGTTATGTGTTAACAAAATAAATTTTCAAAATCGAGAAAAATTAACGCTAAAAAGGGTAAACCACAACCAAAGAAAATCAGTTAGTAGAATTGTTTACAATAAAGTAAAAGATAAAAAAAAGTGTATGTTAATGAATTTATTGTTTATGATATTTTCAAGGAGGGAAGAAAAACGCGAATTCTCCTTGTGGAGCTCAATTTGGGAAAAGGTCAAAGCAATGTTTTTCTTACCTGGGAAAGTCGACCAAGAAGGAAGAAACACTTCCTTGGACTATGTTGTCGTGGTTACTGGCTCTTAATATTTTTTTGATTTGAGTTTTATAACATATCTGTGGACATTTTTATTTTATATTTTCACCTATCAGACGACAGAATATTTTTTAGGACGGCTCTCAAAAAGCACATGCTAAAAACAATTATATTTCCGCTATTTAATTTTGTTTAATATTGGTTGATAGATTTTTTTTTTAAATGTATGTAGGCTTCCTTGTCCGAATATTCTCGTGATAAAATTGTGGATATTTGTGTCTGTATTTGTTTGTTTTTCTTTTTTTTGTTTCTGTGCCAAGGCATGCCTGGCACTTTCTTGAACTCTAGTGTCGTTGCAAAAAATAAAAAAAGTTTACCATTTCTTACTTTTTTCCTCACCTGAGACTGTAAGCTGACCTATCTGTTTAACGAAATTTATCCTTTTAGATTCATCAAGTGCGTTTTATTTGTCCCTCGGAAAAGTTTCCAAAGATTCCGTTAGATGACTTGCACTTAAGGCCGAAATTAGATGGCGCTTTATTCTTTACTTTTGACAGACGGAATTTTGTTTTGTTGAAAACAGAACATCTGAGATTTGAATAAACCACTTTATTCTGTCCATAAGAATAAACAATAAGAATATATATTATTCTGTCTGTATGGGCATAACTCGAAAGAAATAGAAAACCGTGATTTTCGTTTTTTTTTTTATTGATCAGCTAATTATCCCTCTAGGATGATGTGCGAGGGATAAATATAAATTCGGATATTTCGGTTGCACTTCCGGCAAAACCGTCCTCAGCGAAAAAGTAGGCGAAAAGTCCAAGTAGGACAGAAGTATCACTGGAATAATTCTCAGCTGACTTATAGTGCAGTCAATCTTTTCATCTATCTGGCGGAAAAGGGTACCATTCAGCGCTATTTCATGTAAAATACAAATTATTTCTTATTTGTTTAAAAATGTATAATTGTTTAGTCAGTTCGACGGCCCAAGGTAATAAGGCCGGATCGATTTTGCTGATTGTGTGTGTATGTTCGACTAATGCTACTGGCAAGGGGTCAATTTGTTACTTGAAGGTGTGCACCGTCTGCGCCTTTCTTCAACATTTTGTCTCTTTTTTGTGTTGTTTCCCTTTTGCATTTTTGTTTGTTTCCGAGGACGGGGACTTCTGAGTACTGCTTTTGACCCTTTTGCTTTCTTTTTCCCGAGGAGGGGAAGTTCTGATAGTGTTGTACCCTAACCGAGGTCGCTAAAACCGGAAGGCGTCTCGGGACCTGTACCACGTTCTGGGAAAGAAAGACCTCAAACATTGAAGAGATCCTAAAATTAAACTCCTTTTTCCCCAGAGGCGGATTTTGTATGGCACTTGCCTACCGGCCAAGTGCCATATACCGATCACTTTTCCGTCGGTCTGTCGGTCGGTCAGTCTGGTGTTTGCGAATTAGGGTACTTCCAGATGTGCTAGGACTATGAAACTTGGCAGGCATATCAGGGACCCGATCAAAGTAACCTGAAAATAATCAGTTTCCCGATCCGACCATCTTTGTGGGGGGGGGGGGGGGGCGGAGAGCGGGGGAATCCTGAGAATTGAGCAGTTTTTGTCAAACCCGTACCCCTTTCTTCACACTAGTATAGCTCTGCACGTGGATGACGTCATTCTCTGCTTATATCTATGAGCTTCGTTGGATAGAGCTAGTGTTGTCGACGGTCGAAGGGGTTGGTATGTGGTTCAAGCTTTTTGTATTATTAGTCATGTATGTATGTAACTTATGTATTTGTAATCCGTACTACAGGGATGGAGTACATAGAATAAGAAAGAAAGGAAAGACAGAGTATTTCTCCAAAGCTGCAGAGTAGTTAAAGAAAATAAGCTATAAGTTAGCAATGTCCTGCGGCATTCGTTGTCATGTTGTCAAGGCAACGAGATTGCTCGGTACTTTCTGGAGCGTGTTCCACCCTTCCAACAGTGGTTTCGTTCCAACCGACCATTCCAACCTTCTCGAAATAAATACTATTTGCTTACTGTGTTCGGGAGTGTAGTTAGCGTAGTATCTACGATCTCTGAAACATGATTGGCCCGATCGGCCTGCAATACGATATTTTGCCGAAAATAGAAAAATGCTTTCCTGCCTCAAGCGCACGTCAAACGTATGTTTCTTTACGGCGTCCCGTTAGGAAGTTGTTGCTAAAATGACTATGTAGCTTTTTCTGTGCTTCCATTTCGGTCAGCTCGTGAAATCAAGTGATTACTCCTAACTGTAGTTGACCAGAACTCCGGAAGTCAATCTGACTCAAGGTATTCCGTCGCGCCAACCGCATCCTATTGGTATTGTGAATGAATACCTTGTTTAAATTCATATAATTACCGTGTAACTGACATCCTTACTGTGCCGTCATTTGATAACATCCGGTCCTGTATCGTAGTGATAAAAGATGAAGCAGAATGTCGTCCATCAGGTGGCCCTCGTTGCAGGAGAGCGTTTTAGCGCAACGTTTCAGATTAATTGTAAAATTCTGTGACAGAAAAAATAATATTTTAGTGGGTCATCCGGAAGCGCAAGCTTTTTACACCTGTTCCAGATAATCTTTTACAAGTATGACATCAGGACATTCGTTAAATATTGTCCTCATCCTTACCCTTCCTTGGAGATATCGTTGTTTTTTTGCGGCTTTGAAACGAGGGTTTCAATTTCGAATCCGAATCCACGGCTAGTTACGAATCCGATTCCGAATCCACCATTTCAGGATGAGAATTTGGGTCCGGAATCGAATCCGACCTTAACAGAAATTAAATTATGTACATAAGTTATAGTTTAAAAATCAGAGTTGACAAAATGCGCAGTTTTCTAGATCACATGATGTGATAGATTACTGGGTTGGTGGTAAAAAACGGAAAAATTGGTGAAAAAACACACTGTGTGAAAAGATCGGGAAATGGAAGCTAGAAGGATGTAAACTAGAAATTTCAGCGGATTCGTAAGATTGGAGGTTTGGAGCCCGAATTCAGCCTGAGAAGCAGAAGATTCAAATCTAGATTCGAATCCGAATTCGGATTCGCCCATCTCTGAACGAGGGGTTGCAGCATTTATTGCAAATGTACCTGTCAAGGTGCTACCAGGCTGGTTTTCGCTGTCCGCGCGCTTCCCTTGGCCACACTGTCACCACTGAAGTTTGGGGCTTTATTACGTACAGGTGGAATGCTATACAAGGAACTTTAACCGCTCTGTGCTCCTGAGTTGCTAAATGGGGTTCTTGGCAGTAAAATGATCCAAGTTGCTTGACCGCTAATTCCCTAAAACAGCCGGTGATGGATAAGGGGGCTATAAAACAGAGTGATCTGGGTTTTGCTCGCTTCCGTGCGAAAAAGGAGACAATGCTGTTATCTTGTCGTTTGGCTATGAAGATTCACGTGCCGTAGGATTCAAGATGTCTCGAAAAGAGTCAACCCTGGTTGCAGAAATCTGCCAGTTGCCGCTCGGACCGTTCGGATTTTTAACGAATTCAGTGCTTATGCAATTTAGATATACAGTAGTCCGTTGACTGGTCTAGGTTTCTAATTTGTGTCACAAGATGTCTATGGATAATGTAATTTACATCTACAGTTTAGACATTTATCCAGTTCTCGAGATTAATCAGTGTTTGCATTGACCTCATTAAACTTGAATTTGAATAGTGTCTGACTACACTTACAAAACATATTTACAAACTGAAAGTACTACATTTTACATATTTATAACTTTCCGAAGCGAATAAATATCACTCTAGCCCCATTAAAACCATATTTACAAACTGTATTCTTATTTGACGACCCCTCCTTAAAACACCTATTTAATATTCTGCAAGATAATCAGTGAGCGATTGGATGGAGCAGTTGTGGAAGAACAGTTCATCAGCATTACAATTAGGGTACTGCATTGTCTTCCGTGATAGCACACATATCCTGTGTCATTTCCAAATTACACTCAAAGTGCCTGAATACTACTTTGATACGTAATCACTACTTTGGACGTAATTTGCTAATTACATCCCAGCTAGTTTGAAAAAGATTTGTTGTTTAAGAATAAATTAAATAAAAATACATTTTTCGGGTAATTTATCTAATGATTTTGAAGTGGAGGTAGGATGATGTGATGGAAGGGGACTTAGGAATAGGGGAGGGGAGATGGTTGAGGGAAGAAAGCTTTTGAAGAGATTTGGAGTAGCGGGTAGTAGTTGTTTGTTATAAGCATGTTTTGTACTACTATTTTTTCCTTCTTGCACATGTGACTTTTCTTTTCTGACCCTGGCTTTTGCCTCTGACTACCCCTGGCTTCTTAGTGCCGGTGGCCATCTAACGTGTTATTGTCACTTTTTAAAGCTGAGTACTTTGAATTTGGCCAGATCCGCGAAAATCCTGGCTTTTGACTACGACTACCACTGGCGTTTGCGCCATCTAAAGTCTTCATCTAAGTCTGAATCTCAAATGGGTTGGAGGTAGCTGGTCTTTGTTCGCTATCTACCCTTATTTATACTTTTCGCTGTATTTGCTTTTTGATAGCGTCCCTTCTGGCTCGGAGTAAATAGTTACTCCTAAGCCAGTTTGAGTTACTGCGAGGTATACTAGAACTAATACCACTTTAGGGGAGCTGTTACTGGTTTTCTGTCTAGACTTTGTGAATTTCACCTGCAGTTGCCGTGATAGTTTAGGACTGATTCGCTTTGCTAGTAAGTCTTCTTTTAAAAGGTTGATTTTCTTTGACTCAGCAGTCAGCAAACTTGTACGAAATGTGTCTACCTGTCCCAGATGGCTTTGTCAATGGGTTTATTTGTTTGTTTTGTTTAATCATTTTTTAGGACATGGTTGGTATGGGTTTGGAAGAAACTTGGAACTATGGTAGGCTTATCTTAAAGGACCCCTCTTGCTTATTCTGCCTTTTTATAATCTACATAGCTCCATTGTACAGTTATAGGCTTCCAAGATCCCCACCTTTCTCCATTGTTTCCTTTTGAGCCTACGAACTTTTAGCCCTTTTTTCGACTGTGCCGAGTTTTGCCCGGCACAGAACGCAAAGTTTGACTGAATCTTCTATGTCCGCTGACGACTCTTCCCATAGATTCGTTTTCCAACTTTTTAACCACGGCGCATTCAGTTTTCAAATGTTTTGCGCCCAACCGCCGCGTCGGACAGCAGGAGGGCTGGATAGAGTCGACAAGCCCTAACAAGAAAATTGCTAACTTCAGATGGAAAGTAATGGTATTTTCGGAAAATATTTTTTCTGATCCATTTCGTGGGGAAAAGATCATTTCTAGTAAGAGTTGTGCTTTATGTAAGTTAGTAAATTTTGTGTATTCTGTCATGCCCAATATTCGTGTTTTCCTCTCCATCGAGCATGTGAAGATGATTGGGTTTTGGAAATAACACTGAATCTGTTTCCGCCAGCGTTGCTGTTAGAATTGTAAAATGCGATAATCCTCGAAGCGGACTTGACTTTAATGTGGACAAACTTATTTCATTATAGACGAAAATCAGAATAGTATATTTTGAATTGGTTCTTTGAGTCGTTACGAACGTTCGGTAGTGGACACAAAAGCGCTTCGAAAATAACAGTTATTTGACTAGTTAATATAGTTATATTCAAAAGCTACGTCAACCTCGTCAGTGGTAGAATAGCTGTTTCCTCATCTGGGGATTATCTTTAGATTGGTATTAGATTTTGTTGGTTTTATTGAATTGTGGAAACGTACCTAGGGGCTACCCAACCCCCGTCATCTGATGGATGCGCCCTTTCCCGGCACCGGCCGTTGCCAGCGTTGCCAGCCACAAATCAGACGATTCATCTTTCAAACGCTTCTAAACACGCTGACCTTAGTGTTCTCACACTTGGCAACCGGTGCCGGCACCAGCCTGGCATTCGGCTAAAATCTAATAACTAAAATCGAAGATGGGCAACCCCTCGTAACGCACAAGGGCTTCAGTTCCAGGGTTTCCGTTGTAAACGGTTGTGTTATGACGGAAACTTAGTTGACTAAGTTAACATTGTGAACTAGACTGCCCCTTAGAAATCCAGCGGGTCATGCCCCCCCCCCTCCCAAATGGCGCCCCTGATATCTACTCTTTGAGCCCAAGCTGACTTTGAAACATTTATTCAAACAATGTTTACAACGGATATACGTCAGTAACGGATATACGTCACATACTGACGTATATCCGTTGTAAACATTGTTTGAATAAAGCCTCTGATATCAGTATCTGCTTCAGCTCTTCGATCATGTGATTTGTTGGTTATAATTCATTGATTATTTTTCTTTTTTCAGGGAGATGACTGGCTAGGTGAAATGGACGAGCAGGCAGCGAACAATGGTGTGGCGAGCGTGGGCATCGCTCCCTTTCAGTGCCTCATACACGAGCAGGCGAAGTCAATCGTTGCTTTGCAGGTACGCCAATGAGAGTTTTTTCTTTATTTCTCATAGCTGTGGTCGTCGTCCGACACAATTTTCAAGGCGTGCCATTGCACCCAGTTTGGGTTTCTAGCCAGATTTGTTTTTCGGGTAATGAATCGGAACGTCAACTTTTGGTGATCTAGTATTGGATATGAAAACGTGTTGAGTGTGTAGTCTCTGCTTGCCAAAGCTTGAAATGTCCGTTAGGTTTGATACCCGAATTCACGATCCACTGCCTACCGTATGATGTCTTGCTTTATCAATTCCTTGTTACCCTTATGGTGCTCCAGATGAAACGTGCTCATTCATGTTCATAAAGTTTTTCGTAAACATGTACAATAGCGTACAATGTATTATCATATAATAATAATGTTTGTTTAGCCTAAAGGGCGTACAACAAAGAGAACAAGAAATCAAAACGAAACAAACGGATACACCTTTCCCAGTCTAACTTGATATGTGTAGGCTACACCATGTACAAAGCACCCGTCGTACTTATGGTAGTGATTCAGTCTACTTCACTAGTATTTGTATTCATTCTCGTTCCAGAGATTCTTCACTTCATAAATGTACCCTATCTATTAGCATTACACTGATTATCACACTTGCCACCTTAGTTCTCTGTATATTACGCATCAGGCTCCCGGTCCTTGTTTACTAGAACCTTATTGGTCAGAAGACCCGTTAGGCGAATTTTGCCAAGTTTGTCGTCCAAGGCAAGAGTCATGGACATGGGCTAAAACTGCCGAAGCCTTGTGTAATATTCTGTAAGCATGGTTAAAGGACCTCTCGCACTATTTACTATTCAACTTACAGTATTTTAAAATATTTGAATAGTTTAAAACTAGGCTGTGCTTTCAACAAATAACCCACGGTTTTGGCTGTGTTAAGCCTTTTCTGAGACCCGTTGACTTACAGCGAAAACAGGGAAAAATTTACATAACCGGTTTTTCTGATGGAAAAACTTCTCGCAGACAACCATCGACAGCGTGATACACATTGAAGGTAGCAAAACACGGCAAGTGAGAAAATTACCGTGGTTTTGTTAGAGGGGTTATAATGTATCGTACGAAATTGGGGTCTCCGGGTTTAGAACTAGATGGAGTGATTATGGAGGTAGGTTGCGTTAGTATTATAGCTAAGACAGGTTCTTTAAGTTTGAAAGTATAGTCAACTTTCGGAATATCTTAGGAGAAACAATATGCAGTGCTTAGGCGTCCTTTAAGTGCTTTTGATACATTTTCGAAACTGCCAAGGGTTCGTGGATTTCATAATAGCGGAGAGCAACACAAAAGCACCCCCGACAAATTTATCCCTCAAATGCGAAAGTGCCTGGGACCGAAGGACGGGGGCCAGTTCTCCCAAAACATAGCGTTGCTCTATCTGGCCTTTTTTAAAACCATATAGCAGTTTTTTCACACTTTTCAAACTAGATTCGACACCAGCTTGATGCTACATACTCCTCCCCCCTCGCTGACATTCATTCATAAACTGGTGTAAGGTCTACAATTCATAATAAAAGAAACAAAAACGATATTTTTGTTGTTTTCTTGATCAGCGAATTATTCCTGTAAGGTAATGTGTTAAGCGAGGCATAGTTATAATTTAAGATATTTCGGTTGTAATTCCGGCAAATGTCTGTTGCCGTTGGTGGCGCAATTTGTGTATGGTCGTTAGAACAAACTAAATTATCATATAAATGTTTGCATTTATCATTTTTTTTCTATAATGGCGGACAGCCTATTACCAGCTGTGTACGGCTTCGTGTTTTAGAATACGCTATCGGTTGATTGATAACTTACCAGCACCGCTTGCATATTTGCTGTCTGTCTCGATGCTACGACTGTGTTCCACCCTACTTACTGTAGTTACTACACATGATGTCACGAATTTTGGCTTTTTGGCGTCGAGAGTGAACACATTTCTCTATTTTCTGCAAAATATCGTGCCGCGGGCTAAACGGACCAATCAGGTCAAGAGATTCGTAGTTACCACGCATACTACGCTCGTGAGAGTGGTAAGCAAATAGTTACTATTTCGATACGCTGAAACGGTCAGCGTACTAACTTTTCACGAGGCTGGAACGAAAATAGTAACTAATAGTTACGATTGTTAGAGGGGTGGAACACGCTCTAGAGCGTCGGTAGAGGGGGACAAGGATTTTGTCTGTAAACGATGAGCTGTGACATAAAAGGTTAATTCTTATGCATGATTACTCTCAATTTCTCAGAGCTATTTAGAGCGTGTTCCGCCCTACTTACTGTAGCTACTACACATGACGTCACGAATTTTGGCTTTTTGGCGTCGAGGGTGAACACATTTCTCTGTTTTCTGCAAAATATCGTGCCGCGGGCTAAACGGACCAATCCGGTCAAAGAGATTCGTAGTTACACGCTTACTACGCTCCTGAGCATGGTAGGCAAATAGTTACTGTTAGTTACTATTTCGAGAAGAAGTTGTATCAACTTTTGTTGTGTTTTGGGTGGAACACGCTCTAGAGCGTCGGTAGAGGGGGACAAGGATTTTGTCTGTAAACGATAAGCTGTGACATAAAAGGTTAATTCTTATGCATGATTACTCTCAATTTCTCAGAGCTATTTAGAGCGTGTTCTACCCTACCTACCGTAGCTACTACGCATGACGTCACAAATTCTGGCTTTTTGCCGTTAAGGCTGGACGATTTTTCTGTTTTCCAGCAGAATATCGTGCCACGGGTGAATCCGACCAATCGCGTTACAGAGATTCGTAGTTACTATTACTACGCTCCCGAGCATGGTAGGCAAATAGTTACTGTTAGTTACTATTTCGAGAAGAAGTTGTATCAACTTTTTACGGGGTTAGATCGAAAATAGTAACTAATAGTTACTATTGTTAGGAGGGTGGAACACGCTCTTCGAGGCGAAAGTCTTTTCTTTTTCATTATATTATTAGTATTAATCACAGATTCTTGCAGGAGCTACAGCACGACGTTTACAACTTGCTGGCTTTTCGGGATGCTGTTCTATCTGCGTTTCCCCACCTTAGCAATTTGGTACACAGCTCGTCAGTCCTACAAACTCCTCCCCCCCAGACCTGGACAAGGCGAAGACACATGCAGAACCAGCAGAAAGGATACAGCTCTGACGGAAAGTAAGTTGATGAGTTCCGTAACTCGTGGCAGAGATTTAACTAAACATCCCTTCAGACTGTCCCTTTAAAACTTGCGGCACCTTCTCGGAACCCATAAGGTGTTTTTCAGCGGCACATTTGTGTGACGCACGTTTCTGAGTTTTTGTCGCGGAAACAGAATTCTGTGCCGCAGACTCGACCCACAGATTGAAACGGCAATTTTGTTTTTGACGGTAACTTTAAATGTCTGCAAATAAAATAAAATCTCTATAGAACTTCTGGCTTACGTCCTTACCATTCGGTACTAGAAGGAACCTCAGTTGTATGTCTATATGCTTGATAAAGGATCTTTTTTCCGTCCTTGTTAGTTATTCTAAATTCTCTAAATTCCTTCTTGGTTTCCCTATTGCTGCGAGTAACTCTTTCCTAACTTCTAATTTTAAAGTGAAGACTCCCTTGGAAACCTTAAATAGTAAAATCCAAAACTTTCATAAAAAGGCTGACAACATTCTTCTTCATTACAACCTTTTTCCTTTTTTTTCACAAAAAAGCTCCCTGATTAGTTTGTTTATTTTGATCTCTGTTTTTACCCTTGTTTTTATTGTAGATTTAGTGGGCTGATATGTGTTTAACGACCAGTTGTTTTTGGGATCCCAAAACGTAAGTGGAGGGATACCTATGACATCGCAAAAGTTGTCCGTCTGTCCGTCTGTCCATCTGTCCGTCCGTCCGTCCGTCCGTCCGTCCGTCCGTCCGTCCGTCCGTCGTCCGTCGTCTGTCCGTCCGTCTGTAAGCACGGTAACTCTCGAAGGGAATGAGATATTTTGATGAAACTTGGTGGTGAGGATTCGTTTGGGTCGTCGGACCAGTTGAGTTCGTAGATGGGCTTTGTAGCCCTACATTTAGGGGTGGGGGAGGGGGTTTTAATTAAGGGGCAAACAAAATATTTTGAAACAGCTAATGTGATAGTCGATTATGGGGTAAGAAGACATGCTGAGCACGATGAGTGAAAACCATTTTGTCATCGGACGAGTAGTTCGTCCGGAAATCCGGCCAAAACCGGAAAGTTTGTTAAAAGTAAAAGTTTTATTTGAAGTTTATTAGATTTTTGATTTAGGGGTAGGAAGACATGTTGAAGGCGATGGTGAAAACCATTTTGTCCATCGGACGAGTTAGTTCGTCCGGAATCCGGCCAAAACCGAAAAATTTGTTTAAAAGTAAAAGTTTTATTTGAAGTTGATTAGATGTTCGGTTTCGGGGTAGGAAGACATGCTGAAGACGATGGTGAAAACCATTTTGTCATCGGACGAGTAGTTCGTCCGGAATCCGGCCAAAACCGGAAAGTTTGTTAAAAGTAAAAGTTTTATTTGAAGTTGATTAGATGTTCGACCTTAGGGGTAAGAAGACATGGTGAAGACGATGGTGAAAACCATTTTCTCGACGGACAAGTAGTTCGCCCGAAATCCGGCCGAAAGCGGAAAGTTTGTTAAAATTATAAGTTTTTTTTCGAGTTGATTAGATGTTCGGGTTAGGGCAAGAAGACATGCTGAACACTCATGTGAAAACAATTTTCTACCCGGACATGTAGTTCGCCCGGAATCCGGCGAAAACCGGAAAGTTGGTTAAAAAGTAAAAGTTTAATTTGAGAGTTAGATTAAATGTTTGATTTATAGGTAAAAAGACATGCCGAACACGATGGTTAAAATCATTTTCTCGCTGGAGAACTAGTTCCGCTCGGAATCCGGGCCAAAACCGGAAAATTTGTTAAAAGCATAAGTTCTATTAGATGACAGATTAAGGGGTAAGAACGAGAGGCTGAGTTCGGTATATGACAATGGTTTTTTACCCCGGACATATAATTATTCCGGAATCCGGTTGTAACCGGATTTTTTTTCAGTCAAACTTTATATTCAAAATTGATTAGATGTTCTTTATAGGGATAAGGAGATACGCTGGTTTTGTTTCTGTATTTTTTTATTTATGCTGGACTAGTAGTTCGCTCGGGAAATCGGCAGGAAGTCTCGGTCAGTATCGTCAAAATAGATATGGCTTATAGAGGATATATCTGAACTTGGTTTTCTCTGATGATTAGCCTGTCCAAGACTGGATCTGGCGAAGACAAGACTCGATTGTCTGAATCAAATATTAGATTTTTGGGATCCCATCGACACCTTTGGGTCTTGTTTTTGTATGTAAGTGTTCTTGAGTTTGGTTGACACGTATTTGTTTCTTTTTATACGTTACTCTTGAGCTTTGAAGGATTCAAATAAATAAAAATAATAATAATAACAAAAATATTGAATTTTATTATTTGAACAGGAATTTGCCGCCAAATTTTAATTTGCCACAAACGGACCGCGCGGAAACGCTCTTTTCGAGCCACAAAACACTTCGGGGATCGCAGAAAAATGTCTCTAAGGTTACATTGACACTTCTACAGCGGACACCTTTGGACCAGCGTAACATTGTGGAATTCCTTTTTCTTCTCTTTTTTTTCAAAGCTTTGGTTTTGGTTTCATAAGCCCTCACACTGTAAAAAGAAAAACTTGCAGTATTGCTGCTAGGATTAACCTTGTCTCTAAAAAGATAATCTTATCTCTAATTCGGATTAATCTTATCTCAGTATCAGCCTTTTTCAGTCTGAACTTCATTCAGTTACCATTTTCTTCTACCCTCTTCAACGCGGTCGGGGTTTAAAATTATGTGGGGGGGGGGACTACATCCAAAATTGAGTCGCAAACCCCTGTCTATTCCCGACATAGTCCGCGCACTGATTTATTTGATACAAATAAGTCAAGGCGGATGCTAGCTAGGATTTGATCAGCGGTATTTCGGCCCTTCTCTATAAGGGTCCTCTTCAAGTTGATCCTTGCCAAGATAGGACAAAATATAGTGGAAGATTACCGAATCTGATCCGTTCTCAATCATTTTTACAAATAATTCCCAGTCAGCTTGGGCTGTAGGATTATTTTTGCCAGATTATTTTGTTGTTGTTACGAATTTGCATACTTCTGTCCAGGTGTTGGGTTGCTGTGTAGCTCTTTCACCCGTCAACTTCGAATGCATGCAACGAATGCATTAGCAGGCATTTTTTCAGGACAAAAAAAAAATCCCCGGGTATGCAATAACACTCGTTCCAATCGTTAGACAGGCTAATGCGGACAAGCACCGAATTATCTATCCTTTAAATCTACCGGCTTGATTACGGTCAACCAGCAGGCGACTCAAACGTGATAAGTTCTCTCCGGTCGATTTTTTTGTTTTTTTGTTTTTTTATGGCACTTGCCCTTCGGCCAAGTGCCATATAGCAATCGCAATTTCTGTCCATCCGTTGGTCTGTCGG
>JAKZAP010000001.1:30800910-30967206 GCA_023053575.1 Branchinecta lynchi
AGGTATGTGGATGCAAGGAGGCTTTGCAATGTCTGACTTCAGGTATTTCCATATTGTTCGTACAGAGCTTTAAAGCACTGAAAATCGTAAGTAATTTTCCCAACAAGATTGCATTTAGAAGAAAAAAAAATTAATAGTAATGTAAAACGATAATTAGATTTCTTGTCCTCTAGAGATTACGCTCGGTGTTCTAGTGGCACCAAGGCGATCCGCAGTAAAATCAATTGCAGTCTCTAACGTAGGCATTGGAGGCTTAGGAAATAAGATTTAAGGTTTCTGAGGGATCCCAAACGAAAATATTCATCAGACTGTATTTACCCAACGGATCCTAACACCAAGTTCGAACAAAATATCTCAACCACTTCGGCAGTACCGTGCTCACAGATAGACAGATGGACAAACTTTACAAAGTTATTGCTATCCTGTTGCTAACCAATCAATGAGGTTTAATCCAAATAGCTAAAAGCTACAAGAGGAATACGAATTTACGAAATACACAGGCACGAAACAAATTAACTAATACACTTACAAGATGCGACCAGAAATAAATGATGGGATGAAACTACGTAAAAATTGGGCAGAAGAATTAGCGAACGCTAACGCTCGGTCCCAATAATATAAATTTTTAATATCAAAAATTTTAGAATGCAAAAATAAAGTAAGCCAAGTAAAGAGAAGTTTATAAAAATCAAGTTCTGGCATTGGCATAGTTTGTTTTGTCGGGAGTCAAAACCTTGAAAGGGATAACGAGTGTTACGGATAGTATTAGGATATTAAATATCAAAGTTGACTCCGTTATCTGAAATAATGCGGGCTGAGAAAAGCAACTCCATATTTGGTAATAATTCAAGCCTCGGGACGATGGAAGTAGCCTTATCAGTTCCCTGTTGTTGAACATCCTCTTCCTGAGTTTTCAGGCACGTTTGATCAGGACTTTGGTTTAATCTTTTACATGTAGCGACTGCGGTTAGCTCCTACGCAGTAAGCAAGAATAAGAATTTGATGTGAAGCTCGAAGCGAGCAGATGATTCTGAGAGTTGACTGTAGCGAGACATGTGTCTGTATTATGAGATTACCTTACGTGTTAACAGAAGCAAGTTGTACTAAAGGAATAAATAAAGTAAGGGACAAAAGAAAAGAACCGACCTCCCTAAACGAAAGACTACGATCCCTATACGCCTTCGAAGGTTGAATACTGCCGCCGCTCGAACGCTACCATATAATGATCCCAAGTGGGACATAAATGCCGGTCGGAGTATAAAGAGTAATAACGACTATGGAAGGCGGATCGGGTCAAAAGACCCTCCTACATCACATGATAGAGAACCTGCTTAGTCAGGTGGTGCATTCACACCACCTGCTTTGTCACGTCCTCTGTCACGTGGTGTATTTACACCATGTGCTTTGTCACGTCCTCCGTCGTGTCGTGCAACTACACCACGTGATTTGTCACGTCCTCTGCCATGTGGTGTGAAGTGTTCACACCACGTGCTTTATCACGTCCTCTGTCACGTGGTGCATTTACACCATGTGCTTTGTCACGTCCTCTGTCACGTGGTGCATTTACACCATGTGCTTTGTCACGTCCTATGTCACGTGATGCGAACACACCACATGCTTTGTCACGTCCTCTATCTGGTGATGTAAATCCATCGCGTGACAATAGAGGTGCTTGGTCAGATGGTGACTTTCCACCACGTGTATTGTATCGCTGTGTAAATACACCATGTGTTTTAGAAGGTGGTGTATTGTAAAAATCAATGAATATTAAAGAGAAAGCGTTGTTATCTGGCCGAACGGGTCAAAACCTAGACTTTGCAGGAAACGCTTCCTGCAAAACCGGTCTGAAGTCCTTCATAATATCTCACATCACGTGCTTTGTAACGTCCTCTGTCACCTGCTTTGTCACGTGGTGTAAATACACCACCTGCTTTGTCACGTCCTCTATCACCTGCTTTGTCACGTGATGTAAATACACCTGCAAAACCGGTCTGAAGTCCTTCATAATATCTCACATCACGTGCTTTGTCATGTCCTCTGTCACCTGCTTTATCACGTGGTGTAAATACACCACCTGCTTTGTCACGTCCTCTGTCACGTGGTGTAAATACACCACCTGCTTTGTTACGTCCTCTGTCACCTGCTTTGTCACGTGGTGTAAATACACCACCTGCTTTGTCACGTCCTCTGTCACCTGCTTTGTCACGTGGTGTAAATACACCACCTGCTTTGTTACGTCCTCTGTCACCTGCTTTGTCACGTGGTGTAAATACACCACCTGCTTACTTTAGACCTACCCTGACCCTGATTTCCGTATCAGCCAAGAAACACACATTTTAGGGGTATTTCGAAATTTTAATTAGAAAATAACACCTGTTTTTCACTTTAGACTTGCGCCCGATCCGTATCCGTTCCCCTAGGGAAAGTTTTGTCATTTTTAGTCACCTTAGATTCTGGAACAAGTGCTTATTGTTTCAATTGAAAACTTACATTTTAAGGGTTAGGAGGGTTGGGTTTAAGGGGGATTTCAGGGTTAGGTTTAAAAACAAGTGTCATTTTATGATTCGAGTGTTCGAAATACCCCTAAAACGTGAGTTTCTTGGCTGACATGGCATTTTCATTTTTAGGGTCTAGACCCTAGGGAAACGGGTCAAGGTAGGTCTAAAGTAAAAAAAAGTGTCATTTTCTGATTCAGAATGTTCAAAATACCCCTCAAACGTGTGTTTCTTGGCTGATACAGCAATTTAATTGTTAGGGTCTAGACCCTAGGGAAATGGGTCAGGGCAGGTTTAAAGTAAAAAAAGTGTCATTTTCTGATTCAGAATGTTCGAAATACCCCTCAAACTTGTGTTTCTTGGCTGATACAGCATTTTAATTTTAAATTGTTAGGGTCTAGACCCTAGGGAAACGGGTCAGGGCAGGTTTAAGGTAAAAAAAAAGTGTCATTTTCTGATTCAGAATGTTCGAAATACCCCTCAAACTTGTGTTTCTTGGCTGATACAGCATTTTAATTTTTAGGGTCTAGACCCTAGGGAAACAGGTCAGGGTAAGTCTAAAGTAAAAAAAAGTGTCATTTTCTGATTCAGAATGTTCTAAATACCCCTAAAACGTGTGTTTCTTGGCTTCTACAGCAATTTAATTTTTAGGGTCTAGACCCTAGGGAAACGGGTCATGGGTTACGTACATGCTAAAGCAGGTCATGTGTTCACACCCCGTGACAAAGCACAGGCTAAAGCAGTTGGTGTATCCACACCACGTGACAAAGCACATGCTAAAGCAGGTGGTGTATTCACACCACGTGATAAAGGACGTGGTGTATTCGCACCACGTGATAAAGCACGTGGTGTATTCGCACCACGTGATAAAGCACGTGGTGTGAGAAGCCAAATTCAGTCTACACCCAGTATTGGTTACATTTTGCTCGTGTTTCCAAAGGTTATAGACGAAACTCATGTGTCATGGATAAGGTTTTCAGACAAGGGGAATGCGAATATGGAATTAACTTTTGCCCCTGAATTTCCCTTGACCCTTCACGGTCCTAGGGTCTAGACTCTAAATATTGAAATTGCTGTATCGGCCAAGAAACACAGGTTTTAGGGGTATTTCAAACATTCTGAATCCGAAAATGACTTTTTTTTTTTTACTTTATACCTACCCTGACCCGTTTCCCTAGGGTCTAGACCCTAAACATGAAATTGTGCTTGCAGCCAAGAAACACTTCAGGGATAATTGTAGTTGCAGCCAAGAAACACTTCAGGGGTCAATGGGTAACACCAGGGACCCATAAATTTCCTTTACAGAGGGCTTGTCATTTCCTATGCTTCTTAGCTTCTATGTTGCTATGTTGTCCGATCCTTGCCTACTTTCCAAAAATCCCACTTGGGTCGAATCGGCATTCTTGTTTGCCTCATTGGACTTGCTCGCCAAAGAGACTCCTCCCTCAAGGCAGCCAATCCCAAATTTTGTCTATCTGGCCTTGGACGTGATTGGACCGTGGGTACTTCTCGAACTATCTTCCGTTCGGTCAACATAGCATCAGAAATATCTTATTGACAAGCCCCCTGAATGGCGAGGCATTTCAGGAAATTTATAGGTCCCTGGTAACACCCATTGCAAACCATATGTTAAATCATAAAAGTTGTCCATATTCGCATTCCCCATGTCTAAAACCTTATCCGCGACACGTGAATTTCGTCTCCTTTCGCAATTTTACCATTGGATTTTCTCTAGTTAGATATAAAGTGAAAAAATATCACTTTCGGATTCAGAATGTTTGAAAAACCCATAAAACATGTGTGGCTTGGCTAATACAGCAATTTAATTTTAGGGTCTAGACCCTAGGGAAACGGGTCAGGGTAGGTATAAAGTAAAAAAAAAAGTCATTTTCGGATTCAGAATGTTTGAAATACCCCTAAAACCTGTGTTTCTTGGCCGATACAGCAATTTCAATATTTAGGGTCTAGACCCTAGGACCGTGAAGGGTCAAGGGAAATTCAGGGGCAAAAGTTAATTCCATATTCGCATTCCCCTTGTCTGAAAACCTTATCCATGACACATGAGTTTCGTCTATAACCTTTGGAAACACGAGCAAAATGTAACCAATACTGGGCGTAGACTGAATTTGGCTTCTCACACCACGTGCTTTATCACGTGGTGCGAATACACCACGTCCTTTATCACGTGGTGTGAATACACCACCTGCTTTAGCATGTGCTTTGTCACGTGGTGTGGATACACCAACTGCTTTAGCCTGTGCTTTGTCACGGGGTGTGAACACATGACCTGCTTTAGCATGTACGTAACCCATGACCCGTTTCCCTAGGGTCTAGACCCTAAAAATTAAATTGCTGTAGAAGCCAAGAAACACACGTTTTAGGGGTATTTAGAACATTCTGAATCAGAAAATGACACTTTTTTTTACTTTAGACTTACCCTGACCTGTTTCCCTAGGGTCTAGACCCTAAAAATTAAAATGCTGTATCAGCCAAGAAACACAAGTTTGAGGGGTATTTCGAACATTCTGAATCAGAAAATGACACTTTTTTTTTACCTTAAACCTGCCCTGACCCGTTTCCCTAGGGTCTAGACCCTAACAATTTAAAATTAAAATGCTGTATCAGCCAAGAAACACAAGTTTGAGGGGTATTTCGAACATTCTGAATCAGAAAATGACACTTTTTTTACTTTAAACCTGCCCTGACCCATTTCCCTAGGGTCTAGACCCTAACAATTAAATTGCTGTATCAGCCAAGAAACACACGTTTGAGGGGTATTTTGAACATTCTGAATCAGAAAATGACACTTTTTTTTTACTTTAGACCTACCTTGACCCGTTTCCCTAGGGTCTAGACCCTAAAAATGAAAATGCCGTGTCAGCCAAGAAACTCACGTTTTAGGGGTATTTCGAACACTCGAATCATAAAATGACACTTGTTTTTAAACCTAACCCTGAAATCCCCCTTAAACCCAACCCTCCTAACCCTTAAAATGTAAGTTTTCAATTGAAACAATAAGCACTTGTTCCAGAATCTAAGGTGACTAAAAATGACAAAACTTTCCCTAGGGGAACGGATACGGATCGGGCGCAAGTCTAAAGTGAAAAACAGGTGTTATTTTCTAATTAAAATTTCGAAATACCCCTAAAATGTGTGTTTCTTGGCTGATACGGAAATCAGGGTCAGGGTAGGTCTAAAGTAAGCAGGTGGTGTATTTACACCACGTGACAAAGCAGGTGACAGAGGACGTAACAAAGCAGGTGGTGTATTTACACCACGTGACAAAGCAGGTGACAGAGGACGTGACAAAGCAGGTGGTGTATTTACACCACGTGACAAAGCAGGTGACAGAGGACGTAACAAAGCAGGTGGTGTATTTACACCACGTGACAAAGCAGGTGACAGAGGACGTGACAAAGCAGGTGGTGTATTTACACCACGTGACAAAGCAGGTGACAGAGGACGTAACAAAGCAGGTGGTGTATTTACACCACGTGACAAAGCAGGTGACAGAGGACGTGACAAAGCAGGTGGTGTGAACACTTCACACCACATGGCAGAGGACGTGACAGAGGACGTGACAAAGCAGGTGGTGTATTTACACCACGTGACAAAGCAGGTGACAGAGGACGTGACAAAGCAGGTGGTGTATTTACACCACGTGATAAAGCAGGTGACAGAGGACATGACAAAGCACGTGATGTGAGATATTATGAAGGACTTCAGACCGGTTTTGCAGGTGTATTTACATCACGTGACAAAGCAGGTGATAGAGGACGTGACAAAGCAGGTGGTGTATTTACACCACGTGACAAAGCAGGTGACAGAGGACGTTACAAAGCACGTGATGTGAGATATTATGAAGGACTTCAGACCGGTTTTGCAGGAAGCGTTTCCTGCAAAGTCTAGGTTTTGACCCGTTCGGCCAGATAACAACGCTTTCTCTTTAATATTCATTGATTTTTACAATACACCACCTTCTAAAACACATGGCGTATTTACACAGCGATACAATACACGTGGTGGAAAGTCACCATCTGACCAAGCACCTCTATTGTCACGCGATGGATTTACATCACCAGATAGAGGACGTGACAAAGCATGTGGTGTGTTCGCATCACGTGACAGAGGACGTGACAAAGCACATGGTGTAAATGCACCACGTGACAGAGGACGTGACAAAGCACATGGTGTAAATGCACCACGTGACAGAGGACGTGACAAAGCACATGGTGTAAATGCACCACGTGACAGAGGACGTGATAAAGCACGTGGTGTGAACACTTCACACCACATGGCAGAGGACGTGACAAATCACGTGGTGTAGTTGCACGACACGACGGAGGACGTGACAAAGCACATGGTGTAAATACACCACGTGACAGAGGACGTGACAAAGCAGGTGGTGTGAATGCACCACCTGACTAAGCAGGTTCTCTATCATGTGATGTAGGAGGGTCTTTTGACCCGATCCGCCTTCCATAAACGACGGGGCAAGAACATCTCATCGGTTTAAATGACAGTGCGCTGGAAACTTTACAACTCACCCTTTAATATCGTCTTCGGTAAGATCCGGATGGACTGACGCTATGTAAATACGGTTGAATGACTTGGACTCCTCGTTGATCTCGTCAATGATGCTCTGAGCCTGTGGCATGTTGCTTGGACGCCCAACCTATGCAAACAAATGTCAAATTAATCTTTCGAGCTCTAAGTTGCAAATTAACTAAGCGGGTGCGATTCTTTGCGAAATTAATTCACTTTAAGCCTCTATCCCTCTACCACAAAACAAGACCAAAGGTTACGATGTCCCAAAATCGTAATATTTACTGGACTGTTTGATCCAGACACTCGGGTCTTGTAGATATCTGGTCTTGACCAGAGTTTAGCACTAATCAGCCGCTTAAAATAAACATGAACCGTATATTTTTCGTATTGAAATGTTAAGCCTTATCGCTGATCATCTGCGAAAACCAAGTTCAGATATGAATTCAGCACGTGTTTACCACTATACGTCGTATCTACTTTGACGAAACCGACCAAAACTTCCTGACTTTCTGCCAAATTTCCGGTCGGCGGGATTCCGGGCGAAACTACTCATCCGGCAAGAAACTAAATCTCAATTCAGCTATTTCCTTACCCGTTCATCGAACCTCTAATCAACTTCAGATAAAATATTTATTTTTTAACTATTTATCTTGCGAGAAAATAATTTTCAAATACGGATTCAGCATGTCTCCATATTACTACGTTAAGCCTCTAATCAACTTCAGTAACACCTTTACTTTTAAATAACTTTCCGGTTTTGGCCGGAATTCGGGCGAACTATATATCTGGGTAGAAAATCATGGTCATATACGGATCAGCATATTTTCTTACCCATACATCCAAGGCCGTATCTAGGGGGGTGGAGTTCAACCCCTAACCCCACCCCAACCCCCCCGAAACATACAAAAAATAATCATTTTTATGTCCGACCCGCAGGAAAAAAAAAACCGAAACGCCCCCCCCCCCCCGAAATAAATTCCTGGATACGGACCTGCATACATCGAACATCCAGGCAACTTAAAATAAAATTTATAGTTTTTAACAAATTTTCCAGTTTTGGCCGGATTCCGGGCTAACTATTTGTCCGGCGAGAAAATAATTTCCATATACGAGTTCAACACGTCTTCTTACCCCTAAATCCCATTAGCTGTTAAAAATATTTTGGTCGCCCCTGAATTTGAACCCCCATGCACCTAAATGTAGGGCTACAGAGCTGATACTTTTGGCCCAAAGAATCCTCACACCAAGTTAAATCACAATATCTCATTCCCTTCGAGAGATATGGCGCTGACAGACGGACGGAGAGACAGAGAAACGGACAGGCGGACAACTTTTGCGAAGTCACAGGTATGACTTAGCCTTATCTAAAGCCTTTCGAAAGCCTGCGCCAAACAGTGTCTCGCCCGATCGCAAATCAGACGCTTTAATTCCCGTCGCGCAAATTTGTCGGAACTGTACACATCACAATGTTATTCCAGCCCCACCCTCCGTTATCCCGGAGCTACTTGTTAAACTTTTTTCTTCACTCTATTCAAGAAGTGTAAAGCAACAAATAGCGCTCACATACTCGAACATGGAAAGAGTACTGAAAAGCTATGTTTAACAAGTTTGGGCTAGAGATTCCTCAGAGGCGATCCCATTAGATCGCTCAAGGCCTGTCATTGAGCGTGGTCCCCCCTACTAGTCAAGGCTGGAATGCATTTTTCTATTTTCGGCGAAATATCATGCCACGGGCTAATCTGGCCAATCACGTTACGTAAATTCGTAGTTACCACGCCTCCTACGCTCCCGTAATAGTTGAAATAAGCAAATAATTATTATTAGTTACTTTTTCGAGAAGGTTGGAACGGTCAGCGTAGTAACTTAATACGAGCTTGCAACGGGAATAGTAACTATTAGTTACTGTTGTTAGAAGGGTGAAACACGCTCATTATGCCTGCAGTTAGAAAACCGAGCCTGTAATCCTGCGCTTTTCCACTTGACGCCCTTGCCAAGAATGGCCAAACTATCGATACAATAAAATCAGCTGATGTCTCCTTTTACCGCACTCAACACTGATTATCAGTTAGCTTGGGCGAAATACGTTTAATGAAAATCAATCAATCAATTTAATTATTACCCGTCAAGGGAAACAATGGAGGGCGTGTATCCCTAGAGCGTGTTCCAGCCTTCTCACAATAGTAACTATTAGTTACTAATTTCGTTCCAACCTCGTGAAAAGTTACTACGTTGACAAATCCAGCCTTCTCGAAAGAGTAATTAATAGTAACTATCTGTTTAGCATGCTCGGGAGCATACTAAGCGTTGTAGCTACGAATCTCTGTAACCTGAGTGGCCAGATTAGCCCGTGGCATGATATTTTTGCCGAAAATAGAAAAATACGTTCCAACCTTGACGCCAAGAAGCCAAAATCCGTGACGTCATGCGTAGTAACTATGGTAAGTAGGGTGGAACATGCCCCTGGTGACTAAGTACAAAAAAGAAAAACAACAAGAAAAAAGACAAAGCACGTAGCAAAACTTTACACTAAATTACACGAAGAGGGAAGACCACTGGTGATTCAGTTTACCAGCGGCAGATTTGAAATCTTTCACACTTTTATAAATAATCTTAGCAGGCAGAACCAATTGAAATTTCTGAGCCAAGAAAGACTCTGGCTTAGTTTTCTAACTGTAAGCTATCTATCACGACATAGAAAATGTTAGCGAACACTCAGTCGAAAACATTATGTCCTAACACTTACGCCTTAAGGCGTATTCTCGCCGTTCCCCGAGGACTCCACTTAAGGAGTCCCCGCGTTTTTGTTTATCCCGGGGACTCACTCTCCGCATTCTCGCGAGTCCCCACGGACGGGGAATGCTCCAATTATCATCACCATCATCAGAAAGGACTCCCTTTTAGACTCGGAGGGGAATCAGTTTCGCTGGTTTTAGTGCAATGTAAAATTAATTAAAACAAATCAGAATAAACAAAACCAATAATAAAGCGGATCCAGACTAATTTCGTCAACAGCATTTTTTTTTTCGAGCAAAATCCATTTTGGAAGCAGTCCCCGTGTTCTCGCTGTTTCTGTACGCGGAGTCCGCGTGGAGTGACTACCTCTATTCTCGCCGTTCCCTTCGATTCCCCGAGGAGTCCTCGGGGAACGGCGAGAACACGTCTTTAGGGCTAGTACGTAATAAATTCCTTCATTCATTAGCAAACACACAGTTCATCACATTTCATAGAATGACCTACCTTGATATTTCTGCCAGCCATAACTGCCCCGTTCATCTGTTCCAGGGACAGCTGAGCAGCTTCTGGTAACTCGTACTCAACAAATGCAAACCCTTTGTGCTTCTGAGTCACGGGATCCCACGACATGTTGATAGCCTTGATTGGGCCAAACGGGGCGAAAGAATTACGGATTGTATCTTCTTTTAAATCGAACGCGATGCTGCCGATATATACCCTAGAAAAAAAGTATAAATATAATAAAAACAGTATTTTTTACGCTCTTGTGCTTTTTTCTTTTTAGGGCTGGTCTCGGGAGTTCGAAGGATCGAGACCAACAAAAAAGTACAAAAGCAACTTTGAATTTTTTCACCTCTTCAGCTACCCGAGGCGACTGCCTTAGGAATTTGATATTTTCACGACTAGGGTTTGGAAAGGTCGTCAGAGAAACACTGAATTACGGATATTATGTGTTACACACAAGTACCTTAAAGTTTAACTGAAAATATTTTGACTCGTCTAGGGATTTTGCATTTCGATCGGGGCTCAGGTAATAATATTCGGAGTGTGTTCCACCCTTCTACCAATAGTAACTAGTTAGTTACTATTTTCGTTCTGACCTAGTAAAAAGTTACTACGCTGACCGTTCCACTCCTCTCAAAATAGTAAGTAATAGTAACTATTTCCTTACCATGCTCGGGAGCGTAGTAAGCGCGGTAATTACCCATCTCTGTAACGTGATTGGTCGGGTTCCCCTTAGCATGATATTCTGCTGGGAAAAAGATAATCGTTCCAGCCTTGACGGCAAAAAAGCCAGAATCCGTGACGTCATGCGTAGAAACTATGGTAAGTAGGGTGGAACACGCTCTCAGAGTGAGCACTGCTTCCATGACAAACCAAAATTCGTCAAGACGCGGAGAATTTGAACTTCAACAAAGGTCTGAATTTCCACTCTGACATGTGTGAGGCCTCTTTACTATGAGACGATGGTTTTAAGATATACCTTGCAAGGAATCCGACATTTTTTATGAGCTTTCAGCAATGATTTACATCTATAGCTGGTCAATGTTTCAAGCGTAGAGGGACAAGCACCTAGAGGTACCATACATATGAAAGAATAAATTCGTCTGATGAAATCGGTTATCTGTGGATAACGGACAAACGAAGTAACACATTTTTATGGCACTTGCCCTTCGGCCAAGTGCCATATAGCGATCGCAATTTCTGTCCGTCTGTCGGTCCGGGTTTTGCTAGTTCGGGCACTTCCAGATAAGCTAGGATGATGAAACTTGGCAGGCATATTAGGGACCCCAAATAATAAAGTCGGAAATAGTCACTTCCCCGATCGGAGCGTCGTGGGGGGAGAGGAGGGAGGGGGAATCCGGAATCTTGAGGTATTTATAACTCTTGAACGGGTGATCGGATCTTAATGAAACTTGGTATTTGGAAAGACCTCGTGTCTCAGACGACCCACATAAAATCCGGACCGGATCCGGTGACTTCGGGAGGAGTTGGAGAGGGGAATCGGAAATCTTGGGAAATGCTTAGAGTGGAGAGATCAGGATGAAACTTGGTGGGAAGAGCAAGCACAAGTCCTAGATGCATCATTGAAATAACCGGACCGGATTCGAGCAATATGGAGGAAATTGGGGGGGGGGGCGGATTTCTGATTAATCATGAGTTCGGTACATCCTGATGCACTAGGACGATGCAACTGGGCAGGGATATCAGGGACTTGAATAAACGACTACAATAGTCGTCTGCATGATCCGATCATCGTGGGGGAGTGGCCGGAGGGGAATCCGGAATCTTGGGGATTTATAACTCTTGAACGGGTGATCGGATCTTAATGAAACTTAGTATTTGGAAAGACCTCGTGTCTCAGATGATCCACATAAAATCCGGATCGGATCCAGTGACTTCGGGGGGAGTTTGGAATCTTGGGAAACGCTTAGAGTGGAGGGACCACGATGATACTTGGTGGGAAGAGCAAGCACAAGTCCTACATACATCGTTGACGTGAAATTAGATACCTTATTTCTAGGTCTAACCCAAGGGGGAGGGGGTTGAAGGGGGGATTTTGTGACATTCTCATCTACTTTCATTTACCACCTACTCGTAACAAGTGCCATATGAGCTCGTAGCTCTTGTTATGGGATACTTTCAGGCCTATTCAAGTGAACAAGCGATGTGTCGAACTAGACTGTCGGGTCTCAGCCCTGTTCTGTTAAGCTTTAAAGTTCAATGGACACATCAAACTACCCCAATCCCACTCTGTAACAACTTAGGAACAATGCTTACCCCCTAGATCAGCAGCTTTTCCAACAGTTTCCTCTCTGTGATATTTCGAAGCGTAGTTTTTTGGGCGAGTACATGCTCAGTTTACTAGCTTGGACAAAGATAAAAGTGATGTTTCTTATAATACTTAGAAGATCTTTATTTTATTCATAAATCAGCTTGTATAATTCAGATTTGAATAGGTTATTTGTTTCTGAATGTTCTTTGTAGCTATGTTATAAGCTTATTGCATATTCTGGTACATTTTATAAAGCATGCTAATCAAGCTTCACAACACTATTCCACAAAGAAAACATTTAATAGGCACTTTAAGCCATGGAACTTCTGAGGAAACACTACAACAATCAGGTAAACTGCATCTGCGTCTTGACTTTGGTGACATCTCAAATTTATCCTTTTCTATCAAGCATTGCTGGGAGTTTTTGAATTACCTGCCTCCTAAGATCTAGATCGCCGAAATGCCAGAGAGGTAAAGACAAGGGATAACAAGAAAACGGCCGATTTTCGTAGCGCCTTCTAAAGGAAGTCGGAAATGTTTATTCGTGAACCATTCATACACAGTAAAGTATTAGAAGTGTCCATTGTGCTTTAAATAAGAAACGAATAACTGGATCCTTACCTGCACATAAGAACAAGGGCTTGGTGTCTCTGCAGTGATCGAGCTTGCTAAAAGAGAAAAGCAAGATAAGTAGTCTAGCGTTCGGGTTTCCATCAGAAAAAAAAAACCCGGATAGACTCCAGAGAACCAAAAATCTTATTCAGTAACACAAAGAGCGGGTACGAGATACAGCGCAAGACGGCATAAATGTATATTAACATCAGGTGTCCGTAAACCTCAGAAAGGTGAGTACTTGTATCGCCGTTCTAACTTTAATGACTTGTGTACTTACGATTTTTGGAGACATATAAGCTTATCCGAACCTTACCGTATGGTTCATCCAGTCTTAAGCTGAATTGGACAGCTTTGTCTGTAGCAATTGCAAATTGACACAAGTGATTTTAAATACCTGAGAATATGGGCTATAAATATGTGAAAAAGGACAAAGTAGTGAAGCAGTCAATATAATTTCGCAGATAAAGGCCGAAGCTTTAAATTCAGACACGGCCGTGAATGAAAAACAGTCTGCAATTCTTAGAATTTCTTTCCTGAAAGAAGGGCCAATTTTTGAACCTGCTATTCCAGATACTTTGCGTGTAAACCAAATAAAATTCCTCGGTCTAATTATATCAAACGATTTAAAATGGGAACTCAAAACGAAGGAAATGGTAAAGCGTGGACACACCGGCCTTAATATGCTGAAATTACTTGCTAAAAATAGGTTCCCTGAACAAGATTCGCTCCGTTTTTATGTTTCTTTTATACGTTCGGGGCTAGAATACCTGGTGGAAGCTTGGCATTTTGGCCTCACTGAAGACCAGGCTTATCGGATCGAAAAAATACAGAACGATCCCCCAAAATTTCTTACAATGAGCTCCTTCGGAAAATAAACTGGAGTCCCTTGAGTCCAGTTTATTTTCCGAAGGAGCTCATTGTAAGAAATTTTGGGGGATCGTTCTGTATTTTTAGTCCCTTGAGTCCCACAGGTTGAAACTGTGCATGGCTTCCGGTAAGAAAAGGCTTGAGCACCCTATCCACTAGCATATCCCTCCGCCACCGTTCAATACTGCTCGCGAACGACCTGCAAGAGCGGCCTCAGTGGTGATCCCAAAACTCCAACACGTAAAATGTGACCATATACGGTATGAAAAGACGTTTGTACCGTCTTTCGTTAAAATTTTTAATCTTATTTAGTGTTTACTTTTATGTATGACGTTGACATATTTATATATGAGTGTCTACATGTACATATGACGATTTCGACAAATTTGGATTTCACCAAGATAGTTTGAAAAGAATAAAAGCGATATCTATCTATCTATCTAAAGAGTAAGTGGTCAATAAAGCTTATCTTTTAATGTAGAACCTGGTTCTACAGAGATGGGCGAATCCGAACATGTGAGGATCCGAATCCGAATCTAGGGCTAGGTACAAATCCGATTCCGAATCAGAATTCACCATTCGATGCTGAGGATTCGAGTCCAGATTTGAATCCAACCTCCACAAAAATCAAATCACGTGAACCACACAGGTTACGGTTTAAAAATCTGAGTTGACAGAAAAGCACTGATGCCTAAGGCGAATGCGACAGTTAATTGGACGATGCAAACCATATTTCCATGTTTTCGTTTGCTTGTTACAGAATGGGTTTACTCTCGGCAATGAGGAATGACTTTGGGGCTCGTTAAGCACAATATCTTCAGCACAGCGTACACAGATTGGGAAAATATAGGAATTCGAGCGGACTCGTAAGATCCAAGGTTTGGAATCACTCCAAATCCGAATCCTGGATTCGAATCCGGATTCGTCCATATCTGCCTGGCGCAGGCCCACGGTACACATCCCACTTTCTGCCATATGTAACAAGAGCACCTCATCCCCAAGGTTGAATGTGTGCTGGCGTGTGCATGAATTTTCGCGATAAATCTCTGGGACTCGGAACAAATCTAATTCGCACTCAGAATAGTGTTCTGACAAACACAGATAGACAGGGCTCCTGCGAGCCTTCAAGAGCCACTGGACTCAGTCGTTTGCAAATCGCAGCTTACCAGTTGCTGATGCGCAAGAGTTTGTTTCATCAACACCATCTTGATTGTCTGCTCCATGGCAAACTTCTTCGCTTTGGCCAACCCTTCTTTGTCATCTTTTCCCAGTTTGACGTCAGCCATTGCCATTGCAGCTGATAGCTCTGGTCGCGCTCCAGGTCCTGAAAGTGCAAAATGGTGACTACCCCTTCATCAGTACGTACTACAAGAGTAATATTGTGCCTAGCACGACTTTTGTCTTTCTTGCGATTTGCAGAGGGCACTAACCCCTCGCGCTCGCCGTCGTGACTCATTATTTTCGACCGACCAGTCGGTTTAATTCATTCCAGTTTGTTTTAGTCGCGGATGGGCAAGCGAACTCGTTGGCCCAAGGGGTCGTTTGTAAATATGTTGTATTCGCGACTCAATATTTTGTGTGCATCATATAATTGATAAACTGGAATGATTTTGCAATCACTCTTGAAAGGGACACAAACCTAACAAGTAATAACCTAACAAGTAATAATTACATAATATTTTCTTTTATAGAATTATATTCTTTATTCAATAAGAACTACAAGAGCCACAGAATAGAGGATGATGACGACAGTCTTACTTCCCGCTGTCCCCACTTATGACACATCTTAAAAAAAACACACACAACTAATGTACGCATAGTCGCATACTAACTCCTGATGACTCTAAAACGACAATACCAAAGGTTTCGACGGGATAACAAAGGAGAATATTTACTGGACTTCTTCATCCAGACAGTCAGGTCCTGTCAATTTCCGACCTTCGCCGTAGCCCAGAAGCATTTTCTTTCTAGTCCTAATTAACTGCTTGGAAATGCACAAAAATGATAGTGGTGTAGATGATAGTCAGCAAGTTTCTTTGACCTGATATGGAACCTCTAATCAACTTAAGAAAGACTTTTCACTTTTATCAAATTTTCGGTTTTGACCGTCTACTTGTTCGGCAAGAAAATATGATTCAGATAAGGACTCTAAACCGACTATTTTTATTCGATTAGAAAAAATCTTTTTCGCCCCTTAACTTAAATCCATCTCCCCACCCGTAAATAAAGGCACTACGGAGCGCATCTACAGACTTGGTCGACAACTGTTATGGCTCCCCAAATTAAAAAACTTAAGAGCTGCAAAAGAGATTAAGGAAGAGAACCAGAACCAGATCAGACGCGAACCAAATTACAAGCCTGATTAGAGTTGAAACATTAATGTTGCTAAGCCATGCGGTGTTTCAGTAAGAACTTGGGATACTTATAGAAGATTCAACAGAAACATTCAGTGCCAGTCACAGTAAAAACTTGTGAGCATGGGATAGAACCAATAGATAAGGATTAACATACACCTGCTGGGGCCGGAGGGTTGTATTTGGGACTGCACGGTGTATATAAAATGAGCGGTTATGTAGCAGCCCCAGGTTGGCTCTATTTTGAAACAAATAAATAAATAAATAACAAGATGCAGCTTATTAACAGAGAACAGATCAATCAGCTGTTGTCGGGCTGACTTCGTATCCCTTCATATGGGCTACAGAGACGTAGGAGGTCCCACTTCACGGTATATTTTGTCCCACTTCACAGTTTATTTTGTTTCGACGGTGTAAGTGCCGTTAAGTGGTATTTGTATATATCCGCGTGACTAAGTAGGGGGAGGATCCGTAACCCAATAAGACCTAGAAGCTCATATGGCACTTGTAAGGCTGGGTTAGAGGATGAAGTAGGAATTATTCCCATCCGTACCGTGCGTCTGTTCTGATCATTGTAAGCAAAATCCTCGAGAATAGAATGAGCATAGGCCCTAGGAAATCACGATAATATACCGTTTAGTAAAAAGTATTTTATTTTTGCACTTGGCGTGATGATGTGCACTTTAAGGAATTCATCTGTAAGCAAAACCCCTCAGGCAAAAATGATGATGGGATCGTCGGGACCATGAAAATCAATATTTTGCTCAAAGGTAGGCTATTGTTTGTACTTCAAGGAATTCACTTGTAAGCACCCGTAAGACAAAAATGATCATGGGCCCTTAGGGTCATGAACATATATCATTTGGTCGAAAGTATTTTTTTCACTTCACGGTTACGAAGGGAGCTCGATGTTCATTTCTAAGCAAAATCCTTGAGGGGTTCGACGAGAGAGGCTATGCAGAGAGCTTGATATGAAATCCCTACAGAAACCCTTTTAAGGGATGGTCCGCGCACAGGTGTACCCCCCCCCCCCCCCGAAATATAAAAAAAAAAAATCATTTTTATAGGCTTTTCCCTCTGATCTTTGTCTTTTTTTATACTTTTTTGTACGACCCGCAGGCAACCCCCCCCCCCCCCCCCCCCCGAAATAAATTCCTGGATACGGGCCTGTGCCCTAACTGCTAATATGGTTGTAAACGCTGATACGTCATCAATTGTAAGTTTTTCTTTTTTAAAAGTAGCCCTGAATTTTTTCCTGGCCCTGAAAATGGTTTAATTGCTGAACAAATCACCCTTCCTGGAGTTACGCGTATTCGGATTTAACTTGGAAGAAGAATAAAAAAAACCCGATAAAAAAAAGCAAATTCGTCTATGTCAATAGTTAAAACCCTGACTAAATTCGGGGTTCCAGAAAAGGTACTGATTCAATTATTTTGTATGTTTGTCCGAAGTCTCCTTGAATATGCGTGTCCGGTCTGGCATTATGCTCTGACAGAAGATGATACAGATTCCATTGAAAGTGTTCAGAAACGTGCTCTCAGAATCATATAAAGAGGACCTAAAATGCCTTACTGTTTCCTTCTAAAGCTTTTTTCGTCATTGACAAGAGAGGCTATACACTGTAAAGGTTTTTCCGTATAAAGATTAAAGTTAACTGCAG
Source organism: Branchinecta lynchi (assembly GCA_023053575.1). Lineage (NCBI taxonomy): Eukaryota > Metazoa > Arthropoda > Branchiopoda > Anostraca > Branchinectidae > Branchinecta > Branchinecta lynchi. The sequence continues at coordinate 30,818,959 of JAKZAP010000001.1, forward strand.
TATTTGCTACTCGGATTCATCTTATCTCTATTTGGTATTAATCTTATCTGCGTGGAGATAAGAATAGTCTGAGTAGCAAATGCTACTAGCAACTTTTTACAGTATATTCAGAGAGCTTGATATGAAATGCCTACAGAACCCCTCCTTCCGCTCCCTCCTGCCACCTCTCTTGTAACCTGAACGTTTGCGTCCACAAAGAGAGTGTGCGAAGCGAGTACCCACGCTGGAAACCCGTTCCTGCCGTACGAAGCGGTGCTGTGATAGTTTTATCATCAATTTTGTACACTTTGAGTTTTAGTTTTAGTCTGTTCGTTTTACTTTTGTGATTTTGAGTTAGACCATTTTCAGTCAGTGTTGTTTTGACTGACGCAAATAAACTCGCCACCTCACGTGTTAAACGCGCAACCATAGGCGTATTCTCGCCGTTCCATGAGGACTCATCGGGAATCGAAGGGAATGGCGAGAATAGTGGGAGTCACTCCACGTGGACTCCGCGACCGGGAAACAAGGAGAACACGGGAAATGTTTCCAAAAGGAATTTTCTTCTAAAAATAACTATACAGTTAACGAACTTAGTCTAGATCCACCTTATTTTCGTTTTGTTTATTCTGACTGTTTTAACTGATTTTACATAGCACCTACACGAGCTAAAAATTGATTCCCCTCTGAACCTGAAAGAGTCCTTTTTGATGACGGTGATGATAATCGGAGCATCCCGGTCCGTGGGGACTCGCGAGAATAAGGAGAGAGTCACCAGGACAAACAAAAAGGCGGGGATTCCTCAAGTGGAGTCCTCGGGGAACGGCACGAATACGCCTCATTTCTTAAACGTTATCAAAGTTCTGATGGTATGGAGAACAGAAGTGAAACTTACCAGCAACGACGATTCCAACTTGTTCGAGGCCAATTGGGACCGGTTGCTGCGAAAGGTCAGAGGTGAATACCCCATCTGTAATGATCAATCCAAGAATTATTACAAACTTCAATACACTCTTTTCAAACTAAAACTTACACGTTTCTACACACGAAACTGTCGAGATAGTGAACTGTCCATCCTTACTGCACTGTTGTCAACTTCTTGGCATCAATCGACCCGCGCGATGTCCAACGCTGCTTACGACAGGTAACATGAAAATATAACAAGAAAAAAGCTGATGAGTGCATCTTCCGATTTAGTCCATATCCAAGCCCCCCCCCCCTCTACCTTGCCCCTTCTTGGCACCCCCCCCCCCCCCAATACCTACACTGTAAGACACACATGTTCAATCCAGCTTCCAAGGTTGAAGCTTACTTAAATCTGCCAAAAAGCAACCAAGAAACGGGCCATGATATTCGAAACACAACAAACTCTTGAATCACATCTATCTCCCTGAATGCTAAAACAACTTGGAGAACATAAAACACCAGACACGCCTACAAGAATACGCAAAAAATGAGGAAGGGGGAAACAAGAAAATTGATGCTGCAATACATTCACTGGTAGGCCTAAGTTGTATGACAGGCTGAAAAGTAAGGGATTAAAATCCGAAGTGAATTCATCAACGCGGAGACAGTCCGCATTCTCAAGGTCCACTGAAGAAGCAAAGAATTCTCTGACAACTGGAAAGATAACCAGACAAAGAAATGTATATTAATTTCTGATCAATATTTTTAACAGACATAAAAACAGGTTCTAGCTCTACACATGCTCCTTATCTTTTAGATACTCCGAGCCCGAGGTCTTATTGTCTATCTTCTAATAACCATAGAACCATACTACGAGATTACCAACCGCCCAATATTAATCAAGCCAAAACTAGACTACACACTAATAGGTACATTCGTCTGGTCGATATTATTGATCATCCGTACCTTATTTCTGACCGACTTATTCACCATTCGTACCTTATTTTAGTTCCCACTAACTCTTGATGCTACCTTATTTCATTTTCCACTCTTGGCGCATGAATCTGACACACTTTACATCACGACGATCCTCTGCTAGCCAAAATTTTTGAGCTATTGAGAAAACAAAGAATACATTTATTCATTTGGCTTCACCAAGCAGACTGATGTAGTTCTTTTGCAATCAAAACGAAACATGGAAGTTTGTAGTACAACTTTCACACTGCATTGCTCAACGAAACTAATTCGCAAAACAATTAACCAGAACCTACGGCAGGAATCCCCTCTCTGGATCATACAGGAATAGGTAGTCAGTGAAAAGTGACAATCAATGTTCCAACGAGCTTAATCATAGTTCCTAAGAGCTTCTGTATCTGTCTATATAGGCTAAGGCTAGTTGTGGGAAATTTGATGGATCCTGAAGATAGCCTATCCTTACCTGGTATAACTGGGATTGCAACAGGGGCCTGTGGAGGACCAGCTAATGGAGCCACTCCTGTAACATCCGGTTGAATTGGAGCCAATGGAACTGCTGGTGCTGCCTGGGCTACCGGTGCAACCGGCACAGGCGGGGGAGCAGAAGTTAGAATACTAGGGTTGATAAACGCATTTCCAGGGGGAAATTTAACACCTTGAGAGGTATCTGTCGGAGGAGGGGGAAACCTTGCACGTTGCTCTTGCTGAATTGGTGGTAAGGGGGCTGGAGGGGGTATGGGAGGAGGAGGTTGGGCTCCTTGATAGGCTGGATGCCTCACAAAACTTGAAGACAGTGGAGGGAAATGAGGAGGCATAGGAGGGTGCATTCCCATGTGATGAGGAGGCATTCCAAATCCAGGTGGAGGCATAGGAGGACCATGACCCATGGGTGGCATTCCGTGTGGCTGTGGAGGTGGCATGGGAGGGTGCTGTCCAGGCTGTAAAATAAACTTGACATTAATCCTTGGTTGGTCTTCTCTTGCACTATTTATCTGGCTTTTGTCAATTAAAAGAGTTCCTACCGGTTCTGGAAAGGGACCTGGGCAGCTTATTGGTAGGTCTATGTTAGAACTAGTCACCCCCCCCCCCAACAAATTCTTTTAACAATGGCATGTAGGTAGTGCTGAAATGCAAGGTAGCCCTTGGTGAGTGTGGAACCAGGGGGAGAACAATCTATTCTGGGAAGGCTGTGCTAAGACTTTGCCTATTCAGACAATGTTTACAACCGATACGTCAGCTATGATTCTTCATCAGCGATATTTCGGCCCTTCTTGGCAAGGGTCCTCGTCAGGCTGTCAATCCTCTGGTTCAACTTCCGGGAAGGAAACAAACCTGAAATATCGCTGATGAAGAATCATAGCTGAAGTATCCGTTGTAAACATTGTTTGAATAAATGTTTCAAAGTCAGCTTGTGCTCAAAGAATATTTAAGACTTTGTCCCTTGAGCGTGACTTTTTTGGTAGAACTTTTTAAAGCAGTCAATTATCTTGAAGTAACAGAGCACAAAAATAGTCTTACACAAAAGTGTAAGGTGTCCATTAAGGCATCTACTCTACCAAAAAGCTAGGCTCTAGGGCTATGCAACTACACTGTAAAAAGTTTCTCCGAATAAGGATGCAGTATTTACTACTGGGATTAATCTTATCTCTACTGGGATAAAATTAATCCCAATTAGGGATAATCTTATATCAATAAAGACAAATTAATCCGAATTAGGGATAATCTTATATCAATAAAGACAAGATTAATCCCAGTAGCAAATACTGCAAGATTTTTTTATTTTTTATAGTGTAGATTAGGCTAAAAAACCTAGGGCACATGATTTTTTCACATGACTTTGGATGTGTAGTTGTTTGGTAGTTGTACCAAAAAATTGCATGTATTGATATGTAGTAGTACGGAATCCGACTTCTTTATCCTTAAGTAGTAGTATCCGATAGCATCCAATCTTGCTGTAGTAGCATCCAGTTTGCTAGTAGTAGCATGCAGTAGCAATAGCTACTACTGCATGCTACATTTTCGTACAACTCCATTGACTAGTTCTCGAAAGTTTTTCATTGGTCTGATAACATGTGACAAGCATGGTAATAATTGTTTATTTGCAATTCAAGATTTGTTGCAAACTAATGAACCTCCAACATGCTGTGTAAAAGTAGGTTTTAATTATCACTATTCACAGAAATAACAGCATCTGTTTAGGACAAAAATACAAGGATTATTCCCCTACCAGCAAAACCAGTTGCACAACTGACCCTAGGAATTTGTGTATGACTGATTCAAGTCACCCTGCTTTATATTCCCAAATCTAAGTTATCCAATACAGTGATAGCACTTTATTTCCGGACACTTCAACCACCCGGTTCAAATACAGGTTAGAAACAGGAGCTACGAGCTCATATGGCACTTGATACGAGTAGGTGGTACAAGAAAGTATATGAGAACATCACAAAATACCCGGCCATCCAAAAAATGCGGTTCTGACCTAGAAATAGGATATCTAGTTTAACTCAAGTTTGAGCATTTCCGGCACTGCCTTGGATCATCTAGAGCAAATGAATTTTCTACCTTCCAAGTTTCAACCCAATAGATCCACTCGTTTGGTCCCTAGACGTGCCACACAATTTCCGGTAATGGACCTCCTCCTAAATGGACCATCTAAAGCATTTTCTCTTGCCACCTATCAAGTTTCACTCAAATCTGAGTGTTTTGGGGGAACTTCCAGTAAGTCTCCCCCCTCCTCCCCCACCGTGTCACATCCGTTTTGAACCCTGAAGTGTGCCATCTAGGGCATGTGATCTCCCTACATTCCAAGTTTCGTTTAAATTTTGACGCCTATGCGAGCCACAACATTTCCAGGACTCCCCTTCCAACTTCCCCGCTGGGGCTGAATATGACTCGGAAACATAAATGTCGCATCTCTGACATCTCCTATTCTCGTCTAGCATGTTTGACTGCAATTGGAGCATAGTCTATCTGCAAATTTCCGGTTTTCGCTTCACCCCCCCCCCCCAATCGCGGCTCCGATCCAGACGCCAAATAACAAATAAAGGCTGCATAAACTCGGTACTATCCAAGTTGCATCCCATTCTGTCCATCCGTTTCGTTTTTGTGCATGTCAGTTTCCAAACCCCCACCCCGTCCAACTCTCCCAACCGTGGCCGCATGTGCTTTGGACGCGTGTTTTGCCTGTTTAGGTTATAAGTTCTTACCACCAATAAAGTTTCACTCGAATCGGCCCGCCTGTTCGCAACTTACGGAAGCCAATGATTTCAGGATTCCCCTTCCTCAACTACCCAAAGATGGTTGGATCCAGGAACCTAAGTTTTCCTAGAGCATTATGTCTGGTCCTTTAAGTCCCGAATATGCCAGCAAAGTTTCATCATCCTTGGACGATCTGGAACTATCTTAACTGTAAGTTTTCCTAGAGCGTTATGTCTGGTCCTTAAGTCCTGAATATGCCAGCAAAGTTTCATCATCCTTGGACTATCTGGAACTATCCTAACTGTCAATCCCCGGAATTCCGGAAAACACCCTCCAACTTCCCCCACAGAGCCAAGATACGATCTGGTTCTATCAATTATGTATCTAATGCTTGTTCTTCCCAGCAAGTCCTATCCCAATCCCTCAACTCTAAGCGATGCATGACAGTTCTGGTGTCACCCTCCAATCGTCCACAAGTAGCGGATCTGAACATCTGAGACGATAGCTCTTTCCACCTACCAAGTTTCATTCAATTCCGATCACTCGTCCAAATATGATGCTTATGCCACTAGATTCCAGGATCCCCATCCATCTACTTCCCCCCCAATGGTCAGATCTGAGAAAGGACTATTCACAAGTCAGTCTGTTCGGGTCCATGATCCGCTTTTCAAGTTTCATCTTCCTAGCGCATCAGGAGACACGGAACTCGTGGGCTGACCAGAATTCTGGGCAAACCACCCGAAACTCCCCCAACAGTGCCCAAATACGGTCCAGTTATGTCAACGATGTATCTAAGACTTGTGCTTGTTCTTCCTGGTAAGTTGTATCCCTATCCCTACACTCTAAGCGTTTCCCAAGATTTAGGGTCCACCTCCAGCTCCCCCAGTTACTGGATCCGGTCTGGATTTGAAGTGGGTCCTCTGCGTGGAGTGACTCCCTCTATTCTCGCCGTTCCCTTGATCACTCGTTCAAACATTATAAACACCTAAAGATCCTGGACTCCCCATCCCTGCACTCCCCCCCCCCCCATGCTCAGATTGGGGATCACCTGTTCGAAAGTTGTGCATGACCCTAAATTCAGGATCCTGCCGTCTTCCCCTCCCCACACAAGGGTCGGATCGGGCAGATGACTATTTCACAATTAGTTTGGTTGGGTTCTTGATATGCCTGCCAAGTTTCATGTTCTTTGAAGCTGCATCTCTGCAATCCCTGTGCAATAAGGTACTGCTAATGTTAATTTGTTGTGCAGAGACGAGACGCTCCGGAGCAGCATAATGCTCCAGAGGCTCTCTGCGCCTGACATCTTGTCACTGACAGAAGGAACGCCTCTATTGGCAGACAGATACTTCTGCAAACTGGTGGATCTCTTGCATTGAGAGATGCTTTACCCTAGAGACTCTGCCTGCCGTGAGAGGAAAACACTGTCCAGACTGGCATACTAGAGCCTATATTATCTCCGTCAGTTTCTATTTCTGTATGCACCCGACAGAATTAGTTTTCTAGCTTAGATGTGCCTTAGATGCACCACAATGTCTAAACTAGGTAAACCTGTTGAAATATGTGTGTTTAAAATCATATTCACTGATAAACCTTTCTTAATTCAGATATTTAGGCACTCTTCTGATGGGCATCCCACATCGGAGTACAAGAGAGTCAACTTCTATGTCTGTAAGCCAAGAAGACAAAGATCTTCTCTGTTTAAAACACTAAAGGTTTTTCTTATATTGAATTCATGTTTGTTTCTAACAATCATGCAATTTGCTTTCATATTTCCAAGTACAGGAGTGCTGCGTGAAGCCGCCACCCTAAACTCCTATTTTTGGGAAATGACTTAGGGAAAAAGAGTAAAGGTTGAGATAAAATTCAGTGGAGTATCCTGAAAGGAAGCTTAGAACCTTCACTTTCTGCTGGTACCATAGTTTACTTGTAATTGTTCAAGGCTAAGCTAGAGAACACGAAAGAATATAGGCACCCAAGTGATCATGAAGTCGCCCACTTTGCTAAAAATAGTATTTTGCTACATGGTGAAGTTAGAGGCCAGCTGTTTCGTCAGAGAGGTTCCTTGACCTTTTGCAAATAACAAAATTTGCTGTTTTCTTGGAATTTGCATGATTTTTCTGGGGTGGCAGCTTCATGATCCAAGGTGGCAGGATCATGTACCATGGCCAATTTGGGGGTGGGCGGTGCCATAGTAAGGGCAGCTTCATGCAACACTCCTGTACCTAGGTTCTGCCTAGGTTAAACAATGATTACATGACGGAAACAAAATTAGGGTGACCAGCCGTAGCAGTAACGAAGTCCCAGAAAGATTTAGGGTCATCACAGAAACTCATGGACTGGCAATGCAGCTTGCAGGCTACTATCTCGGAAGAAAACCTAGGATGAAGAAGAAGAAGATGGCTTTCTTTTGAGATACTAGCTGTGTTTGTTCTTTGTCACGTGAATTCTCACTGGTGTTCTCTGGCTTTAATTATAAGCCATTTTAGCATCCACAGGTGGCTTCTCACCAGTCTTATAAGCTGTTTTTGAACTAACCAGTGTCTGGTTTTATCTCACCGGTAGGACTAACCAGAATCAGAACCTGTTCGGGCGCCCGGCTTCAGCGAAGAGTTAGCCAGTTTTCACCAGCTCGCCAGTGAACAAAAAAAAAGCGTTTCAAGAGAAGAACCAGACACTGGTGACTAAACACTAGAGACAGCCCGGAGTGCAACGGATGCAGCTACTGTTTACCTTTCTGAGAAATTTCTGGGGTGAGTAAAAGACAACCAAAGCTGGGAAGGGGAATAGATTGGTTAACTTCCAACGGAAATACTATAGGCTACAGTAGGCCTACAATACCATCTGCAATGGAAGGCCGATGAGTCTTAAACGAGCATATTACCATCGGATGCGGATTTTGGTATCCATGACCATACTGATAGCCAGAAAAAGACATGGTTCAGCGACTTTGTTTAACTTCTGCTGCTTGGTTATGCTGGCTAATTTGTGTTTAATTTGAGTAAGTGAAGAACTTTTCCTCCTTTCTTTTGGTATTGATGATGGTGTGGATGATACGAACAGCTATCCACAATTTAAATTATTCCAGAAAAATCCAAGTTTCATGTAAAACCTGTGTAAAACTCAACTTCCAATGTAATTATATCAGACTTCCAGTTTCAATGATCACTTATGCGTTATGCTATTTCTTTTCAAGAAATCTGGGCTTAGAGAATAAATTTACACTTCCATCCCATTGGGGAAATCTACCGATATTCAGAAGCAGTAAGTGGTAACGCTCGTCATCTTGTTGCATTGGCAATTTTTTTGAAGTCAACAGAAAATGTGGTACGAGATTATTCCCAGTTTTGCAATTACTGTGGGAGCAATTTTTGCTCCTCAGTATATATCATTTTTACTCTATAAAGCTTATTATGGAAAGGTAAGTACTTGATATTTTGATTTGTATAGGGTAACTATCCTAGTTCCCAAACGTCCTACCTCTCAATGAGTTCGATGTTCAAAAAAAAAAATCAAAATCCTCTAGCTTCTGCTTGCACGCTGGGATAAAATTTTGAAATTCGCACTTATTATCATTCAATAGTGGTGCGTTTTTGTCCTTACTCTTTCCGTTCCTGTTCCGTTCCTCTGTCAACTCGCACTCGAAAAGAATAAAAGAACCTGAAAGTAAATCTGATACTTGGAAAGAGGTCTTCTGCAATAAGTTTGCTTCCATTTTGCTAAGTTTTTAAATTAAAAATTTTGACACCATTCGAAAGAGGGCATCTTTCTCTGCAAAATGTATATCTCATTTTATTGATGTCATATCCTATAACATAACTATACAGTTTTTGCCGAGGATACTATCGTTCGGAAACTGGTTGCATGCGTTTTTGAGTTTCCGAACGAATTCCTCGAATCCCTATTTCTGTGGTTTCCGCCTGTTTTTTCAGTTTCATTGCCTAGGACCGCTCTAATAAATCGTTTATGAAGTTATTTTGCTTATTGTTCGGCTTGAAAGAAAACGGAAAGACTGGCCGTCGATCCGGACGACCCATTTCTGGTCCCCAAATGGTCGAAGAGGAATGGTTCGGAAAAACAATCCCGGTTCTCGAACATACGGTCTATGAATCCGAACGAGAAGAACATGTGGGATGGACGTTCTGGGAAGTGTTGTGCCAAATACTTCTATGTTTTACTGAAGTACAAGTACCAAGCCTACTCCAGATGGGCCCCATAAGCCAAGATTTAACTTACGGGTGAGATAGGGTTGAAGACTACAATAAATCTGTTTTCATCCCGTAATATTAATTAAAATGAAATCTAGCGAAAAAACGACTTATGGGTACTGTTTTTTATTCCTTGATCAAGTGGTTCGAGTTTTGAAGATCTTACATTCTGAATTGATCTTTTTGGTTTACTGTGCTTGGTCCATACTATGGACAAAGTCAGGATAAGACCAGAAATTCAGTAAGCCTTGTATATTCAGTAGGCCTCGTGTTATAACTTCGTCAAACAGAGGTCCTCTCTGGAGACTGATGATTTCATATCATCCTCTCTGGAAGCTGATGACTTCATATCATCCTCTCTGGAGGCTGATACAACTTCATTTCATCCTCCCATTTCCACCACTAATTTTCTGTGTGAAGATTATCGTAATAATACTTACCGTGTGTCATAGGAGGATATACATTAGATACCTGTTGGAGAAAAACTAAACTTGGTTACCAATTTTTTTTTTTTTAGAATATTGAAATTTCGCTCCTAATTACCGAACCAAAATACTGAAACTTACTTTCCACCTTAGTTCGTCGTTTCATTAACGATGAATGAAACGGCAGTTTCATTAAGAAAATATCTTACTCTCGGCAGTCCAACACCGTACATAAACAGCATTATAAAAAATATGCTTGTAGTAAATTAATGGTTGGAATGACCAATACGACACAGCTAACCTTCAACTAGTGTTACCCAGGTGCTGCGGCTATGAAGACACAGTTTGCTGTTTGGAAACTGAACCGAAAATCAGTTTCGGTTTTGATTCTAAGTTCGGTAACTGAGACGAAAAATTCGGGAACTGGAACATGGGTTCCGAACATTGGTTTCCGAACGGTTTTCTGATCTCTCGGCGTTCGGAAACTGAGAAATGATACTATAGTTGGGAAAAAGTATTGTTACGACCATCTGCTTCAAACTAGAAAGGTGGCATGTACCAGTAAGTAAGCCAGACTTACAACAAATGATCAGTTGATGAGAGTTTTCTTCTATCTGCTTGGGGAAATTTCTTGCAATTTTTTAAAAAGAAATCTGCCAGTAAATGTCAAAATCGTTCCGGAACTAGCATAGTTACCATAGTTACCCTAGTAGAAGAGCAGTGTTATGGTTGTTGTTGGAAGTCTGCCTAGGTCTAACCCAGTCAGAAATCAGGGTTTGCGGCTGACTTTATAACTTGGTTACCAATTTTTTTTTTTTTAGAATATTGAAATTTCGCTCCTAATTACCGAACCAAAATACTGAAACTTACTTTCCACCTTAGTTCGTTGTTTCATTAACGATGAATGAAACGGCAGTTTCATTAAGAAAATATCTTACTCTCGGCAGTCCAACATCGTACATAAACATCATTATAAAAAATATGCTTGTAGTAAATTAATGGTTGGAATGACCAATACGACACAGCTAACCTTCAACTAGTGTTACCCAGGTGCTGCGGCTATGAAGACACAGTTTGCTGTTTGGAAACTGAACCGAAAATCAGTTTCGGTTTTGATTCTAAGTTCGGTAACTGAGACGAAAAATTCGGGAACTGGAACATGGGTTCCGAACATTGGTTTCCGAACGGTTTTCTGATCTCTCGGCGTTCGGAAACTGAGAAATGATACTATAGTTGGGAAAAAGTATTGTTACGACCATCTGCTTCAAACTAGAAAGGTGGCATGTACCAGTAAGTAAGCCAGACTTACAACAAATGATCAGTTGATGAGAGTTTTCTTCTATCTGCTTGGGGAAATTTCTTGCAATTTTTTAAAAAGAAATCTGCCAGTAAATGTCAAAATCGTTCCGGAACTAGCATAGTTACCCTAGTAGAAGAGCAGTGTTATGGTTGTTGTTGGAAGTCTGCCTAGGTCTAACCCAGTCAGAAATCAGGGTTTGCGGCTGACTTTATAACCAGAAATAAACACAAATTAGCCTACTATTTTTCCCAGAAGATAACCAATACATTGCTATTAGCTGTTACAGTTTTTATTTTTTTCTTTCTATGTGAGGTTTTGTAAAATCGAAGATAGGGAAAAGCTTGATAGAGTTGTTCATATGAGCATACCTCTTGGCTGATTCGATTTTTAAATTGTTTCAGATTGTTAAATACAAAAATCAAAATTATCAAATATTCAAACACTGTTTACAACGGATTGTTTACAACAATGTTTACAACGGAATTGCCAAAGAGACCAGATGATGAGCATTTACTGCTTCTGAATATCGGTAGATTTCCCCAATGAAAATTATCAAGTAGGCTACAAATTCTAGTATGAACGGGAAATGGAAAAGACAAGTAGACAGCTACCAGGTTTCTGTTTGTGAAGACAACTTGAACAAAATTTTGCTGGGCACAGTTCTAGCAAAATGCCTCCCCCCTCCAATGTTGTCAGCTAGTCCCTAGAAAATAACGGAGTTGGAGCAAAGCGCCGCGAAACAGTTGAATTTTTCATGAAAATTAGTTGATTTTTTTCAAAACTGTCGTTTTTTAAAACAGCAGTTTTTCTGCTAAAACATGCAGTAAAATTACCAGCCAGTCAGTAAATGCCTAGCCCCCACCCCCCAAACATTTAGGCTAATAACGCCTGTGTTCCTTGTGCTTTTAGATCTTAGGGTTGGGAATATGCACGTGGAGTTGAAACACGAAAATGTCTTGGGTCTAACGCTGTGTGTACAAAGATTTGATACACTTCAGGTTTGAGCACTTGCGCACTTGTTTCTGACAGAATTTGACTATTTTCCTTACAGGTTCTAGCATTTAATGTTTCTGAAATCCGAAGTCCCTGCCTAAATTTTATGAAACATTCATGATCAAAGTAATTTTTTGGTTGCTGCTTTGGGTACCTATGAAATCACTGATCTGTCTGTTTGTCTGTAACCAGTGGTTGTTTACCAATGTTTGCAAAGCCGGCTTGAGTTCAATGCTGTCTTGCTATTCCTCAATTAATTTTTGTCAACAGAGGTTTTGCACAAAACCAAATAATGCTGGTGTTCCGCAATTCACGAATAATCAATTTTCAGATAGTGCAATTTCCGTGTGATTTGTGGTACCACTACGCGCTTGTATTTTTATGGGACTTGCGGCTTTCCTCAAGTGCCATATATCGATCACTTTTCGGTCGGTCGGTCAGTCTGTCAGTCCACTGTTCTCGAGTTAGGGCACTTCCAGAAGTGATAGGACCATGAAACGTGGCAGGAATATCAAGGACCCAACCAAACTAACTTGGAATTAGTCATCTGCCCAATCCGACCATCGTGGGGGGAGGGGGAGACGACGGAATCCGGAATTAGGGACATGCATAACTTTCGAACAGGTGATCGGATCTTAAGGAAACTTGATATCTGGAAAGACGTCATGTCTCAGATGACCGTTTCAAGTCCGGACCGAATCAGATGAATGTGGGGGGTTGGTCGGAAGATGGAACCAGAAATCTAGTGTCACGCTTAGAATGGAGCGATCAGGATGAAACTTCGTGGAAAGAACAAGCACAAGCCCCATGTACATCGTTGACAAAATTGGACCGAATTCGCGGACTGTGGGGGAATTGGAGGGGGGTTTCGGAATTCCGGTGATCGGGAGAAGTTAATTCCAATGGGCTAGGACAGTGAAACTAGGCAGTCAACTTCCCGATCCGACCATCGTGGAGGGAGGGGAAATCCGGAATCTTGAGGTATGTATAACTTCCAAACGGGTGATTGGACCATAATGTAACTTGATATTTAGAAAGACCACGTGTCTCGGATGTCCCGTCTCAAGTCCGGACCGGATCCGATGAATGTGGGGGGGGGGGTCGGAAGCGGGAACCGGAAACCTTGTGACACGGTCGGAATGAAACTTGATGGGAAGAACAAGCACAAGCCCCTTGTACATAGAGACAGAACCAGACCGGATTCGGGCACTGTGGGGGGAGGGGGGGGGGGTCCGGAATTCTGGTGATCGCAAGTTAAGGTACTTCCAGACGTGCTAGGACGGGATCTGTCCATCGTGGTGGGGGATTGGAGGGAGGAGGAATATTGAATCTTATTGAGGTATGTATAACTTTTGAACTGGTGATCGGATCTTAATGAAACTTGATATTTTGAAAGACCTCGTGTCTCAAATGTCCTATTTAAAGTCCGGATGTAATCCAATGAATGTTGAGGGGGGGGGAGGACCGGAAATCTTGTGACACTTTTAGAGGAGCGATTGGGATGAAACTTGGTTGGAAGAACAAATACAGGCCCTCTAGATACATCAGTGACAGAACTGGACCGGGTTCGGACACTGTGGGGGGATTAGTAGGGGGATCCGAAATTCTGGTGATCGCGTCTTAAAGTACCTGGACCTTGGACCTTGGTACCTTGGACGATGGAAATGGGGTTAGAAATTAGACAGATCACTAGACTGACTTCGAAATTGTCAGTTCCCAGATCCGACCATCCCTTAAAGTACTATTCTAACAGCAAAGTACAAAAAATACTTTTAAGCAAAATATACATTTTTGTGATCTCTGTGAGCCCTCAAAGGTTTGCTTACAACTGAATTCCTTAAATTACAAACAGTGCTTTTGATTGAAATATACATTTTCGTGCTCCTGATGAGCTCATCATCATTTTTGCTTCAAGAGTTTTGATTACAGATGAATTTCTGGTGCCCTTACATTGCGAAATATCACAGCCATACCAAACCATACATTCTCGTGATTTCCAAGGATCCGACCATGATCATTCTTATCGCAAGGATTTTGCTCACAAGGTTACAGCAAACCCACGAATTGACGAATTCCTGCATTCATCCTCTGACTCAGCCTTGCAAGTGCCATATGAGCTTCCAGCTCTTGTTGTTGTATGCCGTACGAGAGTTTGTTTTTTTTTTTTGCTCAAGCTCCAAGCAATCTTCACCAATCTCACCACTGCCAGACTTTTCCCGTTTGTGTTGGGATTAAAATTTCCCGCGTCATAGTAGAATTTACGCTGTGGGGACGGCCACAGATGTTCTGAACGTCATAACCAGAGCAGATAGTGGAAAATAAAAATAATCCCTTTGCAGGATCCAAATATCTCAGTGTATTCAATTAAATACACAAGAATAAGTTGGCTTTTCAGTTGCACTTTAACCATCAGCACTTTAACACGTAACAGTCGAGTACTATTAGTCCCTGGGGGGTTGGTTACTCGACCTTTCAACCTTACGGATTTAATTTGTATGGTCGGGGAAAGATAGCTCATATGGTAGTAATTACTCGACCTGTTCCTTTCTGACTCCCAAGTTCCATATATTCAAGTACTTTTAGGTTCCCAAGACACAAGTACTCGACCAGTCTAGTACTGATAGCGACTGGAGGCTCGACTCCTCGAGTACTATTAGCTCCTGTGTGGCAGCATCCTCGCTGGTCGAGTACTTTTAGCATTTGAGGTATCAGTTCCAGGCTCGGGAACGATAGAAACTGCCACTTCTAGAGCACGGTTCTCAGGAACGGAAAGGTTAAGGTCTGACCGGCCTGCAGATCGCGACTGCTAGAAGTTTTCAAAGGTTTTAGTACAGCTTCAGGACCCCATCTAACTTACGAATTCTGCAACCGAATTTCGGTCTTCTGATGATCTTTTGGCCTACCGGATTTTAAGATTGGCCTTGAAACTGAACCGGAGTTCGGGATAAGTATGTACCGAATAATTATGGACTGGTATTCGGTATGATTGCTAAATCCCGATAATTATACCGGAATAATTACGGAATGTGTTCGGCTAGTACCAAATAATTTGGAGGGATATTCCTGATTCAGCGTAACTAAATTCCAAATATTCGGGTTGTTATACCTAATAATATGGACTGGAGTCGCTGGACTTATATTCGGTATAATTTCATCAGAAATTTCGGGGTTTCTGATAGTCGAATATCGGCAATTGCACAGATAAACAAAAAATCACATCAAAAAAGACACCAGCACTTTGAGCTGGAATAAGGAGAGTCACGACTAAAGTTGACATCTTTTCTAGCCTTACAGAAGAAATCTCGATAATGAACACTTGCAAGTGATGTATCAGCGAGATGAAAGGATATCTGGAGATGCCTACAAACTTGCGGTAAGTGAGCATGCAGTGGCAACAAATTTTGGATGTTGCGACTTACATCCGTCCTCTCTTGAGCTTGTTCGAAAGAGTGTAGAAAGACGTTACACGACGATGATCCTGATCCAAATTCGGAACGTGTCCGAAATGAACAAAAATGCTGAATTAATTCAGCATTTTATGCACCATTTCGCTTTCGGACTTAAATTTTCGCTCAAGTAGCATTAATTCAGCATAAAATTCACCGAAAATTCAGCAAGAAAGCTAAATTTGATGCTGAATTTTCAAGAAGAAACTGGGGAGTACGGCGATTCTCTCAGTGTTTTGGCGGGCAAACATAACAAGTTCAACAAGACCAAAGGTGTCGATGGGATCTCAAAAATCTAATATTTGTTTCAGACAATAGGGTCTTGTCTTCGCCAGATCCACTCTTGGCCACGCTAATCATCAGAGAAAACCAAGTTCAGATATACCTCTATAAGCCATAATTATTTTGACGGTACTGACTGAGACTTACTGCTTTACTTCTGCCAAGTTTCCGGTTTCGCCCGAATTCTGAGCAAACCACTAGTCCACCAAAAAAAGAAAATTCAGAAACAGATTCAGCGTCAAATCCCTGCAAAGAACATCTACCGGTAATCAACTTTGAATAAAAGTTTGAATGAAAAAAAAAATCCGGTTACAACCGGATTCCGGACTAATTATATGTCTCGGTAAAAAATGATTGTCATATACAGACTCGGCCTCTCTTCTAACCCCTTTATCTGTCATCTAATCAAACTTTTGCTTTTAAAATTTTTTCAGGTTTTGGCCGGATTCCGGGCGAACTAGTTGCCCGGCGAGAAAATGGCTTTGACCGTCGTGTTCAGCGTGTCTTTTCACCCCTAAATCGAACATTTAATCAACTTCAAAATGAAACTTTTACTTTTAACCAACTTTCCGGTTTTTGCCGGATTTCGGACGAACTACTTGTTTGATGAGAAAATGGTTTTCACCATCGTGTTCACCTTGTCTTCTTACACCAAAATCGGCCATTTAATCAATTTCAAATAAAACTTTTACTTTTAACCAACTTTCCGGTTTTTGCCGGATTCCGGACGAACTAATTGTCTGGCAAGAAACTGGTTTCACTATCGTGATCAGCATGCCTTCTTACACCATAATCGACTATCACATTAGCTGTTTAAAAATATTTTGTTTGTCCCTTAATTTGAACCCCCTCCCCTAAATGTAGGGCTACAGAGCCCATCTACGAACTTGAGCTTACCCTTGACCCGATGAATCCTCACACCAAGTTTCGCCAAAATATCTCATTCCCTTGGAGAGTTATAGCGCACACAGACGGACGGACGGACAGACGGACAAATTTTGCGATGTCATAGAGTCGCAGGTATCCCTCCACTTACGTTTTGGGATCCCAAAAAGACAACTGACTAAACGGCAAACATTCCAAGTTCTAAGACAACTGGCGATCATGGCGAACGGAGAAAGGAAAGATAAGAAGGTCTTATCTTCTTATCTTTCCTTTCACCTGAAACTGATAATATATCAGTTACTGATATATTATCAGTAACTGATCCATATACAGTTAATTCTTTTTCCTTCTTCTTCTTCCTGACTTATATTTTTGTATTCTAGAAGTGTCAGAGAAGAAAAAAAGGTAACTGCTTTTGGACAAAAAAGAAAATGCAGCATTAATGCAGGATTTACAGCACCAAAAAAGCTTACGGACACGTTCTCTTTCTAGTCCTGTTTTTCAACTTTCATTGCCTTAGTGGAAACAAGACCAAAGGTTTCGATGGGATCCCAAAAATTCAATATTTGATCCAGACAATTGGGTCTTGTCTTCGCCAGATCCAGTCTTCGCCAGACTCCTTGAACAGATTTACTGTTAAAATTCAAAAACAGGTTAATCATCTGAGAAAAACAAGTTCAGGTATTGAATTAGCATGTGTGTTTACACCTATAAGCCATCTCTGTTTTGACGAAAACTTCCTGCCACTTCTGCCAATTTCCCGGTTTCAGCCGAATTCCAGAACTACTTGTCCGGCAAAAAAACAAAGCTCAAAAACGAACTCAGCGTATCTTCTTTCCCAATATGGAATATCTAATCAACTTCAAATAAAAATTTAACTTATAACAAATTTTCTGGCTCCAGTCGGATTCCGATCGAACTATATGTCCGGGCAGAAAATGATTTTTATACACGGACTCAGCATCTCTTCTTACCCCTAAATCGGGTATCTAATCAACTAAAACTAAAACTTTAAGTTTTTCCGGTTTTGGCCGGACTCGGGGCAAAGTACTTGCCCGGGTAGAAAATTGTTTTCACACAAGTGTTCAGCATGTCTTCTTACCCCTAAATCGGATATCTAAGTAATTCCAAATAAAACTTTTACTTTTAACAAACTTTCCGGCTTTTGCCGGATTCCGGTCGAACTACTTGTCCTGAGAGAAAATGGTTTTCACCGTCGTGTTCAGCATGTACTCCTACCCCTAAATCGAACATCTAATCAACTTCAAATAAAACTTTTACTTTTTACAAACTTTCCGGTTTTGGCCGGATTCCGGGCGAACTACTTGTCCGATGACAAAATGGTTTTCACCATCGTTTTCAACATGTCTTCTTACCTCATAATCGACTATCACATTATCTGTTTAAAAATATTTAATTTGTCCCTTAATTTAAAACCCCTGCCCCACCCCTAAATGTAGGGCCAAATAGCTCATCTACGAACTTGACCTTACTCTTGACCCAAAGAATCCTGACACCAAGTTTCATCAGAATATCTCATTCCCTTCGAGAGTTACAGTGCGCACAGACGGACCGACGGACAACTTTTGCGATGTCATAGGTATCCCTCCACTTACGTTTTGGTATCCCAAAAATGGAGTGATGAATTTGTGGTTCGTTTATTTTGATACATATGTGGTTATGTGTGATATGTAGACTAGTGATAATGTGTGTTTTCTACGGCTGAAGTAAACAAATTAAAATTGCGGCTTAATCCGGTTTCCCGTTTGACGCGTCGTTGCGATGCGCTGCGTTTATCTTGCGCAGCGTATCTTTCACACCTACGCGACAAGCTTTCAGGCTGGATGTGTATTTAAGTTTTCCGTTCTCGGTTTCTTATGCTTAATTCTCGTTTCTTTCATTATTATTAAGTTTTTCTTCATCGTTAGTAGGGTTTCTCCAGGTTAATTGTCTTCAGAAACTTCCATTTTTTACTGAGAAATCTGATGCGTTTGCGTGGAAGCAACGTTGCGTTGTCACCGCAAGTGCGGCGCAGAGGTTGCGTAGCTACAGTCCGGAAGCGGTTTTACACTCGGAGTGTACTGTTTATGCAGCCGGAGCATTAGATCTCGATATAATTTTGTCTTGCGCAGAGCCAATCAAATCGGCTGTTTGGGCTCTGATAGCGAGTCGCGGAAAGATGGAGTGTCGCCAAGGTTGCCACTGAAAATTTTACTTTTGTCACTTATTTAGGGAAATGTAGCACTAATTATTTTGAGCATCTGCGAAAAATGCATCACACATTTATCCAAATTTTTTTCTAGGGATTGGAAGCCATTCCTGATGAATGAAGAGAACTGTATCAACGCTGACGTCAGAGATGCGGAGTACGTTTTAGATGTGAAACAGCGTGAATTTTGCCGGAATAAACTTTGCCGTAACTATTTAGATGCATAGGGTTCCTATTGCAACTCCAGCTGGTATTTCTTTTTCTTTATTAAATATCAAAACAAAATAAAACTGTAAACTACGACGGCTGTCACCTACATAGAAACTGCAAGATAATTCGAAATTTCCAAAGACAGACAGCTTCGCAAGGCCACACTCCCCATGGTCAGATATAGATAGCCTGCTTGTACAATTTGAATGTCCTGCATGTACGTATCTAACAGTACGAAAATAATCTGCAGCAACCACCTAATCTAAAAGTAAAGCGAATTTGTTTATGTCTTCACTCTGACTCACTTCCTCTTCTTTTTCTTTCTTTCGCCATCCTCGTACGCGGGAGTCGACGGTGAATAGGTTGGGCTCGCTGGTGAATAAGTAGGACTAGTCGGAGAGTATGTCGGACTAGTTGGGCTGTAAGAGGGTGTAGTAGGGGAGTAGCTTGGAGACGCTGGAGAGAACGAATACGCCGGCGACGTAGGCGAGTACTTAGGAGAGGTTGGGCTGTAAGTTGGGGACGTCGGGGAATACTTCGGGCTTGTGGGACTGTATGTTGGAGAGGTTGGGGAGTAGCTTGGTGACGCCGGGGAGTAACTCGGGCTCGTTGGAGAGTACGAAGGTGACGTTGGAGAGTAGCTTGGGCTCGTAGGCGAGTACTTCGGACTCGATGGTGAATATTTGGGAGCACCAGCCGAATACTTTGGACTCGCAAATCCTGGCGTACTTGGGCTGTATGACGGAGAAGTCGGGCTGTAGCTCGGCGATGTTGGCGAATATCCGGGACTTGTCGGAGAATACGAAGGGGAGCTAGGGGAATAGCTAGGTGAAGTCGGTGAGTAACTCGGACTCGTTGGAGAGTAGCTTGGCGACGTCGGAGAATAGCTCGGAGACGTCGGCGAGTAACTCGGTGAGCTTGGACTGTACGATGGCGAGGTCGGGCTATAACTCGGCGAGGTTGGCGAATAGCTTGGAGACGTAGGCGAATAACTAGGCGAGGTCGGGGAATAGCTGGGGCTAGTTGGTGAGTAGCTCGGCGACGTCGGAGAGTAGCTAGGTGAAGTCGGTGAATATGAAGGACTTGTCGGCGAGTAACTCGGACTCGTGGGCGAGTAGCTTGGAGACAGTGGCGAATAAGACGGGGAGCTCGGTGAATAGCCAGGACTTGTCGGGCTATAGCTCGGGGAAGTCGGAGAATACGATGGGCTTGTCGGACTGTAGTTCGGCGAAGTTGGGCTATAATTCGGGCTTGTCGGCGAGTACCTCGGCGACGCGGGTGTTATGTTCGGGCTCGTCGGTGAGTAAGCCGGGGAGCTAGGAGAGTAGCCAGGAGAAGCACCACCAGGGCTGGGTATATACGGGCTCATGCCTCCAGGGCTCCCTGGACTCTGCGGATTTGGTGACCAAGCTGGAGAATATCCAGGAGACAGACCACTTGCGTCTGAGCTAGCAGACGGAGAAAATCCAGGACCTCCTGGAGTCATTCCAGACCCAAGATTTGGTGACCAAACGCTGCCGTAAGCCGGAGTAGCGGAGGTACCCCACGGAGTCATCTGAGGGCTCAAAGAGCCGCTAGGAGAGGCGCCACCTCCCAAGAAGAAACCGCCGCCGAAACCAGCCTGGCTTGGGATCTCAATGCCATGCTTGCACTTCTCAGCGTCTAGGAGTAGATCAAAGGCGCCCGTCCCCATTCTTGGAAGCTGGCCAAGAATAATATTTTCGGATACACCTCTCAGCGGGTCAACCTCTGCGTGAGATGAGGCGTCCAGCAACACGTCGACCGTTTCTTCGAAGGAGCATCTCATGAGCGCGCCAGTGTCCTAGAAAATAGTGAACATTGTAGATTTTAGTTTCACCAAGAAACGAGGCGCCTGTGGAGAAAACAATGTGAAAAGCTTTGTCTGAGCAAGCATACCACAAACCCTACCTTACTCTTGAGCCGAAGAAAAGAAAGGAAGAAAATATCTCAATATGTTCGGAAGTTGGTAATTGCTAATTATCCCGACACAACAGACGCACGGACGACTTATCAATGCCACTGAGCGTCTAACAGACCACCTCCCCCCACACTCCTGTTACAATAGGTCCCACACCGGGGCCGCGCACTTGCGAGAACCGAAACTAAGTAACCTCTCTATCTGTGACTAGTTAATAGACATCAAATTTCGAGGCTGTCCGATCAAGATTGAGCGAGTGAAATCGGCCAAGGTACAGTAACTTAAGAAACTTACTTGTCTGTTGATACCGTGACGAGTGATAGCCATAAGGTGACCCTTTGCTGTCATGACGTCACAAAGAAGCGCAAGATGGCGATAGTTGACGTAGAGACCGTAGAACTGCAGGACAGTGTTCATTTCCTTTTCGATACATTTTCGCACAGCTTCGATACCTGAAAAGTCAACAGTATTAAAGAAGCTCACGAAAAAACAAGTTTTCAACGGTGAACCAGCTGTGAACTAATTAAATAGTTCACCTAACAACCTGTCGAAGATGGATAGAAAGAAACATAGAAAGTTTATTCTAAAAATCGACTATCGTGGTTATAAACCAAATTTGCGATTATTGTCAAACAAACAGAAAAAATTACAGTATATGTATCTAATGTTAGTACGTTTAAATTCACACTTCGTCAAAATATTTCACGAACTCGGGAATAAAACTTTTTCCATATCTAGCTTGTTTTGTAGGTGCGGGACAGAGCTTGGGAACCCTAGAACTTACCACTCGTTCTGGTCGACCTCTAGCATTTTGATAGGGGGGAGGGAGGATTTGGGAGTGGAGAGGATGAAATACCATGGCTGAACCGAAGTCAGCGCTTAGCTCCTTTCTTCGCTCCTGCAGTGTTTTTAGGTTAAAGTGTTCTAAAAGGTACGAGTATGGAAGCTTCGGTCCACTATGGATAATAAGAAGAGCCCGCTTCTGTATTATTGCTAGTGGGTCTCTTTGTTCATGCGATAATGAAAAATGCCAAACAGGGTGGGTCTAATGAAAGAAATATCAACTCGTAGTAGGTGACGATGGGGTATTTTGACCGCACTGGCACTTTTCAGCATGCCCTGAAAGTGCGCTTCCCATTTTATATCTGGGGTTATGGTAACACCCAGTAGCTTAATTTTCTCTGCCTTCATTTTTCTGGTATTTCTTCTTTGAAAGCAGGTTTTGATTTTATGAAAGAAACAGTTAAAACCGCTGCTTTCGTGAAGTTAACTTTCATATCGCTATTCTGTGCCTCGTTCTCCACCTCTTGGATTATTAGCTTAGCATTAGTCGTTTGGGAACGAACACAACCCTGCAAGACGCATTCTCGTCGGTTTAGGAGGGGGGCGCAACGAACCGGGCCGACCTGTGTGAGACGGTAGTTTACGAGTCATTCACGCTAGACGTATGTCACTTCCGACGGCGAACAACTGTGAATGTCGCCGAATTAACAAATTTAAAACATAGCACGTACGCTCAGTAATGGACGCAAAAGATTATTTTCAAGGTCTCGCGAAACTCTTTCAAGACGGGCAAAATCAAGCTTCAAAATTTTGGCAGACTTGGTAGGACAACAGGTTTAACTTGTGTCACAGAACGCATTTCGTGACAACTTCAAACTAGTTTAATTGGCTTTCTCATATTCTTAACCACGGCGCGCAGTTTTCGATATTTTGCGTCGAACCTAAGCGTCGGAAAGCGGTAAGGCTGGACGGGGTCGACAAGCGCTAACAAGAAAACCGCAAACTTCACGGGGCTATACTATTAGTGTTTCTCAGCACCGATATTTTTGAACCAGCTCGTAAGTCTTTGGTCTTTTTTATTGCAATTCTATTTTATTCTGTTTTATCAATTGTTTTTGTTTGATTTGAGTTTTATAACTTGTCCTGAGAAGGCCCACATAGCACCGCCACTTTTCGTCGTGGATGTGCCCATCTGGCGGGAACCGAGGAAACTATATAAGGTTAGAAGAAGCGCTGACAGATCGTGCTAACGAATGAGCGACGAGAATGATGGCAACATATCTCAAATGTGGGAATTACTGGTTCTGATTCCCAACCAGCAGAGACGGGGGAATCCGATCATGAAAGGACTCGAATCCAAATCCAGAGCTAGGTACGAATCCGATTCCGAATCCACCATCTCCTGCTGAGGATTCGAATCCGACCTTAACAAAAATCAAATCATGTACACAGGCTATGGTTCAAAATCAGAGGTGGCAAAAAGTACTGATATATAGGGTAATCAGATAACGTGATAGATTACTGGATGGTAGCTGGTGGAGACCAAAAAGTTGGATTGACTAAGCACACTGTGTAAAAATTGGGAAAACAGAAACTGGAAGGATGAAGTCCAGGGAATTTGAGCGGATTCATAAGATTTAGGGTTTGGAATCCTGAGTCCGAATCCAGCTTGACAAGCACAAGATTCGAATCCGGCCAAAAGGACGAATCCTGGATTCGAGTCCGAATGCAGATTCGCCCATCTCTGCCAGCCAGACATAATGGATTAATAAGCGCAATCAATAAAACTGGTCCAATATGTGCAGATTATGTATGAACATTAAAAGCTTAGCTTACCGAGGACAGTGAAGATTTCGCAGATATCGTTGGAGCACGTTCGTACAGGGTCAACGTCCCTTTCTGAAAGGACTTTCATGAGACTAGTTCCATCAGTTTCAAGCAACCACTCGGCAATAGCTCTGAATTCGCCTGTTTCAGTAATGATGATCCTTTTCTTGTTGTCAGTCTGAGGCAAGTGCATGTACACTTTGCTGATGGCTTCGATGCCCTAAACGGTAAAGACAGCACATGAGGCACAAGACGACAACAGTTAGCGTTTCTACAGATACCGTGGTATTTGATACAGTCAAAAGTCGATTTCGCAGTTACCGTGGTATCTCATACCACCGTCAAAGAGCGTTTCTGCAGTTACCGTGGTATCTGGCAAGGTACCCTGGTATCTAGATACCACGGTAACTGCAAAAACGATTGATTGCTGATCCAGTTATAGTGGTTAACAGATACCATGGTATCTGCAAAAATGCAAATAATATGAATAGGTACTCCTTCAACCCAATCTGACTGCGAATCAATTCTGGTGAGGCGAAATGGAAAAGTAGCTGGGATTTACTGAAGTTGTATTTCGGATCTTCTTAGCAAGGATCCTCTTCAGGCTCGAGCTAGAAAGACGGAGCTGTGACGAAGTAAATCGCCTGAAGCGGACCCTTGTCAAGAAGGGCCAAAATATCGTTACAATAAATCTCTGCTGACTTTTCCATTTGTCACCATCAAGTAAGATATTAGTTGAGTTTCTGCAGAGACCATGGTATCTGTTATCCCGGTAACTGGATCTACAATTAGTCGTTTTGCAGTTACCGTCGTATCTGATATTACGGTTGCTCTGCTAAACGGAAAATTGCCCAAAAGAAAAACTGATATCCAGTCACATCACTAGTTCCCAAACTTCTTTTCTACCAATTTGACAAAATCCTAGGCTCTGTTGTTGGTGATTATGAAAATGAACTTTTTCAGATACCACGGTACCTTGCCAGATACCACGTTATCTGCAAAAACACAACTACTGTATTGCTTAACAATGGCTAAGAACAACTAAGAATAGGAGTAGCTGAGTTGTTGACAAGAGGCCTGAATGGCCGGTATCAGAACGGCCAGGTGGGCGTCTCAAGCCTCGCTCCGGTGATTCAGGCTTTTTAGTATTAATATATTATATTTAGAGGGACTTATTTAGCTTTTTATATATCATTGTTACCAATTTCTAATAGGCTATTCGGCGTGTCCTTGTTCCGATTGCGTCATTGGTACGAAACTGGTAGCGACGCCAATAGAGATCACATATCAAAATTAAAACCCGAATCACATTTTCGATAAAATCTCACAAACCGCGAACGAGCTCGTGATACGAACTGGCGTTTCAGGTGTTTCGTATGACCAAAGGTACTTGCTGACTTCTAGGTAAAACACAGGTCTCAAATGCGCCTCGTAAAACATCTCTGTGATATAAGAACAAACAGACGAGATTCAATCCAGTTGCTACTGCTGTTATATTGTAGTCATGTTTAACGCAGTCGCGGGAAAACAGACAAGCAGCTGCTCGGATGAGAGTATAGAAGCCGTCGCGACGTTTAAGTGCATAGTACAAATATAATTTTGTTGTGTGATTGTTGTGTGTTCTTCGTTGAATTATGTTCCGCCAAGGTTAGGCGGACTCTTGATAAACGCAGGGACACTTAAACCAAGTTAAAAGAAAACAACCCAAAACTGATTGAAACATCATGCAAAGTAATAATAATAAGAAAAATAATAATAGAATTACTCCATTGCAGAAAGGCTTTCCCCTGTGTAAAAGTAGTATTATGTACTTGCATGTCAGTGTATTTCTGTGGACATTTCCTACGCCATTTTTCCTTAGTGAAAATGAAGTGAAGTATTCAAAAATTTCAATGAAAGCAGACCTTACCTGTAGAGTCATATCCGACAACATATTTGCCTCGATGCACCTCAAGAACATATCATCCTCCATCTTGTCGACCTGTTCCTCCTCCTCCCCGAACTTAGAGTCGTCCGAGTTCATAATGCGAATACGCAAGACGAGTTTCTCAGCGTTGTCGTCGTTGAAGATGCAGTTCAAGTCCTCACCAAAGCCAGCCGTAATCTTTTCCGAGATCTGTTCCATCGTCAATTTCTTGTCCGTCATACGCTTACGATCGAGTTCAATACGCAGGAGCCAAGGAGACATACGGGTTGTATCGGCATCGGGCATGTCGTAGTAAAGGTTCACGAACTCTTGATCCTCGGCAATAACCTAGTGGCAAAAACGATCAATCATGCATAATGACGTTCTTAAGTGGGCTTTTGGCAACATAATTGTTGATCTTTGCAAGAGCCTTACCGAAGATTCGGTTAATGCTGAATCGATCAATAGTTCCAAGTGCATTGTTGATTCGATTTTTAACTCTGATCAGTTCGACTACTCAAAATTTCTTAGAGTTAATTGGAGGCGAAAGCCTTTTCTCTTTCTTTGTATTATTATGCAATATTTCAAGGTTCAACGCTAAGTGCTAAAATCTAGGTGCGAATTAGACAAACTAAATAGCTAAATAAACGCGCTAGAATATGGATGGCTTCGGTCTAGAGAAGAAACAAATGTGCTTAATAAGGTAGCTAATTTTTTGTTTAGAATTTTGGAAAAAAATCGAGCCACTACAACTTTGTTGGCCGCGAAAGCACACTTGTCAAGCTACAAACTCTTAGAGCGTGTTCCACCTTACTTACCATAGTTACTACGCATGATGTCACGAATTCTGGATTTTTGCCGTTGGCTGGAACAATTTTTTTATTTTCCAGAAGAATATCATGCCACGAGCGAATCCGACCGATCACGTTAAAGAGATAAGTGGTTACCACGCTTACTACGCTCCCAAGCATGGTAAGCAAATAGTTACTGTTTCGAGAAGGACGGAACTGTCAGCGCAGTAATTTTTTACGAGGTAGGAACGAAAATAGAAACTAAAAGTCACTATTGTCAGACGGGTGGAACACGCTCTTAGTAGGATCGCGGTAAAACGCTTTTAATGGGCAGTCCTAAAAATCGATGAGAAAGTCGTATTCCCTTGCTCAATAAATCCCAAGCACTCGATTGATATGCCTCTCAAGTTTTCATCGTCACGGCACTAACGGAAATACTACAGCTCGCGATCACTGGACTGACCGACGGACCGACAAACGGTAAACGGATCGGTATATGGTAGCCTACTTGAGCCGAAGGCTGCAAGTGCCACACAGACTCAGGGGTCTTGTCATAGTATCGTTGACCCAATGTGACTGGTCCATCCACCACCAGTGAGTTGCTTAAAGTTTAACTGAAAGGCTAACTTATTGTATACTTTTGATTTGTATACACTGAATTACTTTTCTCCTCTAAGGGATTTTTTTTCTTTACTTCCCGTACTGCAGAATCACATCAGAATCAACGTGTACGGGCGAATGCCGAGTGCTTCACTTTCATAGTCCTGGTTTGAACAATGAAAATCCGCCATTGCTGGTTATTTTCGGCAATTGTTTGCCACTGTAGTTGCTAAACATTTCAAACATAGAGGTACGTCCGTATAGCGGTATAACATGTGCGGAAGAATAAACTCGTTAGTTAAAATTCAATATTCATGGATAACAAATCAACGAAGTAACGCGTTTTTGTCGGGTTTTCTAGACTATTAGATAATAATATGATGGGTAATCAGACTGCCATATTTCAGCCCTATTGGGTTAAGCTTTAATCACATTTTAACTCATCACTCCAGTGGAATGTTTTACTTACCGTGTTCTTAATATCCGGGTCGTAGTAAATAGCTGTGTTGGCCGTCACCTTCTTCAAAGTCGTGTGTTCCAGTTTACTGAGCACAAACTTGGCCTTTTCCGCATCACGAGCGGCCGGTCCCATCAAGAAAACTGTCAGCGACGGCGCCTTCGGGTTCTTTGAGATGTTAATAATTTCCTTAAGCCTGGGCACACCGAGAGTTACGTTCTTGGAAGACACACCAGCAAAGTGGAAGGTGTTGAGTGTCATCTGCGTAGCGGGCTCACCGATACTCTGGGCCGCGATGGCTCCGACCATCTCACCAGGCATGGCCTGGGCTTGGATGAATCGCGTTTCGATTTCTCCGATAAGCCACTCGAAGGCTTCGGAGGAGAGGCGGAATTCTTCGGCGACGCGTTTTGTGCAGAGAGTCGAGCGCACAAGGCATTGGAAGAGCAGGGTGGCGTTTTGGTTGGCCTGTTTGGAGAGCTTGTCCTCTCCGTTGACGACGACACAGTTCTTAAGCATATCGCGAACGCCTAGATGAATGAAAGCTCTGTTAAAACTTGTTACAACTAGTAGAACAGCACTGTCAGAAGTTTCATAACAGATAACACGAGGATGCGCGGTTTCAACAGATAATGCGTAACAGATAACACTTGGGATGCTATCTGTTGTGTTTGAAAACGTTAGGCATGAAAGGTTATGCATAACAAGCTTTCTTAGGAAGAGCAAAGCATCTACTGACTTTATTCATTATCGTCATGAATCATGATGTCGGAAAACTCAGCAGATACTTTTTGGCGGTTTTTCGGTTTCACTTGGTCTTCACTTGGGCGAATTTACAGCGCTTTCTGCACTCCTTAAAGTGTAACTGAAAAGGGCAGAGATGGGACAGTCTTGTTACCCCTCAAATATCCACTTTAAGAGGCTTGAAGACCTGACGAAAATGCGTTACTTCGTTGCTCCGCTATTAACGAATTAATCAATTTTCAAATAGTGGAATTTCGCTGTCATATTTGTGGTATTACCTGTGCCGTATGCTTGACTAAAAAGATTTATGAAATTTCTTTGTTCAGGCACTAAGCAGTCTTCACCACACTTATCACTGCCCCCTGAAAAGCCGCGTTTGTGTTCAGATTCAAACATTCCGCGTCATAGTAGAATTTGCGCTGTGGGGACAGCCGTAGATATTCTGAACCTCACTACTAGAGCAGATAGTGGAAAATAAAAAAATCTCCTAGCAGAATCCAAATAACTCGGTGTATTCAGCTAAATGACACAAAATTGGTTTGCTTTTCAGTTAAACTTTAAATCTTGTTTTGTTCCAGTGTTTATCACATTCTGCGAAAAAAAGACATTAAAGCTTTAAAGACGTGTTATTATAATCATTGTAAATTTTCTATGTACCTTCCTCATTCCTGCCACATCCACAAATTGGTTCAGAAGTTTGGCGTCCAATATGTCATTCGTTCACTAGAGAAAACGTCAGCGTCACTACTGTGTACTTCTCGTCATCTTGGACATGGAGTATCAAATGATGTTTTTCATTAATTTTTCAGGCCCAGTCAGAAATCATGTCTAAATTTTGTGTGTTTATACTGTTATTTATCTTGGGTTGTTTTTCGTTGTTCTCTTTACTCAGCTACTACTTTGTGTATTTGGCGGGTTAACAAAATATATATATATATTTCTCGTGAAAATTTTGGGTTGGATCGTCTCTTTACTGTTTTTATTTTCTATACTCCTCTCGTTGTAAAGCTTTTTCTTTCAGTTTTGAGGTACGGGATGCAAGGATCGAATGTGGAGGGTAAAGCGGATTGAGGCAAGGGATGATAACGGCGATCCTTTTCTTAACCTGTGACGCTCGTGACCCGAGTTAGACTGCATAATATACTATGCCGTCGTTCGAGGAGGCGCGAGCAAAGCCTGACAGTTGATTGACACGAAGCAGGATGGTCGGCGTAATGTCTCACAAAGTGAGATCACCGAACGTGGAGGTGAAAAAAATAATAATAATAATAAACGAATGAAGAAAAGAGAAAAGGGAAGTTAAAAGAGTGAGAAAAGTAGGATTTTTGGGTAAAATAAAAAGACGCTAAAAAAGAAGGGGTAACAAAGATATGAAAAGTTAACTTTAATTTTATGCTGTATTTGTGATAATTTATATGCGTTCGTGACCCAAACAAGTGACCCTTCGATGCGTCCGACAATGGTCTCCAAAAGAGAATGGTTTATTGCCAACCGGACAATAAATCGAAAAGCCCGCCGAAAAAAAGCCGGTTTGAAAGTGTTTAACAAAACAGTACACCAAAAATCTTACAAAGATCCTAAAATTATTTAAATTATTACACTACTCTATATCACATTTGTGTGCATTATATTTCATACGCCCTACCAATCTTTATTTTCTGCGTCATCCTGCATAATGAACCTTCGTCATAAGAAAAGGTAAGGGTGCAACTGGTACAAGCACCTGAATTTTTATTTTATTTAGAAGATTTTTGGGCTCTTTGTTTGAGAGAGTAATGCTAAATCTTCCTCGTAATCGTCCACGGGAAAAAATGAATACTCAATTTTTTTTTTTTTAAACTGGCAGATGACCAATTTGTGTCACCAACTGCCAAATACATAAACATAATTTATACACACAACATATAACTAACAACAGTGAACAGAGACAAGGTAATATTTAACTGCGTGCTTGAGCGACTGACACATCCTAAGTTATGTTTGTATATTTTGAAGATATTCATGACGAACACTTTAAAACTAGCCAGTTCTTCCCAATCAAACGTCAAATCTAATGCTAATAGGAGACACGAAGTACCCCAAAACCTCATAGGGAATGGAATACGGCAAGACACGAGAACCGCATAGACGGAAAGGAAGGGGAGTCTGTCGGAACAGTATAATCAGCGACTTCTTTCCGCTTCCTTATTACCCGAGGAAAAATTAACCTGACTGGAAAATGTCCAAAAGAGAGTAGTGAGAATCATTCTGGGTGATCCTAATCGAAGAGGCTCTCATTAAACTGGACGTTATTAAATTAACTAACCGCAGAAATACTTTCGCAAAATTTTGGAGCAAAGATAATGTGTTGTCCCCAGTCTATCCCCCCCCCCTCCCCTCCCGTCTTCCGTGCGTCGGTCCGAGATGAACACTGGCAATCAGTTTTCTCCGTATCCTGCTAATTCTTATGCCAAATTTTATTTAGTTTCATCCCTTCATTGATTTCTGGTCATATCTTGAAAGTGTATTAGTTAATTTGTTTCGTGTCTGTGTATTTCGTAAATATTTTCTTCCTCTCCTAGCATTAAAGGATCTGTCTTGGTCTCCGTTTAATACTAATGCAACCTACTTCCACAATCACTCCATATATTTCTAAAACTGGAGACCCCAATTTCGTACGGTAGATTCTATTCCCCCCAACAAAGAACGATGATTTTCGCACTTGCCGTGTTTTGCTACCTTTGATGTATAATAATAATAATAATAACTGTATTTAAAAGCCCAGGGGCCATATACATAATACAACAATAGTACATTTTACAAAGGAAAACAACAACAATAATTTCCTACGGCTATGATGCCTCACTACTAAGCTTGGTCGCTCTTAGCTTCAACGCTCCGTCCATAAACTCGCACACCTTTGTTATAACCCTTTCCGAAGTGCAATTCAGGATATCCAGAAGAAGCAAAACACTCCCCTTAAAATAAGATCCCCTTAACTCCGAAAGCTCCTGGCATCGATTGATAAAGTGGTCCATGTTTTCCTCTACCCCTGCTTTGCAAAGTTGGCAATTATACCTGACATCTAGACCAGTCCTATGCCTATCAATAACTCTAAATCTACCAAACAGGGGGAGGGAATTAGCTCTAGCCTGGATCCACAACTTCAAAACTTTTCGAGGTAGATTCATTTTAAAATAAAACTCGGGCCCAAACACCTTCTTAAACTCACGGTAAAACTCCAAAGTTTCGGAATGACTTATTAAAGCTCTCCATTTTTGAATCTCTTGGTCTCATGACGTTTGAATCTCATGACGCTGTCGATGGGTTTCTACGAGAAATTTTTCCATGAGAAAGCCGGTTATGTAAATTGTTTCCCTGTTTGTGCTATACGTCAACGGATCTGGGAAAAGGCTTAAACAGCCAAAACCGTGGGTTATTCGTTGAAAGAACAGCCTAATTTTAAAATATTCGGATATTTTAAAATACTGAAAGTAGAAGAGTAAATAGTGCCAGGGGTCCTTTAAGCTATCTGGAAAATAAACTTGGTTGATTGATTCAACAACAAAAAAAACGAGTCTTCACTCACCCTGGATGACCCTGACCGGCGATAGATCTGACGGCGTCTTCTTGTTGATGTGGAAGATCTTAGTGGCATTCCAAATCATTCTCTGCAGGTTGCACGGCAACACGACCTTGTTCTCTCCACTTGGAAAGACTTTCCTCAAATTCTCTCTGTCCTTGCTGAGCTGATCCCACTCCTTCTCGATCTCAGTAATGAGTTCGTTCGAGCCCAGTAGCTCTCTAGTGATGTCCTCGCTGAAAGTTCTCCTCATGGCTCTTTCATTGCTTGGGTCAAATCTAAACTTGGACTCGAAGGCACGGTTGGCAAGCTTGATTGTCGGGAGGGACTGGAATTCCACGACTTCAGCGGCGAGGCCATCCTCACCGTAACGGAGCTGAATGAGCTGACCGACGGAGTTACGAACGGTGCCATCGTAGGCAACCATTACAGACTCCATAGCTTTGATGAGACGACGCTGGATGTAACCAGTTTCGGCGGTTTTGACAGCGGTATCGATAAGACCTTCACGACCTGAAATGACAAGAAAAAGGTTAGAAACATCACCTCTCGGATTTACAATAAGAAAGGTGGATACAAAGAATCAGACGTTGCAGAAAGACTGTAATGAGAGAAGAAATTAGGAAGGGTCAGCACTGAAATGTTTCCTGTGGCTCCAGACAATGAACGGACCTTGCATGATGCGGACCACTGGCCATCCCATAGACATTTTTGGGCGATTTGCGACACAAAAATGACAGAAAACCAGCGAGTTTATGGTCTGCTTCTTGTGATAACCAAATCGCGATTCAGGACAGCATCCCTGTCTTGAATGGTGTTGATAAAAATCAATATGGCAGTGTTAACCGAGACTGATTTCGTAACTGGTAATATCGGTAAAACACACTACACTATAGGCGTAGTAGTCTTCTCAACACACTTCTCCAAATTTTCGGCCACCTTCAAACAGGAATAACAAATTCGGCACTTAATATCCGTTAAGTGCCAGGTTTTTCAGCTTTATTTTGACATATAGAATAAAATAAAATCCCACTAATTTATTTTTTCATTAAATTTTCAATATTCCCGTTCTTCTGCTGGGATACTTCAGACGGTCGACAAAGTAATGCAAGGCTTTTGGTATTCTTTTGATACTGTAGCATGTAGCCCGGGGACGAATATTGCAAAAGCAACGGAGCAAAAGTGCGATTCAATTTGACTCTATTTTATTGAAGGTTCAAGGTTTTAACTTACACTTGTGTATAAAATGACAATATATAGAGGGTCAAGCCCTCTATACAAGCCGACACAAGGTAGATTGACATAAAGTATTGTTATCACTCGGTACCTGTCCGTGAATATTGGTTAGGTTTGAAATTCTTGACATTCTTCGTCCCCGTTCAAAATTAAGCAACGTCCGAACTCACATGCCTCTACTATATGCAGAAGAGTCTGCTCGGGAAAACCGGCATTATATACGTACCTCCCATGGCGTGAAAGTAGAACTCAGAGGGAGTCAATCCGGCAAGATACGAATTTTCAACGAAACCTCGAGACTCGGGACCGTAATCGTCCTTGATGAAGTGGGGAAGAGTCCTCTTGCGGAACCCGAAAGGAATACGTTTGCCTTCGACGTTCTGCTGTCCCACGCAGGCAATAACTTGTGAAATGTTAATGTTGGATCCTTTGGAGCCGGAGACCACCATAGCCTGGAAAGAAATACAGGTTTGGCCTAGTGAAAATTGAAAACTTAACAGAAACTTTTAATATATTCAGAAGAGCCTTTATGACTGAATGAATTTTTGTTTCTGAAAAGCCCGTGAGGCCATGGCAGGAAAACAAATTAAACACAAAATAACACAATATTTACACCAAAAGGAGGGAAGCCTGATCCCGATGCTCCATAGTCTGCTTGAGAAACCTCCCAAGCCGAAGGTCACCAACAAACGCAGGTTTAAATTATTTTAATTCTGAACCGTGATATATTCGTTATTAATTGTATATACATAGAAATATTTTAAGGTAATTATTGAAAAGTAATTATAAAGTTTTAGCCGTGTTAAGAATTGTGTGACGATCCGACGCTAGCGAGTAATTATATGAGCTATTCAGGAAATAAACGTTGTTATATTATTATGTTTCCTTCCCCGACGTTAACCCTGAATATTGACAGCCTGGCTAGGGCCTTGCCTAGAAGGTCCGACATATCGTTGCTAAAGCATCGTAGCTGAAATATCCGTCTTATGCATTATCTGAATATATGTTTCAAGGAAATAAATCCTCTTCCTCCATCCTATCATGCCCAAAAAACCCTTCAAACAAATCATTTAACTTAACGAGGTATCCGGTACAATAACAAGTCAATTGTATGCTTACGCAAAGTATAACTTCTTTTCTTCTTTTCTTCTTTTCTTTATGTACTCCGCTTTTTCCCTTTTGTAAGCGGGCAAAAATAAATATATATATATATAACAATAAACATGGTTTACAATGTTACTTTTGACAAAACAACAAATCAAAGTAAATAACCAGAAAATTCTGTACCACTTGCAGATGACATTCAAAGCGTTTTGAACCTCCGCCTCCTTGTGTTCAATGTTATCATACGCCTGGCAGTGAAAGGACTATAAACTAGTACAACCTTTCTATATGGGACACAAAAGGGTAAAAATTGATCGAACTTCTTCATCTGGACTATCGGGTCTTCATACATGGATTGAGCTTGTATTTTACCCGCATACCGAATCTCTCACAAAATTCAGAAAAATTTAACTTCAGTCAAATTTCTAGTTTTGGTGTAAAAAAATTTCGAGCGAACTACTTGTGCTGAGAGAAAATAAGTTCCAGATTTGGATTCAGCACGTTTCCTATACCACCCCAACATCTCACAGCTTCAAAGAAACTTGTTTTTCCTGCCTCACCTCTAATATAGGGTTACGAAACTTATCTGTGCTTTGACCCAAGGATCCCCCACCAAGTTTGAACAAAATATCTCAACCCTCAACAAGAACAAACTGAATTAAGCGCAATTGGGTTAGCATTATGCTAACAGACGGACGGGCTAACTGTACGAATTATAGGTAAATATTCTTTGAGCCCAAGCTGACTTTGAAACATTTATTCAAACAATGTTTACAACGGATACGTCAGCTATGATTCTTCATCAGCGATATTTCGGCCCTTCTTGGCAAGGGTCCTCGTCAGGTTGACAAGCCTGACAGCCTGACAGCCTGACGAGGACCCTTGCCAAGAAGGGCCGAAATATCGCTGGTGAAGAATCATAGCTGACGTATCCGTTGTAAACATTGTTTGAATAAACGAATTATAGGGATCCCTAAACTAACATTTTAGGATCCGAAAAACTTACTAGACGCGCCATACCTTTAAGTTATTGTATTCTGTCAGGGAATTCTTGGCAGAGCCACCAGTTTTGTCTCGAGCGTCGTTCAGAATCCTGTTGACTTGATTTTCGAAAGTCTGCCTCAGCGTGTTACCAGGGGTAGGCTCAAGCTCATTGTTGTGGGCTTTCGTGATAACCTCTATGACATCCTCTTTGGCTTTTTTGATCGTCAACTGAATGTCACTGTAGGTCTGAGGATCGGCAATGGTGTCACCAATACCGATGGAATGGCCTTCGTAGAGCAACCAGTTGTTGATGACAGTCTGAATATTTCCGTAGAACTTCCCGCAGATGTCGTGGCCGAGCTCCAAAAACAGGATGTGAAGGATGGAGCCAGCAGATGCTCCGAGGGTCTTCTTACAAAGAATGCCTGCATATCAGAAATTAAATTAGTGTCCACTGATAAGGTACGCGTCTAAGGTGGGGTTCCAAACAAGTTATTATTATGATAAGAGAAGCCAGCACTATACTGCCGTAGTTACTACCCAATCTGAAATGAAAATAATACCAGCGCTGTTATACGTCATCACTCTGGCTGGAATTGCTACTCACGGATAGTAAGTATCACCTAGAACAAAGACACATGTAGCGACTATGGATACCCCGACAAAACTGAGGTGAGCTAGAAGTATTTGCTGAGCTTTGAGTTGCTGCCCGACTATTTCCATCAATTTGCCGTCGTGCACATCAGAAGAGTTAGTGCAGGAGTCGCGCTGACTCACCCTGCGGCGCGTCCAAACAAGCAATCGGCTTTTAACTTTGGAAATTTCTTCTCCGGGGCTTTACTGCTATATAGCTGTTTGTAGAGGTAACGAATTGTGATGTTCCGCGTAGCTAGTTTGCATCGGGCAGGGTATAGGAATCTATTCGACTCCGCATGGTCGTATTACAGAGATAAGGAGATGGAGGTTAGGGTGCTTATTTGTTCTTCGTGTCACTTATCAGGCCATTGTAAATAAAGTGTAGCAATCTTGAGTCTTGCATGTGAAACGAAAGCCTCGCAAGCCCCGCTTTTGTTGTGCTATTGAAAACAAAATGTTAATTTTCAATAAAACTGTTCTACTACTAAAGGACAGGAGCGAGGTGCTATGAAAATAAACTGTAAAAAAATTAAAATAACTGTAACATTCGTAACTAATAATAGCTTGGTACAAAACTACAAAATAAAATACCACATTAAAATACTACAAAACTACAAAATAAGAACTACAAGAGCAACATAACAGAATAAAAACCACACTTTTTCCTGCAGCCAATTGGGCACATTTTCAAGACTATATAAGAACATTGGAGGTTCCTAGAACTTGAAAATGTTCACCTGAAGCCCGTCCCGGTGAAAAATGTATCCCAACATAGTACTGAAAAAGTAGCATGCAGTACTAACGATGCTACTACATGCTTCTGCTTCAAGGCTACCGTGTTACTGCATACTACTATATACTACTATTAGCAAGACCGGATGCTACTATGGTAAGACAGGATGCTACTGGATACTACTACATAAGATTGGACCAGTCTGAGGCACATTAAATGATAGTATTCTTTGCTATTACATAGTATTACATGCAACGTTTTCGTACTACAACCATACGCAGGCTAACAAAATTTCATCGGGGTGTATAAACAAACCTGAGGACCCTTTCGGTTTCACTATTCCGCAATTAAGCAAGGAAAAGATGAGCCCGAACTTACCCATGATAAGCTCTCCGTGTTCGACTATGACCTTGGTATCACCAGGTGAAATCCATTTGTAGGGGCCATCGTCTTCGTCATCGGGGTGGGTCGAGTGGGTTTTCATCATGTTTACTTTTCCAGGGACGATGAGCGTAAAGAGCTGCTTCCCCGTCCAAAGAGGTTTGGGTTTGAGGATGGCGGGCTGAGGCATTTTGCCGTCCCACGTCGGCAAGAACATAAGCAGGTTCATCATTTGTTCTTTCTCGAGGAACACGTCACGTTTTGTCATCTTGCGGACGGCGCAGAGGGTGTCTTGCACAATACCCATGACAGGTCGGTTGGCCTGAAATTAGAGCTCAGGTTTTTTAACAAGAGAATAACGTAGTATGTAAAAAATCGAAATTTAGTTGTATAAATCATGTGTATTTTTTTTTAGTATTTACATGTCACTGAAATGGATCAGTTGGTTTAGGATTAGTTTTGTTTTATATATTATAGTTTGTACTCCTCAGTTCTGAGGGAAATAAATAAACAAAAAAATATTGGAAAGAGAGAGGGAGGAGCGAACTGAATCTCAGCCAGGCAGTGATAAGGGGCAGAGAGAAAAAAAAGGGGGAGAGAAGAAAAGATAAGAAAACTGATATTTAGAAAAGTGGTTATAAGTTTTTATGGTAAAATGAAGTGGAGATGATTGGGAAAATATCCATCTTGTCGCAGACCGTCCTGGTTAAACCGGGTCCGCGTTTCGTTTAAATCCGGACTCTACCCTCCGATACTTAACAACCAAGGACGGGTTCAGGCGGTCTGGATTCGGAATATATTACTAAGGAGTGCAAGATTGTTTAGCTATCATGTTCAATTTAACGTCAGCGTCACTGCTTTGTACATATCGTCATCCCGGTCATCTAGTACGCGATGTTTTTCATCTATTTTTCAGGCCCATAGTTAGAAATTTCGTCTAAATTTTGCGTGTTTTCACTGTTATTTATCTTGTGTTGTTTTTCGTTGTTCTCTTTACTCCGCTACCCCCTTGTGTATTTGGCGGGTTACAAATAAAATAAATATTTAATGTTTTTGTTAGTGCCATTTACTATACATTCTCTTTCCCTGCCGTGGTTCATACGAGTTACCAATTACTATTTTATATTACTGTTGCTGTCGGGTAAATGCATTCGTCATGCGAAACTCCCATTATGCAAAATGCAAGTCTCCAAGCTGCATTAGTAGTAAACATAGAGACCTAAAACGAACAGTTCGGACGAAAAAAAGGACACTGCGCAATAAAAAATCGTGCATATATGGTTTTACTATGTCAAACAAGAAATAAATAAAGTCACTCGGTATCTGATCATCTACTACAGCAAGAATAAATTACCTGTGGGGTGATAATCTGACGCGGAGTCATGTGAATGTTCTCCAGCTCAGCTCTTGTTTCCATAGACTGGGCAACGTGAAGATTCATTTCATCTCCGTCAAAATCAGCGTTGTAGGGTGTCGTGCAGCTAAAACGGAGATCGAACTTAGTAAGCTCCAAGCGCGTAGCGATGAAGTATATACCTCTAAACCTACAAAGACACTTCCTTCCATCTGACAATAGGCATGGGTGATCCATCTATCGAATGACGTCGCCTCATCTTATCCTGTGAGACAAAGACTTAGACCTATTTTGGCAAATCCTCGAAAGTTTTGGACAAGATCCGCTGCAACTTTTTTTAACCCATGACTGTACCTTATTTATTTTGGCCGACAAATATATGCTGCGCTTAAAAAGCTTTCGAGCTTTATTGAACTTTATCGAATTGTCAAATTTACCTGACCTTGATGATTTGTAGGGAATATACCGGATTATTGCTCAGGGAACCTACCGGATTTTGC
The DNA here is from genome assembly GCA_023053575.1 of Branchinecta lynchi. Lineage (NCBI taxonomy): Eukaryota > Metazoa > Arthropoda > Branchiopoda > Anostraca > Branchinectidae > Branchinecta > Branchinecta lynchi. Next base: position 30,857,512 of record JAKZAP010000001.1, read on the forward strand.
TCATGGAATCTACCGGGTTTTGCTCATGGAATCTACGCTAAATCTTTCACAAGGAATCTACCGGAATTCGTCTCAGGGAATCTACCGAATTCATCCCACGGAATCTACCAGAATTCGGCTCAGGGAATCTACCGGAATTTCTGCTGTATCTTTCACAAGGAATCTACCTGAATTTGTCTCAGGGAATCTACCGGAATTCACCCCACGGAATCTACCAGAATTCGGCACAGGGAATCTACCGGAATTTCTGCTGTATTTTTCACAAGGAATCTACCGGAATTTCTGCTGTATATGTCACAAGGAATCTACCGGAATTTGTCTCAGGGAATCTACCGGATTCAACCACTGAACCAATATCGTACTGTGAAACCAAAAAGCAATCGAGTTATATCGTGGTTGTTAGTTTTTCATCGAAGTCGACCAATCGGGCACCTCTACTACAATTTTCTAATTTGGAAGGGATATTTTGAGCAACAAGATGCTGAAAATTGCAGACAGGCTTACCTGAGATTCATACGGAAGGTTGACCACGGAAGAACACGGACTCTATGTCCCATCATAGACATTTTGTGCAAAGTTGGCTGACGGTTGAAGATCACCAAATCTCCATCACGAATGTGACGCTCAACCTAAAGGGATACACAAAATATATATACTTCAACTTTTCTACTTCACCGAATGTACGAGAACTGATTTAAGTCTCAGACCCCAGCATCCAGCAAGGAAAGCCAGGGTGGCCAGGTTTGACAGCATCGGGCAACAAATACCCTTCGAGAGCAAGGATTGTCTTTCTTCATTGACAGGACACCTACCAAATTCTTTCAATTTAATAATCGACAATTTTGAAGTGAGCTATATTATACAACCGTCATCATCGGGGGCACGCATATAAAGGACCTGTCTTACCTATAATACTAACGCAAGCTACTTCCATAATCGCTCCATATATTTCTAAACCCGGAGACCCCAATTTCGTACGGTACATTCTAAACCCTCTAACAAAACTACGCTGATTTTTTCACTTGCCGTGTTTTGCTACCTTCGATGTGTATCACGCTGTATACAGTTGTCTGCGAGAAGTTTTTCCATCAGAAAAACGGTTGTGTAAATTGTTTCTCTGTTTTCGCTATATCTCAACGGGTCTCGGAAAAGGCTTAAAGCAGCCAAAATTGTGGGTTCTTTGTTGAAAGCACAGCCTAGTTTTAAAGTATTCAAACATTTTAAAATACTGTACGTTGAAGAGTAAATAGTGCAAGCAGTCCTTTGGGCTTGTAAAATCCCGTTTCCACAAGGACGTGTGCAAGTGAATTATCAGAAACAGAATCGTTTGACTCTGGAACAGCCTCCGATGCAGTTAGAGCGCGTTCCACCATGACGTCACGAATTGGCTTCTTTGCGTCAAGGCTGGCACGCATTTTTCTATTTTCGGCGAAATATAATGCCACGGGTTAAACAACGCTTACTAAGCTTCCGAGCATGGTAAGCAAATACTTACAATTCGAGATGATTGGAATGGCCAGCGTGGTAACTATTTTAACTAATAGTTACTATTGTTAGAAGGGTGGAACACGCTGTTAGTCAATACCTTAGTTACACGCAGAATCCCAAGCATTATTATTACGCAATACATGAATCAGGAGAAGGATGAGAGGTCAAGCCCGTCGAATACTACAGACAATATCTTGTGTAACGTTCTAAGTAAGTTTCAGCTTAACGTGTCACAATACTTACCTTGTAGCCAGGGGGAAGGATTTCAGGATTTTTAAAGACGCTATAAAATCACGAAACACCAGAAAGAGCATGACTTTTCTTTAGTATGGAACTGGACACAAACGACTAACTTGACCACTCATAGTGTGACTATCTCATTAGCTGTTCAAAAATATTTTGTTTCCCTTTAATTTACCCCCCTAAATGTAGGGCTATGGTTCGCAATCAGCTTGGGCTGAAGGAATATCTAGCTACAGAGCCTATCTACGAACTCGACTTGTCCCTTTTTTTTCTTCTTTTTTTTTAAATGAATTTCAAATTTACAAATCTAAATTTTATCTTTTAATCATTTCTCCTATAACTTTTACTAAATCTTATTTTCTTCAATAATTTGTATACTCTTTTTTCTCTTATCCACAAACGCGTAATCCATCACTACTACACATATAAACTCCAACCGTACTCAATTGCTACAAACTATCTCATGCGTGACATCATCATTATATAAAAAAAAATGCCATGGCCTAATCGTGTTTTATTCCGAGCCTACTATACTGACCTTGTAGCCAGGCTGAAGGTGCAGATCAGAGGATTTCGGGTGGAAGCGGAGATCGATTCTTTCTCCGTTGTCGCGAATGATGTACTTCGCACCAGGATACTGGGAGTTACCACGTCTCACGAGCTCTTGCATTCTACAAACAAGAGTTTAGATAAGATAAGATTTAATTGCCGCCTAGTATCTTTACAGATAAATGGACAGCTTCACTTATAAATAAATAAACATCTAATTTGTATTACACAGTCGTCAATATACCAAAGTTGTAGGCAAACAACTGTAACTAGGTCTAGTCTGCTTGAAAATTCGTTGCCGTCTTGACATAAGAAATTCCAGACTTCTCTTAAAGCCCTCTGTCCTTTCTGCTAATTTGGTCGTTTTTAGTAGAAAGGAGTCCGGCACTATTTGTCTAAAAATACCAGTCACCTCACCTCCGAGACGCGAATCTTCTTTCTTCGCTGAGCTGAGCAAAAAAGCCAAAGGGCTTGGTAAACAAAAAAAAGGCCAAAAGATAAGCGGGGAGTAAGCTATAAGCGCTTGGTGTAAAACCGAGACGAACCAAGACCTTGGCAGATGAGTGATAAAATGACAGCGTTAAATTTTTCTCAAACAGAGGTACTGAACCCTGCCCAACGAAGACGCATCGAAGTCAACGCTGATAGTGCCGAACAATCAGGAACCAGGCTTAAACTTAGATGGTACAAAAGCTGACCAATAGTATGCTAGTCTTATTTTGTTGTAAAAGTTCCAAGCCTCCAGGATCTCATTTTCGATTAAACTCTTCTCTAATATCGCGAGTAAACAATCAAGGAAGTCGCGGATAAAAAAAAGGTGGCACAGAGATTCTCGGAGACAGCAACTATAGGGAAGGAGACCCTAGAGCGATTCTCGGTACGCCAGTTTCGACGGTGGCGGAAGCTAAACAGAAGGATACAGTATCCCCACGTCTGTAATGCAATATATCTCAACCGTATGCACGCCGACCAACGAAGGTGAGACGAAACAGATTACAGAAGAATATCAACGCATGGCGAGGCGAACAAGTGAAATATCCGTTATTTCACCAACAATAAAAATACCCTTTACGGAAAGATAGAGCAGCAGAAAGCCAGACTTACTTGTCAATATTGAAGGGCGTGACGATTTCCGGAAAGGTCATGTTCTGTGCGATAGAGCGAGGAACGCCAACCTGGTCAATTCTCAAGTTCGGATCTGGGGTGATGACAGTTCTCGCAGAGAAGTCCACACGCTTTCCCATCAAGTTTCCTCTGATACGACCTTCCTTACCCTTCAAACGAGCTGAAAAGAAGGACGATCTCATAAATATCCAGCGCTGAGTGAGTGGTTCAGGCATGTTCAACCTCCTAGGAGTTGTTACAAGGAGCTAAGGAGCACAATTTCGGCGTCGTTTTTACAGAGCAACAGCATATCAGATGCCACAGTTCCTGAAAATCGACTAATTGTAGATCCGTTACGTGGTAACAGATACCATGATATCTGCAAAAACGCAACTAAGATCCAGCGCTGAGCGACAGGTTTAGCCATGTCCCAACATCCTACTAGTTATTACAAGGAGCTACTAGTTGCGTTTTCGCAGATACCATCACGACCTAAATTCGTTTTCTCAGTTATCGTGGTATCTAATACCACGGTCAAAAGGCGTTTTTGCAGATATCGTGGTATCTGGGCAGTTATCGTGAGATATTCAGATACCCCGGTCGGACCGTGGTAACTGATCGTGGTATCTGGGCAGTTATCGTGAGATATTCAGATACCACGGTCGGACCGTGGTAACTGATCGTGGTATCTAAAAAGGTCATCTCACTTTCATAGAGACCAGGATTTTGTAAAACTGGTTAGAAAGAAGTTTGGAACTTAATGATGTAACTGGATATCAGTTTTAGATAGAGCAGAGCAACTCTGGTATCAGACACCATGGTAAAGGCAAAAACGACTAATTGCATATCCAGTTACCGTGTTAACAGATATTGTGCATCTACAAAAACGCAACTGTTGTCGTTCCTGCAGTTTGATAACGCTTAGGTGGTCATTCTATTTTAACTTGCAATTGTTATTTCAGACAATTTTTACGTAACACAACTTAATTGAACTTCAGACACTGAAACGGATACATTCTCAGTAGGGCATTCGTTCAACACTCGTAATCGCTGGGCCCTTGGAGGGGCTAACCTTCTACGGAGACGGATTAGTCAGCTAATCCATCTTGTCAGCTAATCTTTGCTAGGGAATTTCCTAGTACGAAAACAGTGCAAAAAATGCAGAGGAAAGCTCGCAACTTTCCGCTGTAGGTCGAAAACGTTAACATCTTCCGATCTGGTAATACAAAACCACATAATGTAAACGCTTTTGCAGGACAACTGTGTATACTAAAATCACAGAACCGGGAAGGCAAGGAGTGCTACCAAGATCAGAACCCTCCAAGAGGAGATACAACTGCACAGAGACAAACATAAATGGCGATGTTACGTACCTTTAATGGACTTGATCGGTCTCCCAGACTTCTGCATGGCTCTGTTCAAACCAGGGGTGTCATTGTCTACCATAGTGGCGACGTGGAACTGCAGCATTTTTACATTGTCAGATATGATATGTGCAGCAGCACCAGCTTGTTCATTACGGATCAGCTCCGTGTTGCCTGAAAATGTTACATAGTATATATGAACAGGGCTTTGAGCAGGATTATATACCAAGTATCAAATACTAAGCAATACCAGAGGTGGGCGAATCCGGATCCTGTCCTTTTGGTCGGATTCGAATATTCTGCTTGTAAGGCTGGATCGGATTCCAAACCTTTAATCTCAAGAATCCGTTCAAGTTTAAAGTCTACATCCTTCCAGTTCCCGTTTCTCAGTGGGCTTAGGCAATCCAGATTTTCTATCTCCATTACCAACCATCCTCAGTAACCTATCACGTTATCTGATTACCTTAAATATCAGTAACTTTTCGTCACCTCTGATTTGTAAACTATACCTTATGTACATGATTTGATTTTGTTCAGGTCGGGTTCGAATCCTCAGCACGAAATGGTGGATTCGGAATCGGATTCGTCCCTAGTCCTGGATTCGAATTCGAATCCTTTCACGATCGGATTCGCCCATCTCTGAGCAATACGAGAAGAATTCGAGTAGGCTACGGATAATTTTACTGGGATTTTAAACACTCTCGGACTCCAGCAGAGTCTGAGCCCGCCGGTAGCTTATCCATGACGACTGAAATTAAACGAGTGAGATTAGTGAAAGCAAGGTTGACATCGCCTCAACGTTATAGTACGCAACAAATGCACTGAAGAATGTTGAGAGACGAATAGTATCTAGAGCTAAATGTTAACTTACACTTTACAATATCCGCAAGCTTGTACGTCAAGTCATCGTGACCTTTGGCAGACCCAAACATAAGGACAGTGGGTCGGACGTTCAAGGGAGGAACAGGGACCACTGTGACAATCATCCAATCGGGTCGGGCAAATTTTGGGTCCATCCCAAGGATGTGACACTCTTCATCGGAGATGTGACGGAAGATTTCATGCACGCGTTCAGCGGTCAGAACTATCTTCTTCTCCTGGGAGTCTTCGTTCACATGTTTCCACTCCGCACTCAGGTCCAAACCCGCCCGTCGAATAGTGGGCTGGTATCGACCGCAACCTCCGTGGCCAACTTTCTTGGCCTGGAAAAGGAGACAGCTGAAAGTCAGTCATGCGGACACAAAGCAAAATAACACTATCGAGTATAGCGTCAAGACTTGGAAAAAGTGACACACACTCGAACACAGAGCAAAATAACACTACGGAGTAGCGCCAAGACATATGCCTTCCGTGCTTCATAAAGGAGCCTTACTCATCGCGCTGTCAAATAAGCTTGCGATTTAAAGCAAGACAAACTTGCGAGTTTATAAATTTCTAGTAAAGCTAAGATGCTGTTTTCACACATAGGAAGCAAGCAAGCAAGGAAGGCTTTTTTTTTTGCTGTGTTCAGAATATGATGTTATTGGAGCCAGCGGCGATGCACGACTGACGAGTTTAGTAAGGGGCGTTCACTATCTAGTACCGCTGCTGTTCCGAGTGTGTGTCACTTTTTCTAAGTCTTAGCGCTACCCCCTACCGTTATCTTGCTCTGCTCGAACACCAGTGATACGATAACTCTTTTATTTTATTTTACATCCTCTTCTTTTCAAACGGCGGGTCACAAATAAATTACTTACTTACTTACTATACTGATATAAGATACTTGGCCCCGTGCTACAAGAACACGCGCAAGTTAACACGAAACGAAACACAGGATCCCTAATTCCTACTAGCTTACTACAGCCCCATGTGTGGGGATATGAATGAGAATGTGGTGCACCTGATGTTTGTATGTAATAAATTTAATGGGTTGACGAAAGAAGTGTCTGGAAAAGAATGTATGATGAAGAGTGTATAATTAAAGTAATGAAGGATGAATGCTTTACGGGAGTTCGCCAGATAGGGAGACTCCTTAAAGGGCTTGTCTTACCTACAATACCATGCAACCTACTTCCATAATCAATCTCGAACGGTACATTCTAACCCCTCCAACAAAACCACGCTCATTTTCTCCCTTGCCGTATTTTGCTACCTTCAATGGGTAGCACACTGTCGACGGTTGTCTGCGAGAAGTTTTTCCATAAAAAAAAGATTATTTAAATTGTTTCACTGTCTTCGCTACAAGTCAACGGGTCTCGAAAAAGGCCTAAAACAGCCAAAACCGTGGGTTATTTGTTGAAAGCACAGCATAGTTTTAAAGTACACAAATATTTTAAAATACTGTAAGTTGAATATTAAATAGTGTGCGGGGTCCTTTAAGCTTTCGACGAAGCATCGAAAAGGTTTATTTAGTTGCAATTTGGTGAACAGATAATGTATTTGTTTAAGTTAACGTATCGTTCTGTTTTGTTTTGTATCGTATTGCCATGGCCCTCGGGTTTTTGTGCAAAAATATGCCATATCATTATCGTATTTCAACACTAAAAGGAAAGTACAAACCTGTGTCAGACTCAAGTCCTCCTGATCTTTGGCTATGTCCATTTCATCACCTCCTTCGCAGATGTTTTTTCCTTTGCAGAGATCATAAACTGCAGCCATCCGCTTTCTGGGCTGGCCTTTGGTCTTCAATATCACTTCCTTAATCTTAGGATTGTTCTAGAATAGAATAAAAAACATAAACTGCTACTGTTCCATAAAGGGTAAGATAGACTACACTGTTAAAAAAAAATCTTGCAGTATTTACTACCGGGATTATTCTTGTCTCTACTGAGATAAGACTATCTCTAATTCGGGTTAATCTTATCCCAGTAGAGACAAGAATAATCCCAGTAGCAAATACTTACAGTTAACTTTAATGGCAGCTTCGCACCAGTGCACTTGCACTGAATTTTTCGGGATCGCGGTTTCGTGAGTTTTGGGCTCGTGTTTCTCGCCTTAATAAAGCATCTGCCCCTAAGCCATCTGATCAGATAGCTGATGCTAAAGGACCGGAAGCAATAGCAGAATTGTGGAGTCGACACTTCGGGGCAGTCTTCTCGTCAGTGCCATCGGATGTAGCAGCATCAACGTCCCGTTTGAGTGAGAATCCCGGTTTTACACCTACTGAGCAGCTGATCACATTTGCCCACACGGCAAAGGCGGTCTCTGGGCTCACTGGGAGTAAATCTGGGGGACTCAACGGGATCACAGCGGACCACCTTAAGCATGGCGGGCCCATAATGGTATGTTTACTTACTGCTCTTTTTAATGGTTTCCTCAATCATGGTTTTGTACCGGATTCTTTAACTGAAGTTTGCCTGGTCCCTATTCCTAAATCCCAATCAGGTGACCAAACGTCAATTAGCAATTACAGGCCGATTGCTCTAGCTGCGGTAGTTTCGAAAGTTTTTGAAAAATGCCTTTATGAGTCGATTGAACCTACGATAAGATCTTCACATTCCCAGTTTGGATTCAAAGCTGGCCTGGGTACTGACCTGTGTATTTATTTACTGAAGTGTGTGATCCAGTTCTACTGGTTATTTTCAACACCTGTATTTGCGTGTTTTTTGGATGCTAAAGCTGCGTTTGATCGTGTTAATCACGCGAAACTTCTTGACAAGCTGCGACTAAAAGGGGTTGACCCGAGAATCATTCGGGTTCTTGGATCGTGGTTTACTGTACAGAAGTTTCGGGTTAGATGGAGTGGATGCTATAGCTCACATTTCCCAGTGGGCAATGGAGTACGCCAGGGTGGTGTTCTTTCTCCACTCCTTTATAACTTGTATGTTGACGAGCTGAATAAGGAGCTGTCTGAAACAGGTATTGGTTGCTACATGAATGGTCAGTGTTTTAACAATATCAGCTATGCTGACGATTTAGTTCTTTTGGCCCCAACTGTAGCTGCGCTGAATAGCTTGCTGCTTGTTTGTGAAAGGTTTGCCGCTGAACACGATATTGTGTTCAATACCACGAAGACGAAGTGTATGGCGTTTCTTCCGAAAGGAGCTCGACTAAAACGCATCCCGGACGCCATACTCAATGGTGTCACTCTCGAGTTTGTGACGTCATTTAAATACCTCGGGTTCCACCTGACGTCTAAACTGACTGACGAGGAGCACGTAACAGCCGTTTCGAGGTCGCTGTGTGTCCGTGCAAATATACTGATTAGAAAATTCTCTTCATGTGAAGAGGACATAAAATCTTTTCTTTTCAGGGCCTACTGCACTCCAATTTACTGCCTGGCCCTTGTGACCAGCATCTCTGGGGAAACTGACAGGTCTTTTCGGGTTCTGTATAACAATGCTTTTAGGTGGCTGCATCGTCTGCCTAGAAACTGCAGTGCTTCTGGTATGTTTGTGGTGGCGGGACTTCCTTCTTTTCCTGAACTAAAGAGGAGAAACATTCTTTCTCTGCAGAATAGGATTCTCAGGTCGTCTAATCCACTTGTGCGGGCTGCATCTGCCCCGCTTTTGAGGTTGTCTCTGCCTGTGTGGCTGGAATGGGAGCGGTCTCTGCGTGTGACCCAGGTTCCACCTGGAGCCCGTTCGACCTGATTGATTTAGTTTCGTGTACTGTTCGTTTCGAGTGTTTTATTTTTGTTTTCTTTTTTATGGTTTTCAAAAACCGTTAAATAAAAGAAATTGAACTGAATTGAATTAATCCTTATTCGGAGAAACTTTTTACAGTGTTTGTATTTTCCTAACATGAGAAAAATGTGCATAAGAACTGGAAATTTACAAAATTCAGATTATACCCAAAATTAGATCCTGGTTTCGTGGAGCATGACACTTGGAGTAGGATACTTGTAAGAGACTTCCACACTGTCCACAAACCATCATAGCATTTCATATGAAAAGGCCCTAATTAAACTGGGCATTTCTAAATTACCTGACTGCAAAAATACCCTTTCAAAAATTTCGGAGCAAAGATAGTGTGTTGTCCCCAGATGAGACGTCTCCCCTCCCGTTTTCGGTCAGAGAGAAACACTGACAACCAGTTGTTGACGTATCCTGCCAATTCTTCCATTTTAACAGAGTTTCATTCTAAAATTTATTTCAGGTCTTATTGTGTAAGTGTACATATTAGTTCATTTGTTGTAGTTTTTGTGTATTTCGTAAATATTTTATTCACCTCTTCTAGCTTTAAGCTATTTGGAAGTAAGTTTGATTGATTGAAGATAACTTACAGGACTGACAAGAAGCTTCGAACAGTAGAAACAAACACATCTGATAATCTTGATGGTCTTGGTGAGGAAACCAATGTGAAAGACTGGCTTGGCTAGATCAATGTGACCAAAATGACCTGGACAGTCAGTCATGTTCCCAGCACAAGTAAGACATCTCATGCTTCGGTCAATGACACCTTGCCTAGGATCCATCAGTCCTCCAACTTTAGGCTTTCCTCCTGTAAGAGATGACGGAAATTGTCAAGTGGCTACTCTCGTTTTGTCAGACAGAATGTGGCTGGCTTTCGCCATAGGTGGAGCAAAAACAGCAACTACATTCTTTATTCAATGATATCACTAGCTTAAAGCTCTGAAGTGGAGCCTGAAGAAGATAAGTAGACATAAAATCTTTCAACATGGCTACATATTGTGTGTACAAGCCAAGGTCTGATCTGAACCTGGCGCCCATAGTGAGTAGTTTTTTGTACAATCAGGAAGGTATTGACTAAACTTTAGCCACGTTTTCAAGACCTCATGAAAGAGGTAGGAAGACTCTGCAAAATTTGACAGAATGCCCAAAACGTAGGGGGGGGGGGCTTCTGTCAAAACGGGCATCGCGTTGAAGCCGTGATGCCCTTTTCATAAAATCATTTGTCCCCGCATTTCCAAACTGGGTGACTTGACGTGTGTATTGGTTACCCTTTCTCTATCGAATTTGCTAATTCACGCAACTACTATTCACTCCGCATCGAATTCACCGCATTAGGTCCGTCCCTTCGTAAATTCGGTAATTTAACCCGCTTATTTGGTCTCATTCTTTGGTCGCATTCGGTCAGTCCATTTTATAACTAAATTCGGTGAGATTCATCTGATTCTGACTCGTGACCAAATTCGATAACTCATTCAACTTTATGTTCAGTCCGCATCGGTTTGGCTGCATTCGGTCCGTCCCTGCGTAAATTCTGTGAGTTAACCTGTTTATTTGGTCTCATTCTTTACCAAATTCGGTCCCATTCGGTCAGTCCATTTCATAATTAAATTCATAAGTCATAATTCGGTCATTAATCAGATTCATTTGGTTCCGATTCGTGACCGAACTCCACAATTCATCTAACTTTCTGTTCAGTCCGCATCGATTTCGCCGCATTCGGTCCGTCCCTGCGTAAATTCGGTGATTTAACCTGTTTATTTGGTCTCATTCTTTACCGAATTCGGTCATTCCGTTTCGTAACTAAATTCGGTGAGATTCATTTGGTTCTGACTCGTTACCCAATACGGTAATTCACCGGATTTTTCTTTTGTCCGTTTCTGTTCGGTTGTTTTTGGTGATTCTAACAAGAGTTTATTCCATTACGAAATTCGGTTTTGATACCACTCTCGATCTGTTCCTTATTTTATTACTTACTTTTTCAGTATAGTAAGAGTTCATTATTTGCTTCAACCCAGTAACTGAGTTCGGTAATTTAAGTGGCATTTGTTTAGCTCTCGTTCTTTATCATTTACGGTAGCTTCAGCTGGTTGCTGTTAATTTTTTTACTTCTTAGGATTACAGTACTTCAGGAATAAGCAGGTCTCTTAACCTGAAAACTAGCCTACTTTTTGTTTGCTGTAAATTCCAAACAAATGTACTTTTTATCTACTTCACCCTCGATCACCCCTTTCGTTTTGCCAGACAGCTCTGGGTTTAATAGGTAATCTTGGGATCGGTAAAAGTCAGTTTTATCATCAGTGTTTCAACAAAAATTTGCCTGCAGGACATTTCGCAGTCTTGACTGGTTAGACAAAGGGTGCGTCATTTAGTTGGAATAGAATACTATAGAATAGAATGTAAATAGAATAGAATAGTAATTTATTTACTCACACTTTCACGGTTACAAAACCGAAATTGGCGAGTACTGTCTATAACATATACATTTAAAAGCTTGTATAAATGGTCAAAGTTTGAGGCTTGGAATTTTGGGGGACTTCAACCATAATAAAAGCTAGAATTCGCATGGGAAGTAGTTAAACGTTGCCAGAAAAAAAGGCAAATTAAAAAAATTTCGCCTTCATTAATTTTGTTTTTGCGATTATTTAAAGTCTTGTTGGCAAAACTGGAAAGGTCTTCCAAAGGTAAAAGGCTAGTGATGGCGTATCCATGAAAAAAAAACAGAAGAGGAAAAGCGCGAAAATGAGCCAATTTTTCTCTTTAGACTTGTTCGTATATACAATGCAACTTTTTATGTTGTAGGTTTATGAAGGCAAATCGCTCTGTTTTTAGATTTTTTTTTTTAAGAAATTCAGTAAAAGTCAGGTACCGAGTCGGTCAATTTTGCCAGCTTTGCCCCCCCCCCCCAATGAAGAAAGGTTGGGGACGCCCCTGCTCACTGTAGTCAAATAGCATCATAAGTTTTGATATCACAGCTTAGGCTTCACAGAACATGAGGTCTTCAAATGTGGCCTCACAATTTAGTTAAAATGACCTTATGCACTCAAAAAAATATACTTAATTACCTTAATTCGCACTTCGGAGCGAATTAAGATCAGTCTTGATCTGTTGAATCACTACGTCAACTGTACAGACAAATTACAGACCACACACCGCAAGTCCATGCATTGGAGATACCCCTCTACGTAGCGTATATTGTTTTTGTCTTGGTCAGATCCTGAAATTTCTGTTTGCCGGAAATCTTTCAATTCACGAATGGAATTTCTTCGGAAATTTATTTAGAGCGAGGTTCTGACCCCTTGCACTATTTACTCTTCAACTTGCAGTGTTTTAAAATATTTGAATACTTTAAAACTGAGCTGTACTACAAAATAATTTTTTTTGCTGTTTTAAGCCTTAGTGAGACCCGCTGACTTGTAGCGAAAACAGGGAAACAATTTACGTAACCAGTTTTTCTGATGGAAAAACTTCTCACAGACAAACGCTGACAGCATTAACATCGAAGGTGGCAAAACATGGTAAGTAAGAAAATCGGGGTGGTTTTGATAGACGGGTTAGAATGTACATACTGTGCAAAACTGGGGTCTCTGGGTTTAGAAATAAATGGAGTGATTATGGAAGTAGGTTGCATTAGTATTATAGGCAAGACAGGTCCCTTAAGAAAGTAAATAAACAAACCTTCCATGGTTTCAGAATACTTTATTCCTCCTTCTGTGACAGACATTCTCCGAATTTCATCTGGACTGAGGATACCAAACTGAACCCTCTTCACAGGGCGAATTGGCGCCTTGGAGTCAGTCCCAAGGGACCCCATCCTGAGGTTGGTTTTCTACACTGCAAAGATCAGAATTTTGACTTCCATCTTTTGCTTGCTAAGAATCATATCATATCCTATACTATTCAACTAAGCCTAATATTTGGATAAGCTATGATGATTTATTTTCATCTTCGCTTCAATAACTATATGTAGATACTTTCTAAAACCAACTAGCCTAAATAGCTTTTAAGAAATAAGCCTCCGAGGAATGGAGTCCATAATGGCAACAGCAAAAAGATCATTAAATCTGCAGAGCATTGTTCTGCTGCTTGTCAATATGTATTCAGCACCATGGTAACACAATAAAAATAAATAATAAGAAGAAAGCCAGCCATGGGTGTGTTCAGACTTTAACCATCCAATTTTGGGCTATACAAGGGAGAAAAATTGTTTCCATGTTTGAGTTTCAACAGGTACTGTAAGCTTTGTACTAGAGTCATTATTTCAACCTTCTCTTCTTCCTCTGACATGTTCTTCTTTCAAAGCCTTTTCTGGGAATGAAGAAAACTGGTTCTACAAATTCTGGTATCCTGAGTACTTATTTGGTTTTGGAGAATAGTTTCCTTGTCGTTAAGTACCTCTTAAGGTACCTCAGGTCAGGGGCTTCCCCCCCCCCTAATGTTGTTGGCTAGTCGGTAAAAAAAAAAGCTGAGTCGGCGCGAAGCCCGCGGTTTTTCTAAATACAGTCAATTATTTTCTTGGAAACAATTGATTTTTCTTCATAACAGTCGGACTTCCGTAAAAATATTCAATTCTATCTTAAAACAGTGTTTTTTCAATTTTTTGTCAAAACTTGCGATTTTAGACCAAATGTTTGATTCACAGACTATTCATATATAAAAATCAGGGTTCCTGGTTGACTACATGGGTCTTATTATGGCTTAGCAGAAATGGGGCTGAGCCAGTCATACACAAATCCTCAATTTTTGGGCCAGGCATGCCCAACGTTTGGGCATGCCTGGACGTATGGGCATGGTGCCCATACGTTACGGCACCATGCCCTGGAGTATGGGCATGGTACCCCTGTGAAATTTGGTTAAACTGACACTGGCTACATACTTAAATAGGGCCTTCTTCCTGTCCTAGTTCAAAAGATACCTGATTTCACTGTCTATCCAACCTCATTTTCCAATTTCCAAAATGTTAGAGCACTTTCAAGATACAGAGAGTTTTGTGGAGGCCACTTCTTTCCCAGTGGGTTTACCCTATCCTTTTACAGGTAGTTGCCACTAGGTTACTCAATCCTTTTCCATGTTGTCAAAAAGTCAAAAGTCAGAGTAAAAACAGGTAAAAAAAAAATAACTCAAAATAAATACAATAAAAGGCAAACAATCTAAAGGAAATATTTGCTCCAGTGAACAGATTGAAAAGCTTGCCTCATCCATGCTACCTGGCAGCAATTTTCTGGAAAAGGATAGGATAAGCCCTCTAGAAGAGAAGTGGCCTCCAAAAAACTCTATGTCTCTTGGAAGTCCTCTAACATTTTGTAAATTAGAAAATGAGGTTGGATAGAAAGTAAAATCAGGTATCTTTTGATCTAGGACAGGGAGAAGGCCCTATTTAGGTATTAACCAGTCTCAATTTATCCAAATTTCACAGGGGTACCATGCCCATGCTCCAGAGCATGGTGCTCCAACGTATGGGTACCATGCCCATACGTTCGGGCATGCCCTGACGTTGGGGCACCATGCCCAAAAATTGAGGATTTGTGCATAACTGGGCTGAGCCAAATCATTCCCAATCGACTGTCACAGAAGCAGGCAAAGCAGCACAGAAGAATAGACAGCAAAAAAGTCAGCAAAACAAAAAAAGACATGATAGCAAAATGTGCAAAAAAAATATGTCACACTGTACCATAGGGCTAATCAGACCCTAGTGTTTCTAGGCCTAGGCAGAAGCTTGATAACTACTGGCTTCCTATTCCTTAGATGGCTTAGACTGACCTGACAAACCAGGCTAGGCTACACAGTACTGACACAGTACAGTTGTCAACTGAGCCAGAATTGAGCAGTACAAAGGAATTGAAAAGATTAATCAAAAGGCTGGACTGTAAATCTCTAGCTAGATCTAACCTTTCAAACTACGTTGCATCTCACCTGAGAGTAGATTCAAGAGAAATTCTTTAACTGCAACTCAAATCAACTGGGTTGCACCAAATTTCCCAAAACAATTACAGTTCTGCTTTTCGTCTACAAAGACGGACCGCTAGCTTTCGACTGAAGAGAAAAGCGATTCCTTCTCTACTAGTAGGTGGCCAACAGGTCTTCGTTAGTTATCTGCTGTAGAAGAAATAGAAGATAAGCTAAGGATTATCAAACGAAGCAGTGTTGTCATAAGAGAATACGTTTCGTCAAGTTCATTCTGTTAAATTTAGAAATACGCTGGGTGAATTTTGGGCTACTATATTTGCTAGAGTAATTTTGGACGACATTCTACTACTTATTCAAGTAAGTAATGTATTTAATACCAGAATTTATTCACACAGACACGAACGGAAAGGAAGAGAGAGAGAAAGGAAGAAGGCAAAACAAAAAGTAGAGAAGCATACGACCGAGCTGAGACAGAGCATTGATATATATGCATCTGCATTTTACTCAATGGTTACACACTCAAGAACTAAAAAAGAAATGTTTTAGTTGAATGCAACTCCCTTCACCTGTAATTTTGAATCATCCGACTAATGTACATCACTTTTATATTCAAACAATGGATAAAACGAATATGTCAACGACGATCCTGGCAGCGATATTTCCTGCATTGCAGGTTTGTTTCTTCCCGAACGCTGTCAGCCTGGCAATGATCCTTGCCAAGAAGGGTCGAAATATCGCTGTTAAAGCAGCGTAGCTGACATTTCCGTTTTTCAATTGTTTGAACGTAACTGCCCCAGTAAGCTTGGGGTCAAGAGTATTTACGGCATTCTTCTTTCGAAAATATAGCGAAACAGGAAGATTAGATTAACAAGACCAAAGGTTTCGATGGGATCCCAAAAATTCAATATCTGATCCAGACAACTGGGTCTTGTCTTAGCCAGATCTAGTCTTCGCCAGACTCCTTGAACATTTTTACAATTACAATTCAGAAACAGATTAAGGCCAAATAGCTAATCACCTGAGAAAACCAAGTTCAGATTTGGATTCATCATATGTGTTTACCCCTACAAGTCATATCTATTTTGACGAAAACTTCCTGCCACTTCTGCCAATTTCCCGGTTCCGGCCGAACTCCAGAACTACTTGTCCGGCGAAAAAAGAAAGCTCAAAGACGAAATCAGGGTATCTTCTTTCCCCAGTAATGAACATCTAATCAACTTCAAATAGAAATTTAGCTTATAACAGATTTTCCGATTCCAGCCTTATTTCGGTCGAACTATATGTCCGGGTAAAATACGATTGTTATACAGGGACTCAGCATCTCTTCTTACCCCTAAATCGCTTATCTAATTAACTAGAAATAAAACTTTGACTTCCAACAGTTTTCCGGTTTGGCCGGATTCCGGACGAACTACATGTCCGGGTAGGAACTCGTTTTCACATAAGTGTTCAGCATGTCTTCTTGCCCTAAATCGAACATCTAATCAACTCCAAATAAAACTTTTAATTTTGACAAACTTTCCGGTTTGAGCCGGATTCCGGGCGAAATACTTGTCCGTCGAGAAAATAGTTTTCACCATCGTCTTCAGCATGTCTTCCTACCCCTAAATCGAACATCTAATCAATTTCAAATAAAACTTTTACTTTCAAGAAACTTTCCGGTTTGGGCCGGATTCCGGGCGAAATACTTGTCCGTCGAGAAAATAATTTTCACCATAGTCTTCAGCATGTCTGTAATCTTCGATTAAAGACTTATTCTAAGTATCAGTCAACTACGTCTATTAATTATTTAAGATCAAGGACAGAAATAGTAGCTATACGTTTCTTGTAATATTTTGTCAACAAAGTAATATTTCCCATACAGTGCATAAACATCAGTCTAGACCATAATGGCGAAGGTTCTCGAAAGTATAAAGTGTAAACACATAGGCTAAGTATAACCAAGGCCTTCTTGAAAATATAGCTGTAAACAACGTTGCCTCGGACGAACAATAACAACAGCTTTCGTACGTTTCGTGTTGAGAATCCTTCGGCAGACTTGTCTTGGCTTTCAAAGAGTTCAGTTCTCTTGTAAGAATGTAGTTTGTAGGTAAAGTAACCATCTTTTCACATATGAAGTGTTCGTACATAGTAAAAATAAGCAGTAACTTTTAAGTCAGTAAAAATCATTTAAATTATTATTTCTTGTTCATTTTCCTGTCTCTCTGAATGAGTCGATAGTGTTTTCTTGATCTACAACTTTTGTGATTCTTGTTATCTGGGTTCAGTGTTTTTCTTTTTGGATAGTGGGCAAATTTCTAGGAGCAGCAAGTGACATCAGTTAGACAAAGCCTTTCTTTGCACGGGTCCTGGGCTCCTTGCGGTTTTTCAGGCTGTCTGGTACCAAGGGTAGGCCTAGTAGTCTAGATTAACTAAGGCGTGCCTCGGCCCTAGCTCCCTTTGAGTAGTCTGTTCTGTCTTGGACCAAGGGTGGTCATAGCGGCGCAGATTTGCGAGGGGGAGTTCCTGCGTACGTGCTTATCGAGGCTTAGGCGTAAATTCACTGGGCATAAAGTCAGTGATATACCGTGATTCACTCTTATCTTTTCATCTTTTTAATTCTTCGCTTCTTTTTGTAAATAAAACCAATTGCCGGTATTTGTTCTTCTTGTATGGTTCTGCTATAATTCCTGGGCGGAGGGGTGGCCTTCCGGGAGGGTTTCATAATCCGGGGGCCTTGCTCGCGCTACCTATTTACTTCCCCCGTCCCACCGGTTATAGTATTTGGTGACAGCTAATCGAAACGAAACCCGCCTATTTTTTTTACAACGCTATCGCTATTTTTTTGAGAGACTGGAAGTTGTCGTTGCCAACATTTTGCCAAATTTTCACAAATCTTGTTCTTTCTGATTGTTTGAGTTTTATTTGACGAAAATGATTCATTTTGGTGACGACAAGATCCGTTTTGTCTTATTTCTACAAGTCGACCGTATATTTAAAATTGTGAAATGTGGAAGCAGTGAAATGTGAAAACAGTGAAAATGTGAACATCAAGCCAGCAAAACAGCCATCTATGCAGTCAGTGGAATTCGTGGATTTCGTCGTGGGACAGAAGAAAAGATGAAGTTTTTAATATATAGCAATCCTTACAGACAAGGCTTGCAACCGTGAGTACGAATGTAAAACAGCAGTATAGTCTGCAAATTATCTACATTTGTTGTTTTTACCCTAAGAAGTCCCAAGACACTAGATTTTCTACAAAGTTTTGCTGTACTTTTTGCTATCACTGTATTACCTCTAAAAACCAAATAATTCCTTAGAATTAATTTTCTTTATTTGTTTCTGTTTTTATTCATAGCGACATTTTCTTATACAAGAAGTATCTGATTGCGCCTTGTACATCCTTGTCACGAATCCAAAATAGCTTTTCATTAACTGTCAAAGTTCCCGCCATAAAACGAACGACCTCACTTTAAATGGTCATTCACAATTCCATCAATCCACCGTCAGTTAAGTATGTATTAAGTAACCTGACAGGTTTGTTGACTAGTGTCGAAGCATTGCACAGTCGTTAGTTCGTTCCCCTTTTCGTCATTTTATTGATGTTTTTCATGGTCCGGGTTGAAAAGTTAGTAGGGTTGACAAGTGATTTTCGATCGATTGATCGTGTTTGGCGAATGTAAGGTTACGTAGCAAGACAGGTCTCCGACACCAGTAATTCCCGTGTCGTTAAATTAGGGAACAATGATACCAAGAAAGCCCATGAGGTTCGTTCTCGAGAAAGGTACTGTTATGAAATGTAGGTTTTGTCTGCCATCTTCAGTAAAGAGTCGCGGTTTGTCCATTTCCGTGAAAGAATAGGTGCCCAGCGTTGTCGTTGTCCAGTATTGTTTTTCCGACCTGAAAAAGAAAGGTTTGTGGTCAGCCAGTCACTAATGTGCAAATAAGATTGCCAATTTGCCTATGACGTTGACAGCAATGTGTCAACTGTCAATGAGGAATTCGCCCTAGCTTTGACGAATTTTGTAGACAGTGCTTTGATGAGCACTTTCCTGCAGTAGAGCAAATGAGATGAGGTTGCAGGTTATAGAGATTGGCAGAGTATATTTTTTTGTTCCCTGTTATTTTTGCTTGTAGCCAGTCTGCTATTTAGGTTTCACCTAGAGCTTTGTTGACATAGCTAACATGGTGACGGAATTGATCTAATTTTGGAGATCAGTTTATTGATACAGATCTTACCCTGCAACGATTATATTTTTATTTGATTTTTTTGTTTCTCACCTCATTTTGTTCTAGACAAAGGATTTGACTATACCGATTATGACGTAACATGTCTTATGAACACGTGAGTTCATGTTTACCCATTATTTGACCTAACAAGAGCAGTAATGTTGCTCAAACGCGTGAAGATTTATTACAAGGCTCATTACCGTGTATAAGAAAAAAAAATACATATCATTTAACGTAATCTTACGTGCAAGGTTTCCTTTCAAAAATAAACATTCAAACTTATTAGTTTTTTTTTTAACCTTATTTTTTATTTTCAATTTTTTTATTCAAGTTTCAAATTCTTGAAATGACTGGGTTTTTTTTTTATTTTGATTTATTCACTATTTTGTTCTAGCAGTTTTTTTTCCTGCTTTCTCTTTATGTTTTGTCTTTTCCTCATGGCATTACGGAATTAGCTACTCCTTTGCCATGAGAAAAAGTGAAACTATTTTATCTGACACCTGTTCAGTTCTATGGAACTGCTTTCATAAAAATTAATTAATAATTTGATAATTCGTGTTGGGTTTAAGTGAGTGATGAATAGATTGCCTTCAAGGTCACAAGGATTGTTCAGTGAAACAGTCCGTACGCTATCATATACCCGGAATCGCCTATGTGGGCTGTGAAATTTATTGTATCACCGGTTCCAGAACTTTGATATCGAAAAAGGGAATTTTCTTTAAGTTTTGGCTCTAGATTAAAATGGTGAGCCTTATTTTCAAATGTCATGATCCCTTATCAAAAGGTTCAGTTGTTCTGTGTTATTGCAATATCTTTCGTGACCTACTATCATGTCCAAAGACGGAATTAATTGCTCAGAATCAGTCCTTTAAGTTGTCAGAAAATTAAGCGGAGTTTTGCCCGCGTGATCTTTCCACGTCACGGATCCTCTTCTTGGAGATATAAGGCCAAATATCTCTAAGAAAAATCCAAATTTTGATCTATCTATTTTGCAGATTTTATTGAGCGTGGAAAAGTGTAATGAATTATATTAGACAATTAATGAAGTCGTTGGGCAAACGTTTACGCCGATGTGGCGTAGGCACTGTAAATATCGAGTCATATGACTCATTTCCGTTAGAACTACCGGTAGAAATAGACTTTTGTGGCGAAATCAGGTTCTGCAATGCAGGCTGATACGGATCCAGCCACCAGCCGGAGTGCGTAATGGGCTAGGAACATGCCATTCCGACCGCTCGCAGCACTATGACATTCACCGGACTGCCGACCCTGACGGCAGTGTGACGCGGAGGGTAGCTGAATGTCACAGCTAGTTCCAAAATCCGCAATTGAAAGTCCCCGCGAATACCAGACGTCTTGGTTTTAATCATCAATATGATGATGATATATTTGGATGGATTATAGGCCTAATTTTATGAATTCAGGATGATTTTTGTTAAGGGGCAAATAATATGATGCTTGACTAGCTAGCAGGCACATTTTTGTTTCGAATTAGAAACAAGAGAAAGCTCGACATATTGAGCCGACGAGGCATTTCGTCAGTTATTAATTGCGCGTGCTCTAATTGAAAGAGCTTTGATGACTATGACGTTTCGGACTTGGTTAAGTCCGCAGTCTCTTTTTTTAGTCTACCAACAGGGGTGTAAAATATAGGACGTCCTAACAACGAAAATTGAATTCCCTGGTTGGGTAGCAAGAAGCAAATGACTAAGAACTAGGATAACTAGTTTTGTTTTTGATAAAACGTCAAAATACGGGATCTGAGGTGTTCCCAGGTGAACGAAAGTTTCACATTTAACGCGCATAGTGGCAATTTGAATAATAAGACCGCGGTTGATCCTTCAAGTAGATATGAAGGTTCTCACATTTGAGTGAAGGAAAGAGAAAATTATGGCAATCAAAGTTGACCATTTTATGGATATTATCCCTCATGAATGAGCAATAACCCGCGAGTTCCAGCGGCAAAGCCGCCAGAATATTTTTCGGACCGTCTTATAGTCAAGAGACGCAACTGGACCGTTTTCGTTATGAGTAAGTAAAACAGGTATGTCCTAATAGCAGTGGAAATGCTTTCCGGCCATGTTGTTTGCGATTATTCCGCATCATTGGTGCAGAAACGATATACAGATTTTGTAGGACTATATTTTTGCCTGTTATAATTCGCCGCAGTGCATTTTTAACCGGTCATGGTAATAATCTAGACTCCGAACTTTTTCGCGGCATGCGTGTGAAAAGCTAGGTATTCGTAAAATATACAACCCAAGCCTCAAAAGAATTTTTGATCACGCCTGTTCTGAGATATCAGGTGATTGGGACAAAATTTTGTGTCAGGTAGGCTAGTTTTGAGTATGAAATGATTCGCTGAATAAGGCGCGTATTTTCGTGTTGCTCCACAGAGTTCCAGGCAGAACTCTTCTGAACGCGAATATTAAGGTGAATTATAATGATAAGAACGAAACTCACGGTACCAAGCTAGTCCGCACTATTTTTGAACTGCATTAAATATGCCTAAACGAACTCAAGAAAGAACGATAAAACAAGTGAACGAAGTAAATAAAGAAAACAAAGGAGTTCGAGTCTATGGCCGGTGATTTGGTTTGAATTAAGGAATTATCTCGTGGGGGTAAAACGGAAAGAATATATTGGTCCAGTTCTGTTGAGTCCGGTTAGCATTGTACAAGAATGTTCATTTTTTGGCCTCTATGTACAAATTAGATGCAAAGCAGAGAACCGCAAAGGGTAGGCTCTTGAAAAATAAGTATTTTTGAAGCGGAATGAAATAGGCCTATGTGTAGAGACCTACACAACAGGTTGGTCCTTATAAAAACAAGGCAAGTATGACAAAGATAAGCGTGACTGACAAACTGACTAACAGAGAATGTTTTTGACAGCGAACAATTGGTATAGATACACGACAGACAGTAAAATTTCAGAAAAAGGGCACAGTAAGGAGACAGACTTACCGATTTAAAGTGAAGACGACGACGCCGACCATTTGACCAGATCCAGCGGTTGTCGGTTGATCCATTCTTGAGAATAATGGAGCCTCACAGCAAAAGACAGGAGTGCTGGTTTGTCTGTTGCTTCTCTGGGGTGAGCAACAGAGGCCTTCCTGTTACGTGTGCGTTGCAAAATCCCCTACAGAACTTTGATGCGAGATGTGTCACTTTTGAGGCATTTCGGATGAAAGATTAATTTTTGTTTTAAAACAAAAACAAAAAAAAAGTAAGAGAAAGAAAACCATGGTTGTTGTATGTCTTGTTTGTGAGCGTGGCTGTAACGTGTTATTAGTAGAAATGTTCCCTAATTCAAAGTGACGCGTTTTCGCAGTGTGATTTACCTAGTAAACATATTATCTTTATTTAAGATATTATACATGATTTAGTGTTTTGCAAGTTCTTAGGCCTCACACTTCGCTCGTACTTCACAAGCAGGATTTATGTCGTGTATGTACTTAGGAAAGTGCTTTATTTCATAGAAAACAAAACAAAATAAAGTATAGTATTTAGTATTTGTTAGACAGACGACGAAGGAATTGTGAAAGTAATTACAGAATGATTGTAATCGATGTCTATGATTAATTGGACCATAACTATGCGGGAAAACTCATGCATAACACAAACTACATGAACACAACTATTCACATTTAAAACATGCTTCACTTGCGACATATTATATGTATCATATTGTCTATATGATAACAAACTGAAAAAAAAAATAAGAAAAAAATAAACTGCATTGTAACTATGAAAACAATCCAACATGCCTCGAATTTTTCATTGATGATTCCTTCACCTTGGTGTGTTAAAATTGCAGTTTGATAGACGGCTCCACGTTTTACTGCAAGCGTGAAACGCCTGTGCAGATTTTTCTTGATGGCCTTATTTTCTTGGTCTTCCAAAGTCGCTACAACAGACCGTTATATACAATGTATATAACTGCTACAGTCATATTCCGTTTGATTGCTGGTAAGCTATTGCTACTAGATACTGGCGTCGCGTTTAAGCGCTTCTCAAGGCGATGCTTATTCTTCACAGCCGAATATTTCCATTTCTACAATTGGGTTGACAAAGCTCGGATATCCAAGTCGAACGGAATTTCTTCAATTTTTGGGAGGATTTACTGCTTTGATGAATTACGGATCATTTGCCACTTATTCTTTCAGCTTTACGAGTTGGTTCTCCCAAGTATTTCATTAAATGATTATCCTTATACATATTGTCATCGAGGCTGATCAGATCACTTCTGGCGTGAGCGTCATAGTCTACATTTTATTCTTCATGCGTCAGATTCCTTTGCTTAACCAAGCTCTAGTGGAGGTGTATTAAGGTTTAGCAAGAGTCAAGACCATTCTGATTGTTCGCCCTTTGAATTGAGCATCTAAAGAAGCAATGTTGCTTTCCACAACTTTTTTGCCCCCAATCAAGTTCAGCCTACTTTTGGGGAGCATCATTTCAGAGTGCTCGGTTTCAGAACGAGCTTGGCCTTGATCGACTGAATCAATCGGCACTGAAGAAGACAAGCGAAACTTATTGAATTCTTCCTGCAACGGCGATGTGAGATTTCCGACACACCATCACTGTTCGAATTACTACTTGGGGCTTTCAACCTCAACTTTGGAGCTGGAACGTTTTCTTTAACCACGCGCAGAAACAACAGTCGCTGTCCAGAACTTCATTTATTTTTGCAAGTATATCGGATACGATATTTCTTATCCCCTCGTCATCCAAATCGTCAAAAAGAAAAAAAAATATTATGCATTCTTCTTTTCACTTGACTTGAGCACACTCATTCATTCATCAGTCATTCACAAACAACCCGAATAGTTAAATTGTATGAGGTCCATTGTGACATTTACGGTTTTATTTGTACGATGTTTTGATCGCAAGATCGGGCGTTCACTTTTACGGTCGTAGGTGTAATCCTAGTGAGTGCCTTGTTTGTATAATTTTGTAAGTCGTTTAGGGTGTTGGGCAGATTGATCGAATTCTTGAGTAATAGATGCTAACTAGATGTGAAGTCATAGAGATGTAAATGATAGGGTATTATAGTAGTGCAAGATGGTATAGCAAACGGCAATTTACATTTATATGTTTGTATCAATGTTTCTTGACTATGTCAAATTTAAAAGGAAACCGGAACTTGTAATCTTCGATTAAAGACTTATTCTAAATATCAGTCAACTACGTCTATTAATTATTTAAGATCAAGGACAGAAATAGTAGCTATACGTTTCTTGTAATATTTTGTCAACAAAGTAATATTTCCCATACAGTGCATAAACATCAGTCTAGACCATAATGGCGAAGGTTCTCGAAAGTATAAAGTGTAAACACATAGGCTAAGTATAACCAAGGCCTTCTTGAAAATATAGCTGTAAACAACGTTGCCTCGGACGAACAATAACAACAGCTTTCGTACGTTTCGTGTTGAGAATCCTTCGGCAGACTTGTCTTGGCTTTCAAAGAGTTCAGTTCTCTTGTAAGAATGTAGTTTGTAGGTAAAGTAACCATCTTTTCACATATGAAGTGTTCGTACATAGTAAAAATAAGCAGTAACTTTTAAGTCAGTAAAAATCATTTAAATTATTATTTCTTGTTCATTTTCCTGTCTCTCTGAATGAGTCGATAGTGTTTTCTTGATCTACAACTTTTGTGATTCTTGTTATCTGGGTTCAGTGTTTTTCTTTTTGGATAGTGGGCAAATTTCTAGGAGCAGCAAGTGACATCAGTTAGACAAAGCCTTTCTTTGCACGGGTCCTGGGCTCCTTGCGGTTTTTCAGGCTGTCTGGTACCAAGGGTAGGCCTAGTAGTCTAGATTAACTAAGGCGTGCCTCGGCCCTAGCTCCCTTTGAGTAGTCTGTTCTGTCTTGGACCAAGGGTGGTCATAGCGGCGCAGATTTGCGAGGGGGAGTTCCTGCGTACGTGCTTATCGAGGCTTAGGCGTAAATTCACTGGGCATAAAGTCAGTGATATACCGTGATTCACTCTTATCTTTTCATCTTTTTAATTCTTCGCTTCTTTTTGTAAATAAAACCAATTGCCGGTATTTGTTCTTCTTGTATGGTTCTGCTATAATTCCTGGGCGGAGGGGTGGCCTTCCGGGAGGGTTTCATAATCCGGGGGCCTTGCTCGCGCTACCTATTTACTTCCCCCGTCCCACCGGTTATATGTCTTCCTATATCGAACATCTAATCAACTTCAAATAAAACTTTTACTTTCAACAAACTTTCCGGTTTTCTCCGGATTCCGGGCGAACTACTTGTCCGATGACAAAATGATTTTCACCATCGTGTTCAGCATGTCTTCTTACCCCATAATCGACTATCATATTAGCTGTTTCAAAATATTTTGTTTGTCCCTTAATTTGAATCCCCTCCCCCACCCCTAAATGTAGAGCTACAAAGCCCATCTACGAACTTGACTGGTCCGACGACCCAACGAACCCTCACACCAAGTTTCATCAAAATATCTCATTCCCTTCGAGAGTTATCGTGCTTACAGACGGACGGACAGAGGGACGGACGGACGGACGGACAACTTTTGCGATGTCATAGGTATCCCTCCACTTACGTTTTGGGATCCCAAAAAACAGACTAACTCGTACTACCTTGCTATACTGCTCTGTCTTGGCGATGTCCCCTTAAATTTCACAGTTGGTTTGGTGTGAAGTGGGTCCACTTAAATCTCACATCTGTGTCTCCTGGCGCTGTAGGTCCACACCTCTGCCCCCCTCCCCACCGATACCACCCCCTTCCCCTGGCGAAAAAGACCGGTACCAAACCCCCTGGCTAAAACTTTCCCGAATACAAATATATCTGAAAATACAAAATCGTATTAGAAACTGTAGTTTTGACTGTTATTTTAATAAGACTATGTGGACAGAATACTACCAAATCAGTGCCTTGATATTCTCAACACACCTTTTTATTCTCAACAAAGTCCAACGAAAAAAATTTAATTCTTTCCGACTTCATCATTGAATACTGCTTACTAGTTTGTCCAAATGTCAAGGAAATTATTTTGTTACCTGTAGTCGCTTACTTTTATTAATGTCCCTTTGCCTGTGCTTTTGTCCCTGTGTAGGCAATACGTCTTTCATAAAATCTGATAACGAATTGCCGCCAGACGCGCTAGAGGAATAATAACAATCACACGTGAGATCTGGGGATAAGTTATCTGGCGGGCGAATCGCGATTAGGCTTTCGCTTCATATCGAGTCGCGCATTAGCCCCGTGAAAAAGACAGCCAGCACTCATCACTGAAGTCGGAAGCCAGAAATGACACATATGATCACGCTTGACAGAACAGAGTTGGGTAAAGCAAAAAGAGGGAAAAAGGCATTTTAAACAGTTTAAACATGGTTAGGCCTAAAAGGAATTGAAAATAGCTATAAAAAAGACGTGGCTAAACGTACACAAAGATGAACGAGTCATTGTTTCTTCACGATAGCGCACCTAGCGGCCAAAAGAGAACTAATCTGAGAGGAATTTTATGAGGGGCGTATGAAGATATCAAATTGACTTCTTTAGTTGATTTATCTCGGTCCACCTTCACACGTGCATCGACTGAACCCCCTAAACCGGGATCTTGGAAGCCAGTCTCAATGCCAAACTTTAGATTTGTCAAGGTCTAGCAATGAATTTTTACATTTCGTACGCAGCCAGACGCAGTAGGGAATCTTAAAAACTGATTCAGTTTAAGAATCTGTAAGACCTAAGCCTTTGACGATTTACTTAATGCGATAATTCCAAGCACTCGTATGACGCAAACCTTGGATGATTTACTTTATTCGATCATTCCGCTACATATTTATTAACTGTCAGGTCTGTCAGACCCGTGTCTCGTCCTCGAAACATACAATGTGAAACCCTACCGCCAGAAGTGTTGTCAATATAGCTTCCATTGTTCGTTCGTGGGTGATTTTTCGGGGAGGGGTCGATGCCCCTCATACTCCCAAGTGTATTTTTTCCAATTATCTAGATACACGTGCCAATAAGGCAGTCGACGTTGTTGTCAAAAAACAAACTATCGTCATGAAAATGGAAGCTTAATTTACCCAGTGATGATTTTTGCCAAATGCAAATCTTTTCAGATTTTTCTTCCTAATTTTGTGGTCTTCCAGTTGCTGAATCCTACCTTTCGCCCAACAAACGCATTTCCGTCCTATATAGATCCTAGCCGGGCCGATTTTATTTTCGATTCTGGTGCGCTGAAAAACCCTCGGCAATGGCTCGATTACCACGTTGCGCCATTTGAATCGGCGACAGGGTGCCGTAAACTGCGCGTTTTTCTGCCAACCTCTGCCGAGGAGCTACTTTAGTAGATTTTGGCGTCACACAACCTGTATGAGTAACCAAGAATGAACGGGCACAAAGCCACACCTTAATTTACGACAGCACTAACACAAATGCAATAACAGCTTATTTGCCCTTGTGTTTCAAATAATAGCGTAGGTGCATGTTCTCTACTTTATTTCCCCTTGTAGGACTGACACGGTATTATGTGTCTCTCGACGAGGCTTGGCGCACACTCGTTTCTCATCATCAAACACCCACGACTATAGGCGCATTCTCGCCGTTCCGGGAAGACTCCACTTGAGGAGTCCCCGCATTTTTGTTTGTCCCGGGGACTCACTTGCCGTATTCTCGCGAGTCCCCACTTACAGGAAATGTTCCAATTGTCATCACCATCATCGAAAAGCCTTTCAGATTCGAAGGGGAATCAATTTTTGCTGGTGTTAGTGCAATATAATATTAATACAAAAAAAAAAATCAGAATAAACAATAAGTTCGTCAACTTCATATTTTTTTTCGCACAAAAATCGTTCTGGAAGAATTCGCCATGTTCTCGCTGTTTTCTGTACGCGGAGTACGCGTGGAGTAACTCCTTCTATTCTCGCCGTTCCCTTCGATTCCCCGAGGAGTCCTCAGGTTACGGCGAGAACACGCCTTATGCTTTTTGTTTCGCAGGGTTGCTATAAGGACCGTAAGAGGCGTATTCTCGCCGTTCCCAAGGACTCCACTTTTGGAGTCCCCACGTTTTTGTTTGTCCCGGGGACTCGCTCCCCGTATTCTCGCGAGTCCCCACGGACTGGGAATGCTCCGATTATCATCACCATCATCAAAAAGGACTCCCTTTCAAATTCGGAGGGGAATCAATTTTTGCTGGTTGGTGCAATGTAAAATTAATTAAAGAATTATAATAAACATGACCAAAAATAAAGTGGATCCAGACTAATTTTGTCAACTGCATATATTTTTTTCAAACAAAATCCATTTTAGAAGCATTTCCGTGTTCTCGTTGTTTTTCTAGGCAAAGCCCGCGTGCAGTGACTCGCATTTATTCTCGCCGTCCTCTTCGATTCCCTGAGGAGTCCTCGGGGATGGGCGAGAACATGCCTAAGGTAGCAAAGTGACATAGTAGCTGCAGGCTTACCGTTATAAACAATAACTTTCAATCAACATGAAATGCTCTTTTATCTCAAGTTCCGAGTAGAAAGTCTGCCAAGCTCCAGCCTTGGAAGAAATCCTGTCAGCGAGCTATTTGCCGTCATTACTTAAGTTTTCAGGCTGAATCAAAATTCGAAAGTTTTTGCGAGTGACAACACTGACACTGCATACAAAAGCAAGCAGAGCAAGTTCAAGTTAATTTACTGTTGTGAAATTTGAAGGTCAAAGCAAAAGCAGAAGTAAGTATTCGAACAACAGGTTAACACAATGAGGAAGACACTCTTTAAACAGTCAACCAGTTTTTTTGAAGGACTGTCCAATGCTAGGCTCCCAAAAACTCGTCTTGTCTCGATCAGGTCTCGATATCCGACAGAATCAACCTGGAGTCACCTGCCAAGTCACAAGTCCAAGTGAACGTCTCAGCCGGTAACTTAAAATAAAGTGCAGTCAGAAACAACCCATTAAAGAGATTAGCCAATAATTGGCAAGTTTTATTAGCCTACCTGTGGAACCTGTGGAGGACTAAGTAATAAAATTCCCTCGAGTCACATGAATATTTTCCTCCTGGTCTGGTAAGTTTTGGAACTTCGCCTCTCTGATGCCAAACTCATTTAACAGCACATAAATCAAATGATGGTTTGCTCTTATACCTCGAACATGTTCTTCCATAAAACATCCTTCAGTTGATTTGTTTTGCCTGGCTTATTCTCATACTGTATGAATCTCTGTACTTAGCCTATATGAAGAATATAGTTCATTATTTGATAAACAAACTATTGTTAGGACTCGTTGCCTGACTCATGTTGAGCAGATGCTAACAGTTAAGACACTTTCTCGCAGTCTAGTCTCAAACAAT
The DNA here is from genome assembly GCA_023053575.1 of Branchinecta lynchi. NCBI lineage: Eukaryota > Metazoa > Arthropoda > Branchiopoda > Anostraca > Branchinectidae > Branchinecta > Branchinecta lynchi. The sequence continues at coordinate 30,887,293 of JAKZAP010000001.1, forward strand.
TTTTGTTTGGGAAACAGACATGTTTTAACTTGTGAGCGTGACTTTTGTCTTAAACTTGTCTCTGTCGGACTTAGACATGCTGGACCAGTCATACACAAATCCTCAGTTTTTGGGCATGGTACCCCTGTGAAATTTGGTTAAACTGAGACTGGCTATATACCTAAATAGGGTCCTCTTCCTGTCCTAGATAAAAAAAAATACCTGATTTCACTGTCTATCCAACCTCATTTTCCAGTTTTCAAAATGTTAGAGTACTTCCAAGATACATAGAGTTTTGTGGAGCAGTCTACCCCAAATCCCTGATTTTTGGATACCCTATCCCAAACGTTGGGTATATCTAGCATTTATTTATTTAACTTCATAATCCACCTTTACGGCATATCACAAAAAAAAAAAAAACAAGAAAAAGAAAAAACAAACAAAACGGAAAACATTAACGCTCTCATCACAAAATTCAGCAAAACGCTAGCCTCCATCTAGCATTTGGCATAGCCTATGCCTAACACTGGATACCCTATGCCAAATGCTGGATACCTGTTGCTAACCCAACCCTGACCTACCTCAGTATAAAGGAGTTCTGATTGGTTGATTTTTTAGCTTCACTTAAGTCATCAATATTTTACTGGGTTACAGTATCCAGCACCTGGCATAGTGTATCCAGCTTTAGGCATAGGGTATGCCAAACGCTAGACATATCGAAAGTTTGGCATAGGGTATCCAAAAATCAGGGGTTTATGGTTGACTGTTGTGGAGGCCACTTCTTTCCTTGTGGGTTTACTCTATCCCTTTCCAGGTTGTCGCAGCTAGGTTACTCTATCCTTCTCAGGTAGTCACGAGGGGATGAAGTAAGCTTTTAAATTTTCTTCCTTTAGTAATTAAATTTCCTTTCCTTCCAAATTACTTTAGATTGTTTACCTTTTATAGTATTTCTTTTGAGTTTATGAGTTTCAATAACAATTTTTAACATAGTTCAAAAAAAAATTACTCAAAATAAATACAGTAAGAGGCAAACAGTCTAAAGGAAATATTTGCTCCAGTGAACAGATTGAAAAGCTTGACTCATCCATGCTACCTAGGAGCAATTTTCTGTAAAAGGATAGGATAAACCCACTAGAAGAGAAGTGGCCTCCAAAAACCTCCATGTATCTTGGAAGTGCTCTAACATTTTGTAAATTGGAAAATGAGGTTGGATAGAAAGTAAAATCAGGTATCTTTTCATCTAGGACAGGAAGAAGACCCTATTTAGGCATGTAACCAGTCTCAGTTTAACCAAGTTTCACAGGGGTACCATGTCCATGCTCCAGGGCATGGTGCCCCAATGTATGGGCACCATGCCCATAAGGTTTGGGCATGCCCATAAGTTGGGGCACCATACCCCAAAATTAAGGATTTGTGTATGACTGTGCTGGACTGTGCAACAGTCTACCTGGATTGAAAGTCCAGACAATTTCAGACTAGAATTTTTGTGCATGCTTACTATCCATTTTGCCCTTGGCCGAATTCCAGACAAACTAGTTGGCAAGAAAATAAGTTATAAGTGACAGGATACCTTTGACTGTGTAAAGTTGTCTGTCTGTCCATCTGTCCATTAGCACATGACTGGGATTGAGATATTTTGTTCATATATGGTTGGTGTGAAGATCCTTTTTATGGCACTTGCCCTTTGGCCAAGTGCCATATAGCGATTGCAGTTTCTGTCCTATCCGTCGGTCTGTCCAGGTTTTGCTAGTTTGGGCACTTCCACATAAGCTAGGACGATGAAACTTGGCAGGCATATCAGGGACCCCAAAAGACTAAGCTGAAAATAGTCACTTCACCGATCTGAGCATCGTGGGGGGAGTGGGGGGAGGGGGAATCCAGAAACTAGAGGTATTTATAACTTTTGAACGGGTGATCGGATCTCAATGAAACTTGATATTTGGAGAGACCCCATGTTTCAGACGACCCGATTAAAATACGGACCGGATCCAGTGACTTTGGGGGGAGCTGGGGGGGCGGGGTACCGGAATCTTGGAAAACCCTTAGAGTAGAGGGATCGGGATGAAACTTGGTGGTTAGAACAAGCACAAGTCGTAGATAGATTATTGACATAACCGGACTGGATTCGGGCACAGTGGGGGGTCGAGGGGGGGGATTCCGGTGATCCCGCTAGTTGTACTTCTGGATGTGCTAGGACAATGCAACTTGGCAGGCATACCACAGACCTTAAATGATTAAGTTGGAAATAGTCACTTCCCCGATCCGAGCATCGTGGGGGAGTGGAGGGAGGGGGAATCCGGAATCTTGAGGTATTTATAACTTTCGAACGGGTGGTCGGATAGCAATGAAATTGGATATTTGGAGAGACCTTGTGCCTCAGACGACCCACTTAAAATCCGGACCGGATCCGGTGACTTTGGGGGGGGGGGCTAGAGGGGAAAACCGGAAATCTTGGGAAACGCTTAGAGTGGAGGGATTGGGACGAAACTTGGTGGGAAGAACTTGCTCAAGTCTTAGAGACATTGTTGACATAACGGATAAGCCTTTACACCCTTGCTGGTTCTTAGTTTTATTACTTAGTCCTCCAAGGAATTACTTTATTTAATCCTGCTGAAAAAGGTCCAACATGACCAGCCATTGGCCAATCTCTTTACTTGGTCGCCAGCCCAATCCAAAAACTTCTGGCTCTTGGGCTCTGACACTTCGGAACCCTTTCGGCCTGGAGTAGGTTGCTCTTTGTGGGTCGATCACGATTGCTCACAGGACTTCGATGCTTCGAAGGAACTGGAGACTTCCTTCTGTTTTAAAATTGCCGGGCCGAGACGTTTACTTGGACTCGCGAATGGCTAGATTTCGAGACGAGACGAGTCCGAGTCCTGCTCCGTAAACGACAAGACCGAGACGAGTCCGAGTCCATGAAAAAGGCGTCTCGAGACGAGTCCGAGTCCACCAGCATCTGGATCCAGGGGTAAACGGACATCTAGAATCTAAACTTGGAACTTCTCTCACTGAACAAGTAGAGCCGTGTCAGTCAGACGTTTTATTTGCGGTTCTCGGTTAACTGGGAGCGTTCTATTTATCAAAGTCGACCTGAAGGTTGACGAAAAGTTGACTTTGAACGACGGGGAGAAATTGTAAGTTGTCTGACGTTAACCAAGAAAGAAGGCGGAAATTGTGAATCATCAGGCGTATTCTCGCCGCTCCCTAAGGACTCCGGCGGAATCGAAGGGAACGGCGAGAATAGAGGGAGTCACTCCACGCGGACTTCGCGGACAGAAACAGCGAGAGCACGGGGAATGCCTTCAAAATGGTTTTTGTACGAAAAAAGAAATATACAGTTGACAAAATTAGTCTGGATCCACTTTACTTTTGGTTTTGTTTATTCTGACTGTTTTTAATCAGTTTTATATTTTTTATATTTATATCCCCTCCGAATCTGAAAGGGATTCCTTTTTGACGATGGTGACGATAATCGGAGCATTTCCCGTCCGTGGGGACTCGCGAGAATAAGGGGAGTGAGCCCCGGGGAAAAACAAAAACGCGGGGACTCCTCAAGTGGAGTCCTCGAGGAACGGCGAGAGTACGCCTATACAGAGATTGCAGCCTCCCCAACGAAAACGGGTAGGAGTAGAAACATACTAATTTAGCATTGTGAAGTATAGAGCTTTCGGCTTTGAGACCAATCTGTCAATGTTTTATTACTATTGTAAGCCTGTAGATAGCAGGAAAATAATTCCTAGTTTTTCTTAATTGTATAATCATATATTTGTAGAAAAGTTTGGTCAGAAATGAGAGTTTGAAGGCTTGAAGCTTTCACTACTAAAATGAATACTGCTTCCTTTTTTGCTCCATTTTGCATCTGTCCTTATTTCAGTACCGAAGAATTATAGAAATGAACAAATGTCTCCGATCAACCCTTCTTCTGGAATATTTTTCAACCAGTTAAGCCCAAACGTATATCTAGAAGAAATTCGAATACGATCCGGCCAGCGCTGTATAGCGTAAGATTTGAATGAATTGCGCTTTTGTCTTGGAGTCTGCATGTGCAAACCTCCAGAAACGAACATCCCTATTTTGAAAACGTCTCGCTCAGGAGAAGAATGCTCTCCGTGGCCATGTCTGTAAATACATTCTCCATGGTGTGTTCAAGTATGGTTTCATTGTTCAGGTGTACTTTAAGGATAGCCCAAGTAACATTTCCAGCAAGTCCCTAGCTCAGAGGATGATCAAACGCCGATAATTTAATTTCAAAGTTGAACCCCCTTCCCAATGTTATTTTTTTTTGTTCTTATGATCCCGTGATGATGGTGTAACAATATCTGTTTTAAGCTTGGTCACACTGGGCTCATTTCCTGGCTTTTTGGGTTGCAAAGTAGAAAAAAGAAAAAGAACAAGATACAACTAGTTCTGAGTTTGTCCTTTTAAATTCAGGAGATCAGTTAGAGCAAAACAGCATGTATAATTACGTTACAGGAACCCTGATTGACCCCTAACTGCAGTCTGCTCATTACTGCAAGCTGCCACAAAGCTGATGAAATCTCACGTCCCCTAGGGGTTTTCAGTTGTTTGTGGAATAGGCCGCTTTTTGAGCCCAGTGTGACCAAGCTCTTTCATCGGGTAGGGGGCAATTTCTCTATGGAGTATAAAGAAAGAGTATGTCTTCAGATTTTTTGCCAGAAAGCGTTCGATTGGCAATTCTCTGTTGACTTGCTCGGTCGACTTCTTACTAAATAAAACGACAGCAGAAGAAAGAGTCAACTCGGGGTTGACTTCCGCTAGTCGAATCGAACGCGGCTTAGTTTGCGGAATCCGGCCGAAACTGGAAGTTTGGTAAAAGTAAATAATAATAATAATATGCAAAACTACAGAAAAAGAAATGAAACAAAAGTTCATACTTACGTGGATCAGAGGTTCGCATCAGGGGTCAGAATACACGGTAAATCCATTTATTTGCTTGCTATTAGAGATATATAAATGGGTAAATATATATCTTGGATCCGTATCCGGTTAGCTGTTTGACATTAAATTGTAAAAAAAAAAACACTTGTATCATTTTTGTACATTTCCTAGAGATTATTAGAGGTAAAGAGTAGTATGTTGCCAGGCCTGGTGAAGACAGAAAAACTGCAGGACCCGATTGATTCGATCAAGAGGTCGATACAAATTTCCATTTCTGGGATCCCATCGAAACCTTTGGTTTCGTTGAAAAGACTGTTAACAACAGGATAATTTGAAAGGAGCATGCATTCACCGTGGCACAGTACACTGTCAATGCATGCAGGATGTCAGGAAGTATGAGCGATGGTTGCCATTAGGTAATTAAAGGATTTTAGCCATCTGACGGTTGATTGGTAGGAAGAAAATAAGGTTTATCTTGGATCATATGGGAAAGGGAAAGTATCTGATCTTCCCAGAAAAGGTTCATTCCTTAGAATATGATTGTAGGATTGAACCAAAAATAGGCACCAGTTCAGTCTACCACAAGCCCAGCGCAGACTCCTGATTTTTAGACTCCCAATGCCAAACGCTGTGTATCTCTTGTCTAGTGTTTGGCATACCCTATGCCTAACGCTGGCTGGATACACCGCTTAGGTGTTACTAGCCAAAATGTTTAGGGGGGGGGGGGGTCAAGGCATTTACCGACTGGCTAAAAACAAGACCAATGGTTTCGATGGGATCCCAAAAATTCAATATTTGATCCAGACAATTGGGTCTTGTCTTCGCGAGATACAGTCTTCGCTGGACTCCTTGAACATTTTTACTATTAAATTCAAAAACAGATTAAGGCCAAATAGCTAATCATCTGAGAAAACCAAGTTCAAATATGGATTCAGCATGTGTCTTTAGCCCTATAAGTATATCTGTATTGAACTACTTGTCCGGCGAAAAAGAAAGCTCAAAAACGAACTCAGCGTATCTTCTTTCCCCAATCTTGAACATCTAATCAACTTCAAATAAAAATTCGAACTTTATGTCCGGGTAAACAATGATTGTCATACACGGATTCAGCATCTCTTCTTACCCTTAAATCGTATATCTAATCAACTACAATTAAAACTTTAACTTTTAATACCGTACTTTTCCGGTTTTGGCCGGATTCCGGGCGAACTACTTGTCCGGGTAGAAAATTGTTTTCACAGAAGTGTTCAGCATGTTTTCTTACCCCTAAGTTAAACATCTAATCAACTCCAAATAAAACTTTCACTTTTAACAAACTTTCCGGTTTTGGCCGGATTCCGGGCGAACTACGTATCCGGCAAGAAAATGGTTTTCACCGTCGAGTTCAGCATATCTTCCTGCCCCTGAATCGAACATCTCATCAACTTCAAATAAAACTTTTACTTTTAACAGACTTTCCGGTTTTGGCCGGATTCCGGGCGAACTACTTGTCCGATGACAAAATGGTTTTCACCATCGTTGCACAGCATGTCTTCTTACCCCATAATCGAAATACTCTCTTTCCCATCCCTGTCTGGAACGTCTTTGAGCGCGTCGCAGAAGACCTTTCTACGACTAACAACAATGTGAACGATGGCACAGCGTTCAACAAACATGTTGGAGCAGCTCATCCAAACATTAGTAAATTCATTTCGTGTCTGCTGCCGGAGCAGGGCAAAACAAAAATGAGTATTGAGGGATTTGTTGCTGGGTGCCTGAACCAACCCAAGAAGTGGAAGTACGAAGACTAACCTGCGACTGAAAACCATAGTAGGGAAATATTGGTCTAGTCAAACTGACGTACTCGAATATATGCGGGAAATCGCTGATAAATACATGTTTTAGTGTATTAAGCCAAGCTATTTAACCTGTAACTGAGGATTTAAGAATATAAGCTTAAAAACGAAATCCAAACTTGAAATCAGGCTCTCTGTGACGAAATGTCCGTACGACGAATTGTCCTAATGACGAATTGTCCTTGTGACGAAATGTACTTGTGACAAATTGTCCTGTGATGAATTGTCTGTGACTTTTGTACTATGACGAATTGTCTGTGACGAATTGACCGGACACCCAAAATAAGATCCTTTTCTTTCTAGATTAGTTTCCCGTATTGGTGGGCCAAAGTTCTTCCTGCGAAAAATATAATAAAGGTTATCAGTGATTTATGGTTTGGTGGACTGGCGAGAGCTAGTCTGAACTTCTGGTGGTGTTTTTGGGATCCCAAAAAGTAAGTGGCGGGATACCCATGACATCGCAAAAGTTGTCCGACCGTCCGTCTGTGCGCACTAAAACTCTCGAAGAGAATGAGATATTTTGATGAAACTTGGTGTGAGGATTCTTTGGGTCAAGAGTAAGATCAAGTCCGTAGATGGGCTCTGTAGCCCTACATTTAGGGGCGGAGGAGGGGGTTTATTAAGGGGCAAATTAAATATTTTTAAACACATAATTTGATAGTCGATTATGGGGTAAGAAGACAAGCTGAACACGATGGTCAAAACCATTTTGTCATCAGACAAGTAGTTCGCCCGGAATCCGGCGAAAACCGGAAACTTTGTTAAAAGTATATGTTTTATTTGAAGTTGATTCGATGTTCGATTTAGGGGTAAAAAGACATGCTGAACACGATGGTGAAAGCCATTTTTGCACCAGACAAGTAGTTAGCCCGGAATCCGGCTAAAACCGGAAAGTCTGTTAAAAGTAAAAGTTTTATTTGAAGTTGATTAGATGTTCGATATAGGGGTAGAAGGACATGCTGAACACGATGATGAAAAGCATTTTTTGGCCGGACAAATAGTTCGGCCGGAATCCGGCCAGAACCGGAAAGTTTGTTAAAAGTAAAAGTTTTATTTGCAGTTGATTAAACGTTCGATTTAGGGGTAAGAAGTCATGCTGATCACTTGTGTGGAAACAATTTTCTACCCGGACAAGTAGTTCGCCCGGAATCCGGCCAAAACCGGAAAAAGTTAAAGTTTTATTTGTAGTTGATTCGATATCCGATTTAGGGGTAAGAAGAGATGCTGAATCCGTGTATGAAAATCATTTTTTTACCGGGACATACAGTTCGACTGAAATCCGGCTGGAGCCGGAAATTTGGAGCCGGGAGTGTAACACACATGCTGAATCTCTATCTGAACTTGGTTTTCTCAGATGATTAGCTATTTGGCCGTAATCTGTTTCTGAATTTTAATAGTAAAAATGTTCAAGGAGTCTGGCGAAGACAAGACCCAATCGTCTGGATCATATATTGATTTTTTGGGATCCCATCGAAACCTTTGGTCTTGTTCATTGTTCTTTTCTTTACTGTTGAGTTTTTCATTTCAGTGGATCAGCCCGTTTCCACAAGCCCATGGGGCAAAATAGTACCAGCTACAACCTCATCATCTTTTGAGGATGTCATGTCCGAGGATTTAGCTTGCTATCTGCAGGAAAGGTAAGTTTTTAGTGGAGTGTTCCTTGGAAAAATCCACTATTGCGAGCGCTGTAGCAGCTTTCAACTTTCGGTTTTCGGTTTTCACCATATTTTGTGGAGCTCATAACTCGTGAACGACTGCAAGTATCAAGTTCAAACTTGGTAACCTTGTGGGTATTGTGGTCTAGTTGTGCCTTTTGGGGGTCCCATCCCCCACACCCTACCGGTTCAGGGGCAAATGAGCCCAGATTGCCCAGTGAATAATGTTCATAACTTGACCAGAACCTGACATAGGACGATGAGATTTCTTGGACGTGTAGCTCCTAGGGCTGGGAAATTGCTTTTAAAGTTGCACCTCCCCGATTATAGCGCCCCCGGTTCGGACGATGCGCCCACCGACACCGTTCGTGGGCAACTGGGCCCAGATTGCCCAGGAGTAAAGTTCATTACCCTTGCCAGGAATCAACAGGTATCAAGTTGAAACTTGGTAGGATTATGAGCATTGGGGTCTCTTTTTACTTGTTGCGGGTCCGAAGCCCCACCCCTGCTTGGTTCAGGGGCAATTGGGCCCAGATTGTCCATTTTTTACTGTTTTTAATTTGACAATAAGTGGAGATAAGGCGATGAAATTCCTTTGTGCTTTAGGATCATACGGACCGGGGAGAGTTGAACCACCCCCACACTCCCCGTTCATGGGCAAATGGGCCCAAAATTGCCCATGAAAAAGTTTTTGACCCGTGACTGGAATCAAACTCTAAGGTGTAAAAAGGTGTAAATACGTATTTGATGGCCCCCCCCCCCTCCCGTTCATGGGCAGCTGGGCCCAGATTTCCCATAAGTTAAGTTCGTCTATGACTCTTGTATATTTGGGGAGATATGTCTATGGATGAGGATTTGGTGTAACATCAACACGAGATGGAAACTGGATTGTTTTGTCATATGATCGATGATATGCCATACTTAATGAATTGTGACAAAGGGGGCATTAGTCTGCTACGAATTGGTTTACTGCACTTGTTATTACCTTGCTAATGAACAAAAGGTTTAAAGGGTGGGATTGGCAGGCAGACCATTCAGTGTTCGAACAAATGCTGTTCGTGCAAGATCTTCAACATTTCTTTGGATTTATACTGGCCTTTTTTTTTTACATTTAAAGCTTTTAAAGGGGGGTGATTACAAGGTTATTTCAATACTTTTTTGGTTATTGGGGAAGAGAAATGTCTTGGGTCTAAAGCTGTTTGTATATAAATGTGATAAACCTTTTACTTTTACACTCCACGTCTGAGCGCTTGCGCACTTGTTCAAGTGATCTAGCCTATTTTTGTGCTATATTTTTAGGAATTTATTTTGAAGAAAATTGTCTCATTGATCCACGTCCAGTGGGTTTTAGATCAGGAACAGCCGAACAGCGCAGGTGGTTTCATCTAAATCGGACATTTGTTTGCTCCCTAAATAACAACCGGATGGAATAAAAATGCTTTTTCTAAACTGATGAGTGAATGCTTGAAATTATGTTTCTTTTAGTGAGGAAAAGCCATACGGTAAAAATGAACTGGGTGTGGCATTGGAGTCAGAAGACAGTGACAACCTTGATGAATTTCTTGACACATCCAGTGATGAGATCTTGGCCAAAATGCTCCAAATCCAGCTTGACCAAGAGTACAACAGGGAACTGGAGTGTGAACAGGTTAAGAAAAATGGAAATTCCAAAGGTTTGGATTCATGTTTAAAGCCAAAGGGAATATTAGTGCTATTCGGGGTAACATGCCAATACTACTAAAATAACAAGAGCTACGAGCTCATATACAGTAGGCGGCAAGATGAGAAGAAAATACACCTGCCATCCAAAAATGCGGTTCGGACCTAGAAATAGTATTTTCACTCCAGTCTGAGCATTTCCGGCGTGGCCTCGGATCATCTGGAGCAAATTATGCCTGTTCTAACTTCAAATTCCAGCCCAATAAATCCGCTCGTTTGATCCCTAGACGTGCCACACGATATCCGGTACCTCCCTCCAGCTCCACCCTACAGCGGCCGAATCTGGTTCGGACTCGAGAATGGATCATCTAAGGCATCCTCTCTTACGACCTATCAAGTTTCACTCGAGTCTGAGCATTTTTTTTTTAAATTCCCCCCACCTTGGCTGGTTCCGGTTCGAACCCTAAACTATGTCATCTAGAGCAAATGCTCTCTCTACATTCCGAGTTTCATTTACATCGCTGCACTCGTTTGACCTCTATGCGAGCCAGAAATTTCTGTGGAATACGACCTAACCTAATGCTTATTCTCCGATCCAAGTTCCATCCCAGTCCCTCGACTCTAAGCGTTTCACAAGTTTTCCGGTGCCATAAGCATTTCACAAGTTTTCCGGTGCCCCTCTCCACTAATATCGAATCCGACCCGGACTTGACGTGGAACATCTGAGACGATAGCTCTTCCCGGTTGGATTCATTCCAATCCGATCACCCGTTCAAAATTTGTCCATGACACTAGATCCCGGATTCCGCATCCCCCCCCCACGATGGTCGGATCGAGGAAACGACTATTGTCAAGTCAATCTGTTCGGGTCGCTGACATGCCTACCAAGTTTCACCGTCCTAGCACATCAGGAAGTACCGAACTCACGCGATCACTAGAAATCAGAAACACCCCCGCCCCCACCCCCCGTCCAACTCCCCCACAGTGCCCGAACACAGACAAATTATGTCAATGACGATCTAGAACTTGTGCTTGTTCTTCCCACCAAGTTTCATCCCGATCCCTCCACTCTCAGCGTTTCGCAAGATTTCCTGTCCCCCCTCCAACTCCTCCCAATGTCACGAGATCTTGCCCGAATTTGAAATGGACGTCTGGGACACGGGATCTTCCTAAATATCGAGTTTCAAATTAATTCCGATCACCCATTCATAAGCTGTGCAATAGAGCATGCCACTGGAATCCGGATTCTCCATGCCTCCACTCCCCCACGATGGTCGGATCGGCGAAAGGACTATTTTCAAGTTAATCTTTTCTGGTCGCAGACACGCCTTTCAAGTTCCAGCGTCCTAGCGCATCAGGAAGTACCGAACTGGCGAGATCACTAGAAATCCGGACCCCCCCCCAACTCTCCCGCAGTGCCCGGATCCAGTCCAGTTATGTAGTCGCGTATCTAGGACTAGTGCTTGTTGTTCCCAACAAGTTTCATCCCGATCCCTCGACTCTTAAGTATTTTGCAAGATTTCCAGTCCCCCCCTCCAGCTCCTCCCAATGTCACCGGATCCTGTCCGGATTTAAAATGGGATGTCTGACACACGAGGTCTTTCTATATGTCAAGTTTCATTAAGATCCGATCACCCGTTCGTAAGTTTAAAATAACTTAATTTTCTGGACTCCTCTCCCCCTCCCCCCCCCCCCCCCCCCCAGATGGTCGGATCAGGGAAACCGGACCGACAGACCAACGGACGGACAGAAATTGCGATCGCTATATGGAAGATATTTAAAAACCGTTACTGCGAAAACGCGACTGTCACTGAATGACAGAACAGCAACATCTAATACCAAGCGCTCTGAACCGGGAAAGTCACTACCATGACATGCAGTTATAACAGGACATGCATTATCACAATTAGCCTGCTGCCACAAGTGCCACACACGCAGGCCAAGTGCAGGGACTTAAGTAATGTATATTGTAACTAATAATTGTGTCGGTTTGGTGGCGAAGGCTAAGAGAATGGTGACAATCCGAGATATCATTTTACTTTTCTATTTTCAGGAATCTTTAAAAAAATACTATTAGTTTATTTCCAGAATAGCTTATACGAGAAAAAGAAAATCAAAAGTTAGACGTGCAGTTTGAAATATAGGTAGTTTTTCTCACTTTGATGAATAGCAGGGTCTCTTGGGTTTGCACAGTTGTGTCAGTTTCTTTGGAGCAATCGCCGTGGACTGAGAGATGTTGGCGAATCCTGGCCACTGACTACTGTTCGGTCTTCAGATTCGAACGCAGATATTGGCTTGAAATTTTGACAGTAATCCCAAATTTCGCTCTTTAACCATGATTTGTAAAGTAAAATGTCTGGCAATCTATCTATCAACATGGTCAGTGAATATTCGGTTTTAGTGATTTTTCAAATGTTCAAATGTGACGTTAACTCCGGAAACATGTCGATGTATCAACATAGACCTTCTAGACATTTTCAGATGTTTTGAATATAGCTTTCGAAACTGTCGATGCCAACCTTTAAGGGAATTGCTACTGCGTCGAAGCTATTGTGGCACTCGCTCACTCGAATAAATATTATTATTTCAAGATATGGAGCCTAGAGTTTGTTTAGAGTTGTTTTTACGTATTCGGTTAAGCGCGACTTCCGTCCTCAGTGGTTCTTGCCCTATCGTGTTACCGAGTGTTGCCCATTTTCATGGCACTTGCCTACCGTCCAAGTGCCATATACCGATCACTTTTCCGTCGATCAGTCGGTCGGTCGCTCGGTCAATCCGGTGTTTGCGAGTTAGGGTACTTTCAGATGTGCTAGGACTATGAAACTTGGCAGGCATATCAGGGACCCGATCAAACTAACCTGGAAATAGTCAGTTTTGGGATCCGACCATCTGGGGGGAAGTGGAGTGGAGGGCGGGGGAATCTTGAGAATTGAGTAATTTTTGTCAAACCCCTACCCCTTTCTTCACACTAGTATAGCTCTGCACGTGGATGACGTCATTCTCTGCTTATATCTATGAGCGTCGGCGGAGAGAGCTAGTGTAATCGCAGGTCGACGGGGTTGGTATATGGTTCAAGCTTTTTGTCACACTTTTTCGAGTTAGGGTACTTCCAGATGTGCTAGGACAATGAAACGTGGCAGGCGTATCAGGAACCCGACCAAACCAACCTGGAAATAATCAGTTTCCCGATCCGACTATCTGGGGTGTGGAGGGCGGGCGAATCCTGAATGTTGAGTTGTGTGTAACGGGTGGTCGAATCGGAATGAAACTTAATACCTGAATAAATGACATATCTCTGATGTTTACCGGATTCAACAGCTATGGGGGAATTGGGGGGGGGGGGACCGGAAATCCCGGGAAACGGTTAGAATGCAGGGATCGGAGTAAAACTTGCTGGGAATAACAAGCATTTGATCCAGATAAATCGTTTACATATTTGGACTGGATCCGGACACTCGGGGGGGGGGGGGGGGATGGAGGGGAGGCGAGGGGGAATTTCCTCCCGGAATTCCGGTGATGGCGGTTCTGGGTATTTTCACGACGAAACTTGGGAGGCGTATCAGGGACTCGATCCAACTGAATTGTAGATACAAATTTACTCAATCCGATAATAATGGGGGGATCAGAGGGAGGGGGAATCCGGAATATTTAGTCATGCGTAACTTTGGAACGGGTAATCTGATTTGAGTGAAATTTTGTAATTGAACAGAGGACATGTCCAGGACATGTCTCTGGTGATCTTGTTCATGTCCGGACCGGATCCGACAACAACTGGGGGAGGGGGGAATAGGTGACCGGCTTAGACTGGAGAGACCGGGATGGAACTTTTTGGGAATAACAAACAGATGCTCCGGATAAATCGTTTACAGAACCGGATAGGCTCTGGCGAATGTGGGGGGAGTTTGAAGGGGGGGGGGGGGTCCGGAATTCCGGTGATTGCGAGTAAAGGTATTTCCAGATGTGCTAGGACTATGAAACTTGGCTGGAATATTAGAAGTTTGATAAGATTGGCTTAGAAATCGCCACTTTCCAAATGCGACCATTCCTTTAAAGTACCAACCATGACCGCAAATTAAGAAAGATACTTTTAAGCAAAATATGCATTTTCAGGATCCCCATGAGCCAATTATCATTTTTGCCTTAAGGGTTTAGCTTACAAATGAAGTTCTAGCTCTCTAAAGTGCGCATCTTCACCGCAAGGTCGAAAATTGCTTTTTATCAAATGATACATCTCAACCCATGATCATTTGTGCCACAAGGGTTTTGTTAAAAAAAAAAAATATATATATTTCTAGCACCCTAAAGTGCGGATTTTAACCGAAAAGTTGAAAAAAAATACTTTTGACCAAACGATATATATCAACGATCCCTAAGAGCCTGCTATCGTTTTTGCCTCAAGGGTTTTGCTTACAGATGAATTTCTAGCGCCTTTAAAGTGCGTATCATTACAGCCAAGTTTAACAATAAAATACTCTTTCTCTAGCTCTCTTAAAGTGCGCATCTGAACCGCACAGTCGAAAAGTACTTTTGATCAAACAATACATCCCAACCCGTGCAAGTGCCATGTGAGCTTACAGCTCTTATTCAGATTTTTTTGCCAAGATTCTCAGTTCATCTTCTTTTATAGTATCTGTGTCATATGCCAACTACAAGATGATGGAAGCAAACTTATTCTACCCAGACAGTGAACAAGAAGATACTATAGATGAAAAGAAGAGGGATTGGGACACTTTCGAGGTAATTATTTAGTTCATCGCCGTAAGGCATATTCTCGCTGTTCAACGAGAATACGCGGAATACTTCCAAAATGGATTTTGTTCGGAACAAAAATAGGCTATACAGTTATTATTATTAGGCTATAGGCTATACAGGAATTAGTCTGGATCCTGGATGTTTTTCGTACTGATTGTTTTTAGTTGATTCTACATTGTTAATACTTACAAACAGAAACCGTAATGACAATGAAAAAGAAATTCTTATTAACCATCTCTAATATCTGTTGTTTTTTCTTCAGAAAACAAGAACACTAGCAACTCCCAAAATTGATTTCCCTCCGAATCTGAAAGTGAGTCCTTTTTGATGATGTCGATGGATAATCGGAGGACTCTACTTCCGTGAGGACTTCCGAGAATATGGGGAGAGTCCCCTGGAGAAACAAAACCGCGGGGACTCCTGAAAAGGAGTCCTCGGGGAACGGCGAGCATCTGTTTTGTAGATTCTTGACGCCTATCACCATCCTCCTCTTTTATCACCATCACCGTACCATATCGTCCCCAGTTACCCTCGTATTTGTCTTTCGCCACATGTAGCCCAGAGAACAGGGATTATTCACTTCACTAGGGGATTACCTTTGTAATCCCTACAAGGATCAGACCCACCTCTTCTATTTTACAACATGAAATTTCAGTTCCGTATTAAATCGTTAATCCCCTTCAGAGGATTAATGATTTAATCTTGCCGCAGACCATTCTCTATAATAAGGTCGCTAATTGGTGTTTTTTTTCTAAATTTATTTGTTCCCGCGTAGCAGAACAGAACATAAATGGTTAGAAACAATTGATGGCAGCACTTTCGGACCCATGAGAAAAGGACACTTTTTTTATTCTGTAAATTTTTCTATTTATCACTCAAAGAAGATATATTGTCTGTGGGCCGGGGATTTGCTGCACATATTTCGTACTTATAGATTTTGATTTGGCATTTTCCCCCTTCATTCCGTGCCAGAATCCGTATTTGAAGACGCAATATTTGCTACTAGTTGAACCGCCCTCAAGCCAAAAATGGGCGAATCAGGGATTCGTTCTTTTGGCCGGATTCGAATCCGGATTCGAATCGTTTGCTTGTCAGGCTATCGGGTTTGGACCCGGGTTCCAAGCTGTAAATCTTGCGAATCCGCTCGATTTTTACTCAGTCTGCTTGGGCAATCCAACTTTTCGATCTCCACCACTAATCATCCTCAGTAATATTTAACATTATCTGATTACCGTAGACGTCAGTACTTTCTCTCACCTCCGATGTTATAACTACAACCTATTTACATGATTTGATTTTTGTTAAGGTCGGATTCAATTCCGGATTTGAATCCTCAGCATGAAATGGTGGATTTGGAATCGGATTCTTACCTAGCCCTGGATTCGGATTCGAATCCTTTCATGATCGGATTCGCCTATCTATGCCTCAAGCATCCACAATGCAAAAAGCAATAGTATAAACTAGCACACTAATACTCCGCTTCCCAACTCGTCCTCGGGAACCTGATTCACGAAGACGACCTTGAGATGTCAATCTGACTTAAGGCGTTTTTCCGTGCTGCCACAAACAGTTTGTGGGTCGACTGTGGCTCGAAAAGAGTGTTTCCACGTTCGTTTGTGCGTCCCACAAGTGTTTTTCCGTGACCAACGATATTTTCGCTCGCTTTGTGGCTCAAATTCGAAAAACAACTGGCGAAGTGATTGTCCATTTTGTGGCTCGATTCTGGCGGGAAATTCAAATCCAGCAGCACAATAGTGTCTAAACAATAAAGTTAGCTACTTTTTCAAGCATATAGACTTAAAACTGAGGATGCTTTTTGTACAGAATGGTAAGGAAAGAAGCCAGGAGTTCAATTTATTGAGATTTTACATGAATTTTATTTTTATTATTTGATATTAGAAATTACCGCCAAAAAAATATTGTGTCGCGGAAAAAGGCCTTTAGTGGACAAAGTTTTGCTTCGTCTGAGGTCGCGAATTGGCCTCGAAAAACAGCGACGAAAATGCTGCCATAGTTTTAGGAAGGGTTGCAATCGGTTTCCGTTCAGGTCATTTTTGATCCAGTCCAGTTCACTTTATTCGAAAAATATGCAACGGGCAGAGCCAATTATTAGTTTTTGTTGTCATAAAATAAACATGTATGTCAATCGACGAGCCAAAATTAACATAGACAGAAGTATATAATAATACGATTAAAGCACAATGGACAGCTATTATGCTTTATTTTTTGTAAAATCCTTTGCAAAGAAACATTTATAATGTCCCATAGATCGCGCATCAACAATACGCCATTTTCTTGTTATCGCTTGCCGTTACCTCCGCGGCACCGGGGCGATTTACTTTTTCAAGCTCGTACTAGCCCACCGCGGAAATTTCAAAAGCTCTGGGCAACGAGTGTAGAAAAGCAAAATAAATTGATCGATTGCCATGTCTTGCCAATCGATCAGGTGTTGTAGCTTGCTGGACTACTCAAGTATGTCTGATGAAATCCCAACCTTCAGTGTGCCAAAAAATGGTCTTTCATCATGGAACAGTGTTGTGGCATTCACATCTTGGCACCTTTATTACAGGGTTGGAGGAGACTTGTGTGTTTATTAACCTCGCTGGTCTCTCTCAACCTTGTGGTTACGGTCCAAGTTTCAGAAAGCTTACCTACCTGGGGAGGTCATTTGGATTATTTTTGGTGAGTCTTCGATTGAAAAAAACTCTCAGTTATCCTCTAAAGTTGTTTTAAATTTTTGTATTTTAAGTTATTTTCCCACTTAAATCTTGAAAGTTCTATTTAGGTACAGGAGGGGTATCATACCTGAACTTGTACAACCTCAAAACTGGCCTAAAATGTTTGAAAGGAAAATTTCTGTCCTATCAAGGTCCTAAATGTGAAGAAGGAAGTCCTGGATGACCTAGAACCTGTTTTGGATTGCACAGAAGTTTACTTGTAAGATTTGTAGGCCAAGTTCGAGGTTTATATAAGTTCAAGGTTGGATACCCCTCGTGCAATTTTTTTTTCGCTGTCAGAATCAAATCTTTTTGAAAAAACAAGTTAAAAATTCTGTCCCATATAAAATGCTTGCAGAAACCAAAATGATTATGGTAGGCTACAACCGTCTGGTAAGATTGGTCTAGGATGTTCCCAGTGTTGAAATCAACAGGATCTTTTATTTTCATCTGATTTTTTGTTTTTCCAACCAGTAGCAAGAATCTCAGGTTAGGCACCAAAACAGGCCCTTGTTTAGCAGGCAATGCTCCATGCACAAGCAAGGCTCCATATACTGCTGTACCTACCTTGATTCAATCATTCATTCACCATTTAATTCCAGCTTTGATTTTAAACTCTACGGTTCATTATTTTCCTACTATCCGTTTGTTCTACAGAAATGTTAATCTAAAAAGTGTTATATAACACCTGTCCTAGTCAAATGGTTCTGACCACCAATAATTCTCTATAAATGGGACTACGCAACTTTTGCAAACTAAAAGCCCAACAAAATCTTTCTCCTAACATTAGACAAGAGGAGTTGAATGTACAATATGTTAGTGCTGTACAGTGCAGTCTGTTGTGCGTCAGTACCGATCACTTGAACTCATTACCAGTCTTTCGACAACTTTCTTGCATGGTTGGAAGTAGATTGACTCACTCAACTTTGAAGCAGCAATGTTCAGCCAGCCTTACCTTAACATTTGTCAGACCTGACGCACCTAATACATATCAGAGGCAAGTCATTACAGTAAGCATATTGTAGGTTTCTCATTGTTTGAAATTTCTAGTCATCTGATTGTTTGAAATTTCCAGGCTACAGTTGTAGCTACGGCAAATTATTGCAATCTAGGACCAACCAAGGGAAATGGTACTCGCATTGGTAAGATTAGTTGCGTTTTTGCAGATACCATGGTCTCTGTTACCATGGTAACTGGATTTACAATTAGTCGTTTTTGCAGTTATCGTGGTATCTGATATACGTTTTTCTGCAGAAATGACAGTTGAATGAATTGCGCTTTTCAAAGTCATCCCAAAAGAAAAACTGATGTTCAGTCACATCGCTAAGTGCCAAACTTCTTTCTCACCAAACTGCCAAATTTGATGAAAGTGAGATGACTTTTTCCGATACCGTGGTCGGACCGTGGCATGTGAATATCATGTACCACGATAACTGGCCAGATACCACGATTACTGCAAAAATGCCTTTTGTCTGTGGTATCAGATACCACGATAACTGCAAAAAGGACTTTATACTGTGGTATCGGATACCATGGTATCTGTAAAAATGAAACTGTTGTATCTGGAGAGTCCACAAGAGCGAGGGAAGTTTACAACACCCTAGTATGATGACCTAATAACTTGGCGGCAGCTGATGTGATTCTTGACGATATTTAGCACTGCCCATTGTCCCACGTTAGAAGGTGCAGCTCAGATGTTTGCCTGCTACCGACACTGTCCCAATCCTGACAATCATCAAGAGGCTCATAAACTGGATCCGTCGACAAAAAAAAACAACTACTCCCAAACTTACCATCCATTTCAGTTCCTCTGGTCCAATCCCCACTTTAGAAAAGCAGTTTCCGACTTCCGTAACTTAATTTTCTTATTTCCCAATCCACTCCCAAACTTACCATCCATTTCCTCTGGTCTAAGCCCCACTTTAGAAAAACAGTCCTCCCATGCCTCTTTGGCTAAGATGTACCACTTCAAAGAAGATGAATTCAGTGCTCCACAGTTGAATCTCATAATCTTTTACGATCTTGGGTAAATCATAGTGACCAGTAACCCTCGTAGAATGGGACCAAGTCTATCTATCTGTGTAACAATTTAGTAGTCTTTCTCTGATCATTAGGAACTTTTAGTCCTCTGTAGCTACTTGTACAGTGTAGTCATCAAACATTCTGTTGTGCTTTGAAGCCTACCACATGGTGCCCATAGGAATGTTTTTGCACCTTTGTTACAGGGTCGGCTGTAGAATTGGGGTTTTATTTACGTTGCTGGTCTCTCTAAATCTTGTTGAGGGTCAGCATTTGCAGAGCTTACCTCAACATTTGCAGACCATACCGCCCTAATATGTAAAAGAGATTCTCTAAGAATGCAATCAGTAACAACAAGAATGGATCCTAGGGTGATGCCCTAAGAACTAGGCGACAGTTTGTGAATGACGAGCCCTTGGTGGCATTAGCATTGTAGCACCTTGCCTTACACTTAAGGGTTGAGTTCAGCTCCGACAAACATCAAGAGCTCATAAATTGGATTGGTCAAAATTACATTTTCTCAGAGGAGAAGTAGGCTATCTAATTATGCTACACTGCTTTAGTAACACAGCACCATACAATAACGGCCAGTCTGACTGCTTACAAAGACATAAGATGGCAAGCAAATATACTTTAATTTATGCTATAGCATACAATGAAGCATTGGAAGGAAAACTGTATTATTTTTTAGCTTAATCAGTTTTGAACATTCTCAACCCATTATGCTCCACTAAATGTTGTTCAATCTGGCGCATACTTGACTCATGATGACCCAAATAGCTCTTCCAGTGTAGCTGGCGTCCAAGGGAATATGAGACACGCTTCTAAGTCTGACAGGGCCAGGCGTTTATGATCCTGCAATTAAAAACTTCAATTAGAACGTAAATTAATGTCTGAATATAGTTGGTTTATGATGTTGTTTCCCTATAGCAAACCCATCCTCTATTTCAACTTCACAGCTCATTAAGCTTTCTTTTCTCACTAAGCTGTGGACCATTGACGCACAAAAGATATGATCGTTGTATTGACACTTATCATTCTTTGTTTCTGAACTAAGTCACATTCATATTTTCATCACAGCAAAAACTATTCGAAAAAAAAAATGCATTTTTCTTTGTCTCAATATTTCACATTTCCAAACATGGTTAAGCCAAGTGCAAGACACAAACCTGGGTTGTCAGCACTCAACTCATAAAGTCTACTGTACTTTGTAGGCTACTTGTACTTCTGCATGAAAAACTTCTTTATATGGGACCATTTTGACATCTTAACACTCATCATCCCTCCAGCTAAAGCTAGATTTGAATCCATCCTCTGTTCAAATCCATGGCCAAGGCAAGAAAAGATGTAGGTATTGGACATTTCCGTCCTAAAGACCAACTACTTTCGAACAAGAAAGGTCAAAAAATTAAGGAAGGCATTCAAACTGTTTCTAAGAAGGACGCATTTTTAACTGATATCAGAAACAAATTAAATACTCCATCCAAAATAGCAACTAGAACGGTAATAAAAATTAAAGAAGGCATTACAGATTTGTATGCCGGTGAAGCGAAGCTGGCCATGTCAAAGCGAATCATATAAATCCATCTTCTGAATCGCCAAAGGCCAAAATCGCCAAGGCAAGAAAAGATTCAAATATTGAATATTTCCATCTTAAATCGCAACTACTTTCGAACAAGAAAGGTCATAAAAAATGAAAGCAGACACTCAAACTCTTTGTAAGGAGGAGGAATTTTCTAACTGATATCCATCACCAAATTAAATACTCATCATCCAAAATAGCAACTGCCTCCGAACAAGAAAGGTAATAAAAAAGAAAGAAGGGACTGAAAATGTGTGTGCGGATCAGAGCAAAATAACACTAGGGAGTAGCACCAAGACCTAAGCTTTCTATTCTTTGCAAACGGGCCATACTCGTAACGCCACCAACTACGCTGGCTGCATTTAAAGCGAGACAAACTTGCGGGTTAAGAAATTTCTAGTAAAGCAAAGGTGCGGTCTGCACAAACCGAGGAAACAATTGAGGCTATATCGTTTGTTTGCAATGTTCAGAATATGAAGTTATTGGAGCCAGGGTTGGTTAAAACTGAATAAGTTTGAGTAGGGACGTTCTCTACCGCTAGGGGTGCTAGTATCGCTGCTATTCGAGTGTGTGTCAATACTCTATATGACTAAGTCCAAACACGCCGGCAAACCTCGAGAACAACGAGAAAGGTCGCCCGAATGACGGCTCAAATTCTGTATCAACCAATCAACGCGGTTCGTTGGGCCAGCTGTGGTGACGCTTTTGGCTCTTCCGCTAGGTACACGGTGATTCCTCATCGGAACGAAGAGTTAGACATCCAGAGTGTTTTGTCAAGTCTTGGCGCTACTCCCTAATGTTATTTTCGCAAACGGGCCATACTCGTAGCGCCGCCCACTACGCTTGCGGCATTTAAAGCGAGACAAACTTGCCGGTTAAGAAATTTCTATTAAAAAAAATAACACTATGGTAGTAGCGCCAAGACCTATGCTTTCCGTGCTTTGCTAACGGGCCATACTCGTAGCTCCGCCCACTACGCTTGCGGCATTTAAAGTGAGACAAACTTGCGGGTTAAGAAATTTCTAGTAAATAGATATTCCTTCAGCAGAAGCTGACTGTGAATCATATTTGACGGTGCAAAGCGGATAAGTCAAATACATTTTCTAGTAAAGCAAAAGTGCGGTCTGCACACACAGAGGAAACAATTGAGGCTACATCATTTTTTTGCAGTGTAATGAGAACAAATTTTCTAACTGATATCCGCAAGAAATTAAATACTCTCATCCAAATAGCAACTGCCTCTGAGCAAGAAAGGTAGTAGAAATGAAAGAAGAGACTGAAAATTTGTGTGCAGATCACAGCAAAATAACACTAGGGAGTAGCGCCAAGACCTATGCTTTCCATGCTTTGCAAACAGTCCATACTCGTAACGCCACCCACCACGCTTGCGGCATTTAAAGTGAGACAAACTTGCGGGTTAAGAAATTTCTAGTAAAGGAAAGGTGCGGTCTGCACACATCGAGGAAACAATTGAGGCTGCATCATTTTTTTGCAATGTTCAGGATCTGAAGTTACCGGAGCCAGCGTTGGTGAGTAGGGAGTAGCGCCAAGACCTATGCTTTCCATGCTTTGCAAACAGTCCATACTCGTAGCGCCGCCCACTACGCTTGTGGCACTTGAAGTGGGACAAACTTGCGGGTTAAGGAATTTCTAGTAAAGGAAAGGTGCGGTCTGCACACATCGAGGAAACAATTGAGGCTGCATCATTTTTTTGCAATGTTCAGGATCTGAAGTTACCGGAAATTACCAAATCTCTAGCTTACACTTCTCACAAACAGATCCACTGTTCTGGTCAAGGATAAGGGCAAGAAAGATTTCAGATACTGAATATTCCATCTTAAACAGCAAGTAGTAACGAGCAAAAAAGGCAACACAAATTAATGGCGTTCAAGTGTTTACAGGGAGTACGCATTTATAAACTGATATCCGAAATGTTGAAATATTCCCATCCTAAACAGCAACTACTTTCAAGCAAGAAAGATAATACAAATAAACCTCTTGCCATTATCTACTGGCATAATATTCACAACCACCAGTTACTTGGATGTTTTTTGGATGGCCAAAGGTCCTTTGGATAGAAAACCATTGAAGCCGTTGTAAGTTACGTTTTGAGTTAAAAACTTACCTATTGTGATTCTCTTCCAAGCCCTGCTGGTTCCTGTAACAGTTATGATGATAGAGCCTCTATAGATGCAGAAAGTTCCACGGGTACATACGTCTGTGTCTTTTGCTTTATGGATGGTGCTGACAATATTATGAATTTCAGAAGGCTTGACTGCACTTCAATCTAAAACAGAAATCATTATCAATTATCGAATTTGCTGGTCAATTATTTAGTTATCAGAATTTACCCCAAAATTTAATTGTGACCTCACCAAGAAGTATGACAAGATAGTTTCTTAGAAGTCTCTGACTACATTTTTTAGATGCTACCTGAATGGTTCATTCAGTAAGAAAACGGTTTGGCCTAGAATAGCAATTGGGTGACGACGGGGAATAAGTAGGGTACGGTACCCAACATAAACAGTAAAGCAACCTGCTATTTTTTAATCTGGATCAGGGACTACATTATCACCTAGTAAACCAGCCAAAGTTCCCGTTTCTGAAAAACTCCTGACGCATTAGTCGATACCTACTAATCAATTACTGCCTTTTCTGGCCAAGAACAGAATCAAAACTTATCAATTAGCTGCTGATTGTTTGGGATTATAATATCTCTGCTGGGTTGTATACTGGGTTAGTGGTTAGTACATGTGGGCATATTACTGGTACTGATAAACCTGATATTTCTTTATTTATTTTTTTTATTTTTTTTTTGGGGGGGGGGGGGGTAAAGTAGCAGAGCTTGCTTACAACAAATATTATTATGGCTAGTACTACAGAGTTTAAAACGAGCAGTCTACTACAAACCTATGATTTATATATATACCCTATATGCATAACCTAGACTATCTAGCCTTGGGCACAGGATCTACCCAATGCTATGTATATCCAATGCTTGGCATGGGGCATGGACAAATCAGGGATTTGTGGTAGACTTGGTCAAGGGTAACTCTCCCCCAAGTAAAAATCTTTTTGAGAAAAAAAATTCTGTTCAAATTTACAATTACACCTTTACTCCAGGACAGTGCCCCAGCTTAATGCACACAGTGCTTATCTGTTGGAATACAGTGGGGGATGCCCACAATCCTGCTGCTGGAATGTTAGAGCACTGACTGTTCCCAAAATTTGTAGATGTGTGTATGACGGGGTTGTACCCTAGTCAAACCTAAAGGCAAGTCTTGCTTTTAAATTTTACCCTAGACTGCATGATTTATAAGGGTGAAGCCTGGATTCCAGATAGCCATATTTTTTTTTTTTGCCCACCGCCCAGCCACCCAAAAATGCCTAATACTTAATACCATGCCTAATACCAAAAATGCTTAGGGAACTAAGGGTAAGGGTGTCCCGTGCTGCTTGGTTTTCCATTCTACCTAATGTGGTTCAGAATGACAAGTCACAAATTTTTAACCAGACATCTAAATAGTTATTTCTGTATCACAACTGAAAAGAAGGGAGTAGATGTCTTGCATGTTGGACCTCAGTTGGATAAGTCATTCACAAATCCTCAATATTTGGGCACAATGTTGTAACATTAGGAAATGCATGCTCTAAGACACAGTCGAGGTAGTCTATGCTTATTTGAATTCCTATCTCGATTTTGTCCATACATGGCTTTGTTTATGCCTACAAAACAGTCAAATAGAAAGGGGGAACAAAAAACTTGGTATCACTGAGTAACAAACTATTTCTTCAGTGTTACTGCCACAAAATTAAACTGAAAAATATCTGTCTACAGTCTTTTGTTTCAAACTTCTCTTCTTCATTCGCTTGTTTGAACAAAACTAGGAGCAAGGTAGAGCAATTTGGAATCAGTTCCATGTCGATTTGAAGGCTGTATATCAGTGAAAGGAAAATTCCAGCAAAGTTTATGTGTGCATAGAATCTCTTGACCAATATGTTACCCAAAATATCCAACTTTTTCTTCAAATATTAGCCTACTAATTGTGATATCAGTTCAACATTTGAGGCAAGTAGCAAATTACAAAGGATGGTTTTCACATTTTCCGCGACAATTTATTGCTAGGGTAGCGTATAGCGTATAGGCTATAGGCTATATATACATGCCCACTTTGTGAGATGATGCTTACATGCTGTGTCCCCATGTCCTGGAGAAAGAGAACAATACCCCACACAAATATGCTGGAAAAATCAGTTTTCACTTCATAACTTCAATTTGTCGAATGTCATGGGGTTACCGAGCCGTTGCTCATGGGTATTAACATGGTGCCTGATTAGGCAAGGTATGGAAAGAACTAGGTTTAGGCAAGTAGCAAGTTACCAAGGATGGTTTTATCATTTTCTTCTGCGACAATTTTTTGTTAGGTTATGTTTAAATAATCATATAGGCTTTAAATATAGGCCTACTTTCTGAGATGATGCTTACATGCTGTAGCCCCATGTTTTGGAGAACGAGATCAATACCCCACACAAATCTGTTTGAAAAAGCAGATTTTCACTTCATATTTTCGATTTGTCGAACATCATGGGTTTTCCAAGCCGTTGCTCTCATGTATTGACATGCTGTTGACATGGTGCCTGGTTACTCCCTGGTTAGGCAAGGTATGTAAAGAATCGACAGAGGTGTTCAGATAAGCATAGCCTACCTTTATTGTATTTATAAGTTCTAACAGGGTCCTAACTATTAAGAAAGACAAGAAAGAGAAAGGCCTAGGATAAATTTAGGACTGCTCAGAAGTTTGCTGGTAATATCTTCAGGGCAAGTTCGAAGTTATCTAAATTCAGGTTGGATACCTCTCATGTACAAATTTATTTACAGAAATGTACCAAAAATGCTCTCGGATATTATAATGAAAGAAAAGTCAAAATTAACTGAAAGAAACTTACCAGGATGAGGTATACCCCTATCATTTGCTGATGCTAAGCTGAATCTGGTTTACAAGGTTTTGTTTTGTTTTTGTTCCAGAGACGAAATCTGTTATGATACAGAAATGTACATATATATCAGGCTTACTTGTGGCCGAGCCAATATTAAGTCTAGAAAATACATTAATTTATATCTAATTTCTATAAAAATAACTTTCTAAAGGAATAAAAAGAGTTTTAAATGTTAAATAACAAAGCCAAGAGAGGTATAAGAAAACTCCGCTTATATTTGTCAAGGCTAGCAAAATTGGAGCTCGGCAGGCAGCAGAAATCGCCGTGACCATATTTCACCAAAAATAAATTGGGTAAGAATCGGCTGATTTCTGATGTAACATTGCATCCTAGGGGGTGGTAATATGACAACGTGATAGTTTTATCAGTCCATTGAACTTTAATAACTATTTTGTAGACTGAAAAATGAACCCGGCATTAAACATCGTAACAAACGAGGGCACAAAACTAAGCTCATATCGAGCATGTGAATAATCACACGTTGAAGTTTCGATATATGTTCTGCAATGGACCTGCTTGACCTTACCCGAGCCGGTTCATGTCGGGGCGGGAGGATGTTTTATTGAATACGGCTCTTTCGGGGATTTCGAGATTGCTAGGAGGGTGCGGTATTGCACCCTCTCAACCTGTCCAGAATGTTCCTTCGTCAGCCCAAAATGCAATACAGGGCAGCAGTACTGAAGTGAGGCACGAATAAAAGAGAAATAAATGCGTAGGAGGTGTGATGCAGGGATTCCATGGCGAGCCAGCAACTTCAGAGACCTGTTCCTTTTGTTGTCCCGAGTAAACCAACCAGATGAGCTAGAGGGCGTGGGTGCGCTGCGGTACGGTAGTCAGTACTGCACATCCACGTGGCCAAGATTATGAGTTAAGGCTAAAAGAGCATGTGCATTCGGCTGACAGTTCTTTTTCAGACCGAGAAAAAACAGAATCAGCAACTTCCTCGCTGTGGTTATTCCAAACAAGGAGATGTTTTGGTGACAAAACACGACACGACTTTATCAGCAAGGAAGAATGTATGCAAAATGATGGAATTTCCCCCTGGAATCGAGACAGGCGATGCTGGTGATGATTATGACGTCAAGTTGTCTAATAAGGTACCGACTTTCCTTCCTACAAGCTGATGCATTCTGATTAGTAACAACAGGTTAACCCTGATCTGCGTTGCCAGAAGTTTCAAAACGTGTACCGTGTAGCGGTAGTGCCATCTGCACCTCGCACTGCTCACTTCTGTCGCTTGTCAGCGCTACTCCCTTTCCGTTTAGTATGTTTAATCTTTTATACTGCCCGTAGTTTACATCTGTTATAACTTATGAAGAGTAGAGGAAAACTTGATCAGAATCCATTCTTGGTGACAAGATTATGTTTACATGCAGGGGATAAAAAATAATTCTTCGAACCAGAAAAGCTGACAAAAATAAATTCACTAAATGTTTTGATAGTATTTATGACATGATTACTGATGGCTGCTTCTCTTAAAAGCTAGCTAGACTTATTATGCCATATACCGATCGCAATTCTGTCTGTCGGTCTGTCCGGTTTTTAGTCACACTTCTTACCTATGAAATCGCAAAAGTTGTCCGTCTGTCTGTCTGTCCGTCTGTGCATGCTATAACTGTCGAAGGGAATGAGATATTTTGATGAAACTTGGTGTGAGGATTATGTGGGTCAAGAGTAAGTTCGAATCCGTAGATGGGCTCTATAGCCCTACATTTGGGGGAGAGGGTTTCAGTTAAGGGTCAAATGAAATATTTTTAAACAGATAATGTGATAGTCGATTATGGGGTATGCTGACATGCTGAACACGATGGTGAAACCCAGTTTGTCATTGGACAAGTAGTTCGCCCGGAATGCGGCCAAATCCGGAAGGTTTGTTAAAAGTGAAAGTTTTATTGGAAGTTGATTAAGTGTTCGGTTTAGGGGTAACAAGACATGCTGAACTCGATTGTGAAAACCATTTTCTCACTGGACAAGTAGTTCGTCCGGAATCAGGCAAAAACCGGAAAGTTAGTTAAAAGTAAAAGTTTCATTTGAAGTTGATTAAATGTTCGATTGAAGGGTAAGAAGACATCTAAACACGATGGTGAAAACCATTTTCAAGCCGGACAACTAGTTCGCCCGGAGTCCGGCCAAACCGGAAAATTTGTTAAAAGCAAAAGTTTTACCTGAAGTTGATTAGATGACAGAGTTAGGGTAAGAAGAAACGCTGAGTCTGTATACGACAATTATTTTTTATCCGGATATATAAGTCCGGAATCCGATTGTAACCGGATTTTCTTTTAAGTCAAAGTTTTATTTAAAGTTGATTAGATGTTCTTTATAGGGATAAGGAGATATGCTGGATTCGTTTCTGAATTTTCTTTTGTTGCTGGACTAGTAGTTGGCTTGAAATTCGGGCGAAACCGGAAACTTGGCAGAAGTAAAGCAGGAAGTTTCGGTCAGTATCGGCAAAATAGATATGGCTGATAGAGGTATATCTGTACTGGGTTTATCTGATGACTAGCCTGGCTAAGACTGGATCTGGCGAAGACAAGACCCAATTGTCTGGATCAAGTATTAGACTTTTGTGATCCCGTCGACACATTTGGTATTGTTCGAGCTAGGGTACTTACAGATGTGCTAGGACGATGAAACTTGGCAGGCGTATCACGAACCCTACCAAACTAACCTGGAAATAACTAATTTCCCGATCCGACCATCTGCGGGGGAGTGGAGGAATCTGGAAAATTGAGTGGTGCTTAACTTTTGAACGGGTGATCGGATTGGAATTAAACTTGATAATTGAATAAAGGACATAATATCTCTGATGTTCCATTTGAAGTCCGGACCGGATTCGGTAGCTATTGGGGAATCGGGGGAGGAGGGGAATTCTCGAGAAACGGTTGGAATGGAGAGATTTGAGGGAAACTTGCTGGGAAGAATAAGTATCTGCCCCAGGTAAATCGTGTACACAATTGGACTGGATCTGGACCCTTGGGGGGGGGGGAGGGGAGTTTCCCTGGATTCTAGTGACGTCAGTTTTGGTGATTTTCGCTGCGAAACCTTAGGAGGCATATCAGAGATCCGTTAAACTGACATGTAAATACAAATTTAATCGATCCGATAGTCGTGGAGGGAGGGGGAATCCGGAATATTGAGTTATGCATAACTTTGGAACGGATTGTCGGGTTCGAGTGAAACGAACAGAGGGCATGTCTCTGGTGATCTTTTTTGTGTCCTGGCCAGATCCGCAAACAGTTGGGGGGGGGGAGGGGGAGACCGGAAAATAAGGGACTGGCTGATACTGGAGAGATGGGATGGAACTTCGTGGGAATAACAAACAGATGCGCTGGGTAAATCGTTTTCAGAACTGGATTGGCTCCGGCGACTGTGGGTGAGTTTGAGGGGGTGGGGGGATTCTGGTGATCACGAGTTAAGGTACTTCCAGACTACTTCCTAGCCCGTCAAGATGCGAAATCGAAACTGTGATGTTGTATTTTTTGTTTCAGCTCGTGTCCCATCCCAGAGCTGGTCCACACACCGGGGAACGCCTTATGTTCTTAAAATAAAACAGACACTTATGGCAAATGCAGGGCAAATGCTATGTGCCACTCTTTCTCATTTTTTTTTCAGTTTCCAGACTCAGTAGTTCAACTAACAACACAAACCGAGTAGGCTATCGAAAACATGTCTTTACGTACTCGATTTGCGGCTCTATCTTTTTCCTCCAACTTCTTTCTATGTCTTCATCTCTTTGTTAGGTCTACAACAATCTAAAAGCGTTCTCGATGAACGAGTCCAAACGACAGAACCGCATCATTGACAAGATCGACAAATCGACCGCCGAGATGGCGTTGGATGCAACGACGCGGAAACTCCTCTTCAGAATGATTGAGAACAATATCCTTGACAGAGTCGATGGCATCATTAGCACAGGGAAAGAGGCCGTGGTTCTACATGCTGCTGGTGGCCAGTGAGTCCTTTTTCTTACCATCTAGAGTACAGGAGGGGTATCCAACTTCAGACAAGATTTCAAATTTTCAGAGAAGTCTTTCCTTCAGAATAGTCTATTTAGCTTAAAAAGGAAACAACAAATATGACAAACATACTAGATTGAAGCCAATTGAATGATTTACATATCGGATAAATAAATATTGCTTCAGTATTTCTAGTTAAACATATTTTTCTTTTCAAACAAGATCTCTTCATTCTAACCTTCATTCTAACCAAAAAGTTAGCAAAGTCAATATCCAGAAAATCCCTATTCAAAGCAGCTTTAAAAAAAAGAAAATACGACTGTTCAAAAAAGTCGTATTTTTGCCACTTGACTCTTAGGACAGCATGTATATTTTAACATTTTCCGGCAAAAATCGAGGTAGTGTAAAACGAGGTCAGGTACCCCTCCTATAGATCACTATTTGGAGTATTATTATTATCAGTATTTTTACTACCTATCTGCGCCACAGAATATAGTAGCAGACCTAATAATTTAGTAGTGTAAAACGAGGCCAGGTACCCCTCCTATAGATCACTATGTGAGTATTATTGTTATCAGTATTTTTACTACCTATCTGCGCCACACAATATAGTAGCAGACATAATAATTTAGTAGTGTAAAACGAGGCCAGGTACCCCTCCTATAGATCACTATGTGAGTATTATTATTATCAGTATTTTTACTACCTATCTGCGCCACAGAATATAGTAGCAGACATAATAATTTAAAATAAGTGAGAAAAGAAAGTGCACATAGCCTGTTCACTCAGACAATATTTCATAGACACCTGCCTCATTTAGCTGCAAAGCTATTTGCCGAATTAAATGAGTTAAATTAAATTGATAAATATGTTGCACTACATACTGCATTAGCGTAGGACTTTAGGGACGGAACATGGTTTTGTAGGAAATTTACTGGAAGGTTGATTAAGGCATCAGTTTTCAGTTTCAGTTTATTCACAAAAATAAAAAACAGCATTACCATAAGGACTTATGGCCCGACCATAAGTCCTAACATAAGGCTTGTCAAATCGGAAATGTCAAATCAGGATGTATTATTTATAAATATTCCTTCAGTCCAAGCTGACTGCGAATCACATTTGATGGTGCAAAATGGATACCTCAGGGGAATTTTATTGGAGCTATGTTTTGGCCCTTCTTGGCAAGGGTCCTCTTCAGGCTCAAAATCGTTCAAGTTGAAAAACGAGCTTGTGGGAAACACAAAACTAAAGAGATTCTAGCCTAGTGTTAAGTATTTAACTTCTAAATTCCTTCGTGAGACTTGCTTGGAGTTAAAAAGGTTGCTGTGATGTTATTTTGGACACGGCCGGCTGCTATTTTTGCTGCTCGATTGGGTCATTGGTCGGGTAGAGATTTTTCTGCATTTGGGTTGACTTTCGTTTTGTTGTATAGAAGAGTTTGGGGTCTTGGGATCCGTTTTGCACCTTCAAATACTATTTATATTTTCGTCGAATGGGTAGGTCGACCAGAATCTTGTCAAACACAGTATCTAAGCTACGCTTCCACTTACCCTTGGTTGGCGTCAACGGTCTTAAAACCCTTTTTTTCGTTTGAATTTATTTTTACCGTCCTAACTAATTAGCGTCAACTACACTATCTTCTATCTTTACTTAAAATTTTTGTACAATTTTAACAAGAGCTACGAGCTCATATGGCACTTGTTACGAGTAGGCATGTCTCGGTTATGTCAATGATGTATAAAGTGTTTGCTAGGTGTCTTCCCACCAAGTTTCATTTCGATCCCTCCACTCATAGCGTTTTCCAACATTTCCGGTTGCCCTATCCAGCTCCCCCCAAAAGTCACCGGATCCGGTCCGGATTTTAAGTGGGTCGTCTGAGGCATGATGTCTTTCCAAATAACAAGTTTCATCGAGATCCGGTCACCCGTTCAAAAGTTATAAATACCTCAAGATTCCGGATTCCCCCTCCCTCCACTCGCCCCACAGTGCCCGAATCTGCTCGGTCATGTCAATGATGTATCTAGTGTTTGCAAGGTGTCTTCCCACCAAGTTTCATCTCGATCCCTCCACTCATAGCGTTTCCCAAGATTTCCGGTTGCCCCCTCCAGCTCCCCCGAAAAGTCACCGGATCCGGTCCGGATGTAAGTGGGTCGTCTGAGGCATGAGGTCTTTCCAAATATCAAGTTTCATCGAGATCCGGTCACCCGTTCAAAAGTTATCGGATTCCCCCTCCTTCCACTCCCACCACAGTGCCCGAATCGGCTCGGTCTTGTCAGTGATGTATCTAGTGTTTGCTAGGTGTCTTCCCACCAAGTTTCATCTCGATCCCTCCACTCATAGCGTTTCCCAAGATTTCCGGTTGCCCCCTCCAGCTCCCCCCCAAAAGTCACCGGAGCCGGTCCGGATTTTAAGTGGGTCGTCTGAGGCATGAGGTCTTTCCAATTATCAAGTTCCATCGAGATCCGATCACCTGCTCAAAAGTTATAAATACCTCAAGATTCCGGTTTCCCCCTCCCTCCAATCCCCCACAGTGCCCGAATCGGCTCGATTGTGTCAATGATGTATCTAGTGTTTGCTAGGTGTCTTCCCACCAAGTTTCATCTCGATCCCTCCACTCATAGCGTTTCCCAAGATTTCCGGTTGCCCCCTCCAGCCTCCCCCCCAAAAAAGTCACTGGATCCGGTCCGGGTTTTAAGTGGGTTGTCTGAGGCACGAGGTCTTTCCAAATATCAAGTTTCATCGAGATCCGGTCAGCCGTTTAAAAGTTATAAATATCTCAAGATTCCGGATTCCCCCTCCTTCCACTCCCCCCATGGTGCTCGGATGGGGGAAGTGACTATTTCCAACTTGATCATTTGGGGTCCCTGATACGCCTGCCAAGTTTTATCGTCCTAGCTTATGTGGAAGTGCCCGAACTAGTAAAACCTGGACAGACCGACACTTGGCCGAAGGGCAAGTGCCATCAAAACTTATTTTCCTTCTACTACATCAACTTTTCTTAATGTTCTTCCTTAAATAACTCACAAAAAAAACATTTTTTTTAATAGCAGCTTATTTCGGTAAGATGCTCCGAAACTACCAAAACACGACTCAAAACCAGAAACTGTAACTGCCGCGTTAAGGGTGTCCTTCCAGTATAAGAAGCCCTTATTTTGAATTGAGTTATTGCGCTGGCCTAATTTATAGCCAAAAAACAAACTAACTTTCCCAAGCACAGTCTTCGCTTTCTTCCGAAACCACCCCAAAAACGCAAACAAAACCTTCAAAAAACAAAAAATTTACTCATCTTTGATCGTGCAAAACGGATACGTCAGCTGAATTTTATTGGAGCTATATTTCGGCCCTTCTTTGCAAGGGTCCTCTTCAGCCTCAAAACAGCTCAAGTTAACTTTAAAACTTAACTTTAAATTTAAAATAGATACCAATTTCTCATCCTAACAAAATAAAAATACAACAATGTTTAGGCTATACAATTAGGCTACCCCTTGATAAGTTTAACTGCCTCTAAAATTAAAATAAACTAAAAGATAAAACGGTATTCTTTAAAATAGATATTAAATCTTATATATTTAACTGTCAGTTACTTTTTTAATCCATTGAACATCAATTTCTGGGTTCGGTTTTCCACTATATTTTCTATCCGTTTCACACGTCCTTTCACTGCACCTTTGAATCTCTCTCTACTCAATGCTAGTTTCCTTTCTCATTTTCCACACATGCGTATATCCCCAAATTACCATCATCCCCATCTCTCTATTTCGTTTTATCGCTCTCTATATTTTCCAAATTCACTGCCAAAATTAAACTTCTGTATTTTCTTCATACTTTCCACGTCTTCAGCTCGGATTCGTTGTCCTTCAACAATTCTAAGACCAAACAATCACATAGGTTACACGTAGGGCTCTCTCCTCTTGCAGGGGCGTCCCAGAGGGGGGGGGGGGGGGAGAGCGCCCCCCCCCCCCCCCAATACGTTTGGGCATTCGGTCAAATTTTTCGGCAAAGACGTGATGCCCTTTTCATAAAATCTTTTGTCCCCCCATTTCCGAATTGGGTGATATAACGTGTTTATTGGTTGCCTTTCTTTATCGAATTTGCTAATTCATCCAACTTTTGTTCACTCCGCATCGATTTCACCGCATTCGGCTCGTCCCTTCGTAAATTTGGTGATTTAACCTGTTTATTTGGTCTCCTTCGTTAGCGAATTCGGTAATTCACCGATGTTATGTTAAGATGTCTACCGGTAACCGGACGTTATCAAGTGGTGATACGTTATCGTGACCGAATTCGATAATACATCCAACTTTTGTTCAGTCCGCATCGCTTTCGCCGCATTCGGTCCGTCCCTGCGTAAATTCGGTGATTTAACCTGTTTATTTGGTCTCATTCTTTACCAAATTCAGTAATTCGGTCGCATTCGGTCAGTCCATTTCGTAATTAAATTCGGTGAGATTGATTTGTTTCTGACTCGTTACCAAATACGGTAATTCACCGGATTTTTCTTTAGTCCGTTTCTATTACTAGACTTGCCGAATTTGGTTTTTTAGGTTCTAACAAGAGTTTTAGGAAGGCTTCAGTTACTTTCTTTACTTTCTTTTCCGTCGTTTAGCAGTCCACATGATTTTAAACATTTCAGGTCTTCTGCTGCGTCTCTCAGCGATTTGGGCACATTTTCTAGAAGAGTGGTCTCTCTATCTTTATTTTCTACATTCGAATAAGGTGAATTATTTCACCTTATTAACGGCCATTCCCGTTCTAAATTCCCCAGTCTTTCCTTCGCTTCCAACATCTCACATGTATTTATGAGAAATAGAGACCTGCATACCTTTCGAAAATGTACCACGCTTAGACCTCCATTTTTTCTCTCTGTATATAACATCTTCATGTATTCATAATTTCTTTAGTTTACCTGCCACCCAATTTCCAATTCAGCATGCATGTTTACCCCCAGCCTATATCTCAACTCTAATCGACTTTAGAAAAAATATTTACTTTGACCAAATTCCACGTTTAGCTGTATTCCCGACCAACTGCATGCAGAGCAAAAGAGCTGGTGACATCGAGGGGCCAACCAAGAACCAGCCGACCCAAATTTCCGGGTTTTCGCGAAAAAAAAAGTTCAGAGCCTTACCCGATAATATAACTCTAATTGAATTAAAAATGAACTTCCGTTTTTATCAAATTTTCTGGTTTGGCCGGATTCTGGGTAGGCTAAACTTCTTGTCTGGCAAGAAAGTTATCACACCTGGATTCAACATGTCTCCGTACCTTATATATCAACTGTTTCACTAGGTTTTAAAACTTCCTTTCAGACTTCCGGTTTCGGCCGGATTCCGGGCCTTGTCCAGGTAGAAATTTAAGTTTAAAAACGAATTCTGCAGGTCTCATTATTCCTACATCGAACCTCTGATCAACTTCAGATAGGCTAAAACTTTTACTTGTCGACAAACTTTCCGTTTTTGGCCGGAATCCGGGAGAACTTGACTGGCAAGAAATAAATTGCACATTCGGATTCAGCATGTCTCCTTACCTCTACATCGTGCTAACAGACGGACAGAGAGACAGACAGACGGACGGACAAAGTTTGCGAAGTCATAGGTATACGTCACTAACGTTTTGGGATCCCCAAAACTGGTGCTAATAAAATAGTATGGTAGACATCAGATGTTGGCATATGTCACCCTATGTAAAACTGACAGCTGTATGTCTTTGAAAAAGAATTACTATCTCCGTGTACCTTTCTGCGCAAGGAGGGGACGGAAATGTCTATCGTCAGCGACAATAAATTTATCCCTATCGCTAGTATCCCTGCAGATTTATAATAATTGCGCTCTTCACTTAATTGGATCCTCAGAAATAGGCGTAGCGTCATGTTCATAATGGCCTATCAAGTCGTACGAATTCGAGAGCATGACATTGCTCTAAGGGCTGACTGGGACAGAGCATTACAGATTTTCTTTTGGCAGGGGTACAAGTGGTACAACTAGACCTCCGTACTCCTATCCTATTTTTACCAGAATGTGCCCGAGAAAGGACGGTCTAGTAACCTGTATTCAACTTAGATAGGCTCGAAAAGCCAATGAGTATGCCTTACTTTGTTGCTCCGCTATTCATATAATCCTTTTTCATCCAACGAACTTTTTTCAGCCGGATTTGTAGCACTTCTGTCTGCTTGTACCTCTATGCTTGAAATATTTAGCAGCTACACTGCACGCTTTTGTTCAGATTCTTCGAACCGGGGTGAGCTTTGTCTTCCTGAACGTCACTATATATCTAGATGGAAAAAAATTAAGACAGGTCCGAAGAGATTCTAAATAATTCAGAGTTTGAATCCCCCCCCCAAAAAAAAAAAATAAGCTGTTTTTTTCAGTTAAACTTTAAAGAAGTTGAGTGATATGACAAAAAAAGGGGAGAAACCATCACCAGTCGAGATTAATGACCATTATTCGACAGCATTATTCAGAACTAAGAGAAACTGAATCGATCCTTTACGACAACGAGTCAGTCAGGTCGTTTATGATAAAAATAGTCGGTGGGTCAGACTTCATACGCCAGGTTATCGGACACGTTATTTCTTTGTGACATGGCTGATGCTTACGCATAAAATGCATCGAAACCTCAAAATAAATGATTGAAAGAAAAAGATACTGCCAAATATTTAGCTGATTTTTTTTTTTACTTTTTATCAATATACCAGCTAAACAAAAAAAACTTTTTGTTTGATTTTCTTGTTAAGATCTGTAAGGGTGCTTCCGAATGGCGGGCTAGATGCTACGATGCTTGTACCGAATCCCGGTCTGAAGACGCGACTTGAATGGGGGTAATCTGGACATTAGTTGTGTTTTTGCAGATACCATGGTATCTGATACCACGGTCTAAAGTCGTTTTTGCAGTTATTGTGGTATCTAATACCACCGTCAAAAGGCGATTTTGTAGTTATCATAGTATCTGGGCACTTATCGTGGTAACAGATATCCAGATACCACGGTACGGCCGTGGTAACTGGTCGTGGTATCTGAAAAAGTCAACTCACTTTTCATCAATTTTTGTCAATTTGGTGGGAAAGAAGTATTGCACTTAGGGATGTGACTGAATATCTGTTTTTCTTTCGGGATGACTTCAACAATTGCAGTTTCAGCATTTGTCGTTTTTGCAGAGCAACCGTATATCAAATACCACGGTAACTGCAAAAATGACTAATTGCAGATCCAGTTACCGTGGTAACAGATACCATGGTATCTGCAAAAACGCAACTACTGACAATGCTAGAATACTTCCGATTTAGCTGTTTTAACTTTTCTGTTTAAACAGAACCTTGAATTCTCAACTGTTTTCGAGAATAGCGATCCGTGTGGGTATAGGAGAAAATTAACAATCGTCATTCTATGTTTATAGACCTAATCCGAACATTCTGTTTACCTTCTCTTACTGATCGGAAGCCACCAGTTTAATTAGATTTGAACTTGGATTGCCGGGTTGCTGTTTTGGCTCGAGAAAAAATCCACGCAGAACCACTTCTTTTCCAGATGACGAAATTTTTCACGTTTGATTAGCAAGGAATTATAAGACTTAATCGATATTTGTTTTACGTCTTCAGGAGTACCAGACTAGTCTTGGCTTTTTAATTTATTTGTATTTCTACTAAACAGTTGGAGCATTAGATGGAAATTATTATTTTGATCCTCGGCTCCCCACATGCCATAATGGCTGTCCTGGACAATCGGCTTGGATTCCAAACCGAATTATTTCAAACCAAGGATTTATTTTTATTTTTTATTTGCTCATTGTTTGACGGTATTATTTGTGATATTGAACATTCATAGTGGCAGTAGGGATGGTTATCATTGTCTGTGTGTGGTAGAAACCATTTTTTGTGGTCCGCTTTGAATTTCCCGCCAGCCTCTTTTATGCGTCGTGCTGCAAGCTCTCTAATTGGTCTGTTCGTTCGAGGCTTCTGCTTAGCCCACACTACGTGGTGCAGGGTGTTGAAAACTCTTATTAAGTTTCTCCTTGGCAACGAAAAATAGCTTGGTCGGTAGATGAACGCGGTCCATGAGCCATTCCAGTTGATTAAGATCTATGATACAGGATTTACGACCAGCATTTCATCTGGGAGGTTTACCAAGGATAAGGCCAAGGTGGAATGAGGTTCTAAATCCATTTGGTTCCCGTTGAGACTTAGCTGTTGACTAGGCTCCCAATTCATGTGTCGCTGTTTCTAAACGGTGCGCTGTTGGTAACCTTGAATGTGAGATGACTTTCTAGAGATAAATTATTCCACTATGCCAAGTGCTCGTAGACGTCCCAGTGAAGCAGGTTTCGATAGTATATGCCCGTATTTGAGTATTGCTTTAGTGCTGTAGTAGAGTATTTTTTATTCTTACATTGTTGGCACTGGGCCGAAGAATAATAAAAACGTGTCAGAGTGCAAGTTTTACAATTAACTGTATATTTTGTTATCAGTTCTACTAACTCACAATGGGTTATTTTTAGAAGTTAGATGACCTGAATATTAAAAAATAGTTCAGGCTCAGGTTCTTTAATTAAAAAAAAAACACTTCACAACGAGGGGCGGCAGGGATACAAGCTCGTTAGCTCGGCCCAAGTTAAACATAGAACAAAACTAGACCTACGTTGCCCGGGCAACGTGAAGTGTTGCGGCAACCTTTGTCCGGCTTCGCCGGCTAAAGTGTTGCGAGAGCAACACTTTGGTTTTGTTTCTTCGCTGTCGGTTAAATGCTGAAATTGTCAACTTATCGAAGCTTTTAAAACGGTATGTTCTAAAAAGAATAATCACATAATCAAAAGCTGTTGTTTAGCGTTGTAAAACCAACAACAAAACAATATCGGAAGAAGGCTATCCGTAACGTTTCAGGATAAAAATACCATAGATGACACTATTAATTATTACAAAACTACCTTCTTGGTTTACATTACCGTATCGTTTGTACCCGTTGCGTAAACAGTTAATCCTAGGTTATAGCGATAGACCATCGATACAAACTTCTTACTGTCATATTTACAGAAATCGAATACAATGTGCACCAATTTTCAAAAATTTCTAGCCCCTCGTGAACCGATCTTACTTACAAGTCCCATGCATGTCTTACAATTGGGAATAAAATTGTTCTTACCATCGAATACACCTGAGACAAATAACAGGTATCCCAGCTAGCAAAAGCTGCAAACTCCTCGTTGCCGAAGATGATTATGAGCTAACAGTCGACTGTTGCTTACAGTCGACTGTTGCTTACAAGTCCTTTACATGTCTCGCAACTGGTATCGCCTATTTTTGGTTTCAGTGTGTACCTTACTCCTGAAGTTGTCAACCCCTTGAAACTTTCAAACTGGTTTATCTCATGAAGGATTTTTGTTCAAAAGAATGGATGGCATATATTTTGATCAGCTCTTCAAGGGCTATCGATTGCCATAACCACAACAAAAGCATATCGGAAAAAGGGACTAAATTGACTTTGCAGTCAGTTGAACTTTATCCTTTTCAATCGTAGACATCGTGACGGATGAAAACTTGGAATAATATCCTATATAATCTAGTTGGTATTATAAAGCTATCCGTAACTTCTTAGGATTAAAATACCATAGATGACACTATTAATTATTACGAAACTACCTTGTTTTACATTACAGTATCGTTTGTACCCGTTGCGTTAACAGTCAATCCTAGGTTACAGCGATAGACCAACGATACAAACTTTCTTACCGTCAGATTTAGATAAATCGAATACAATGTGCAACAATTTGCACAAATTTCTAGCCCCTCGTGCACCGATTCTACTGGCAAGTCCCTTTCCCGTGATAGACATCAAGTTCACCGGATAAAAATAATGGGTACACCGACTAGCAAAAGTTGAAAACCTCTCATCGCTGAAGATTTGTGTAGCATAACAGCCGATTATTACTTACAAGTCCCTTGCATGTTTTACATTTGGGAACCAAATTGTGGGTGCGCGCCCCTACATAGACACGACGCTACGTAGACACGTCAGTAAGTGGACAAAATCCGACGCTACATGGACAAAATCCGACGCTACATGGACAAATATCCCGACACTACGTAGACAAAAAAAAACCGACACTACGTGGACACGACGGTACATCGAACGACGCTACGTAGACACGACGGTACATCGAACGACACTACGTAGACACGACAGTACGTCGAACGACACTACGTAGACACGACGGTACGTCGAACGACACTACGTGGACACGTCACTACGAAGACAAAATCCGACACTACGTCGAAAATCAAAAAGTGTCTACGTAGTGTCGGTACCTGTACCGTCGTGTCTATGTAGTGTCGGTACTTGTAGCGTCGTGTCCATGTAGTGTCGGTACCTGTACCGTCGTGTCCATGTAGTGTCGGTCTTCGTACCGTCGTGTCTCTGTAGTGACGTGTCCATGTACTGACGCATTTTTTGTTTCGATGTAGTGTCGTGTCTTCGTAGTGTCGTGTCTACGTAGAGACATCATCCCCAAATTGTTCATCAAATGACAGGTACGCCAACTAGCGAGAGCTGCAAACCCCTCATTGCCGAAGATGATTATGAGCTAACAGTCGCCAGTCGCGTACAAGTCCCCTAAATGTCTCACAACTGGTATCGCCTATTTTTGGTTTCAGTGTGTACCTTACTACTGAAGTTGTCAACCCCTTGAAACTTTCAAACTGGTGTATCTCATAAAGGAATTTTTTTTACCAAAAAATGGATGTCATATACTTTGAACAGCTCATCAGCGGCTATCGATTGCCGTCGAAGTTGAACTTTATCCTTTTCAATCGTAGATATCGTGATGGATGAAAACTTGGAACAATATCTTATATATTCTAGTTGATATTATAAAGCTATCCGTAACTTTTCAGGATTAAAATACCATAGATGACACTATTAATTATTACAAAATTGCCTTATTGTTTTACATTACCGTATCGTTTGTACCCGTTGCGTAAACAGTTAATCCTAGGTTATAGCGATAGACCATCGATACAAACTTTCTTACTGTCATATTTACAGAAATCGAATACAATGTGCACCAATTTTCAAAAATTTCTAGCCCCTCGTGAACCGATTCTTACTTACAAGTCCGTCTCCCGTTATTGACATCAAATTCACGGGAAACAAATAATGGATACACCAGCTATCAAAAGTTGCAAGCCCCTCATCGCTGAAGATGATTATTGCATAAGCTTTTTAAACGGGATGTTCTAAAAAAATTAATCATATGATCAAAAGGTATTCTTCAGCGTTGTAAAAACAACAACAAAATAATATAGGAAGAAGGGACTAAATTAACTTTGCAGTCAGTTGTACTTTATCCTTTTCAATCGTAGACATCGTGACGGATGAAAACTTGGAACAATATCTTATATAATCTAGTTGGTAATAGAAACCTATCCGTAACTTTTCAGGATTAAAATACCATAGATGACACTACTAATTATTATGAAACTACCTCATTGCTTTACATTTTCGTTTGTATCCGTTGTGTAAACAGTTAATCCTCGGTTACATTGATAGACCATCGACACAAACTTTCTTACCGTCAGATTTATAGAAATCGAATACAATGTGCACCCATTTGCAAAAATTCCTAGCCCCTCGTGAACCGATTCCTACTTACAAGTCCCTCTCCCGTGATATACATTAAGATAACCGGAAACAAATAGTGGGTACTCCAGCTAGCAAAAGCTGCAAACCCATCATCGCAGAAGATGATTGTAGCATAACAGCCGATTATTACTTACAAGTCCCTTGCATATCTTGCCATTGGGAACCAAATTGTTCTTACC
The DNA here is from genome assembly GCA_023053575.1 of Branchinecta lynchi. Lineage (NCBI taxonomy): Eukaryota > Metazoa > Arthropoda > Branchiopoda > Anostraca > Branchinectidae > Branchinecta > Branchinecta lynchi. The sequence goes on from JAKZAP010000001.1 coordinate 30,929,150, forward strand.
ATCGAATACACCGGAAACAAATAACAGGTATACCAACTAGCAAAAGCTGCAAACCCCTCATTACCGAAGATGATTATGAGCTAACAGTCGACTGTTGCTTAAAAGTCCCCTATATGTATCATAACTGGTATCGCCTATTTTTGGTTTCAATGTACCTTACTATGAAGTTGTCAACCCCTTTGAAATTTTCAAACTGGTGTATCTCATGAAGGAATTTTTGTACCAAAAAGTGGATGACATATACTTTGATCAGCTCATCAATGGCTATCGATTGCCGTCGAAAAAAAAATTCTACCTGTCTTAGTTCAAAAGTTGACTTTTTTGCCGTAGGCCAACTTTCTAACATCACGACTTAGAAAGGAGCAAAGGATAAGCTCTAGTTTCTTTAGCAATGAGAGAACTTTTAAAGTTTAAGAGGCTCATCTGATACCGTTACTCTACCACAAACCAAAGTGCAAAAAAAAAAAATTATAAACTCAGCTGAAATCGTCGCAGACATGGACAGAAACAATAGATGGCAGCACTTTCGGACCCGTGGGAAAAAGCCACTTTTTTGTCTCTGTAGATTTTTCTATTCATCACTCAAAGAAGATATGTTGGCTGTGGGGCCGGGTAACTGCCACATATATTTAACACTTATAGATTTTAGTCCATCTTCAATTTGAAACTGGTGCCTGCCTGCTTGCGTGCTAGAACGGAGCTTTCCACTGGAAAGCAGACACATCTTTTGATGAAACGAAAGGTTCGCTACACAACTTCAGATAGTCCTCTCTGACATAGGCTATACAACTCCGCTTCACTTCGCAAACCGTAGGCTCTGGCTCGATGACAAGCAAAAACCATCCTTATTGGCCCCAGGCAAGAGTTCTACGGAGCTTTCCAAAATGTAATGTCATATTCATCAATCCGGCCTAAGGTCCACACTTTCCGTAAAAACCGCACAGGTTAGACCCTTCTCAGTTACCAGAAATAAAATGAAATCGGAGTCATAGGAAAAAAAAAAAAAAAAAAAAAAAAACGAGGACAAAACCAAAGTGTTGCTCTCGCAACACAATTAACGCCACTCAGGGAAGGAGGAGTAGCCACAAATAGTACGTAATGTGATCTCTTAATTTTGTTTGGAAGTTTAAAATAAGTTGAACTAGACCTACGTTGCCCGGGCAACGTGAAGTGTTGCGGCAACCTTTGTCCGGCTTCGCCGGCTAAAGTGTTGCGAGAGCAACACTTTGGTTTTGTTTCTTCGCTGTCGGTTAAATGCTGAAATTGTCAACTTATCGAAGCTTTTAAAACGGTATGTTCTAAAAAGGATAATCACATAATCAAAAGCTGTTCTTTAGCGTTGTAAAACCAACAACAAAACAATATCGGAAGAAGGCTATTTGTAACGTTTCAGGATTAAAATACCATAGATGACACTATTAATTATTACAAAACTACCTTATTGTTTTACATTACCGTATCGTTTGTACCCGTTGCGTAAACAGTTAATCCTAGGTTATAGCGATAGACCATCGATACAAACTTTCTTACTGTCATATTTACAGAAATCGAATACAGTGTGCACCAATTTTCAAAAATTTCTAGCCCCTCGTGAACCGATCTTACTTACAAGTCCGTCTCCCGTGATTGACAATAAATTCACCGGAAACAAATAATGGATATACCAGCTATCAAAAGTTGCAAACCCCTCATCGCTGAAGATGATTATAGCATAAAAGCCGATTATTACTTACAAGTCCCATGCATGTCTTACAATTGGGAACAAAATTGTTCTTACCATCGAATACACCTGAGACAAATAACAGGTATACCAACTAGCAAAAGCTGCAAACTCCTCGTTGCCGAAGATGATTATGAGCTAACAGTCGACTGTTGCTTACAGTCGAATGTTGCTTACAAGTCCCTTACATGTCTCACAACTGGTATCGCCTATTTTTGGTTTCAGTGTGTACCTTACTCCTGAAGTTGTCAACCCCTTGAAACTTTCAAACTGGCTTATCTCATGAAGGATTTTTGTTCAGAAAATTTGATCGCATATATTTTGATCAGCTCTTCAAGGGCTATCGATTGCCCTAACCACAACAAAAGCATATCGGAAAAAGGGACTAAATTGACTTTGCAGTCAGTTGAACTTTATCCTTTTCAATCGTAGACATCGTGACGGATGAAAACTTGGAATAATATCCTATATAATCTAGTTGGTATTATAAAGCTATCCGTAACTTTTTAGGATTAAAATACCATAGATGACACTATTAATTATTACGAAACTACCTTGTTTTAAATTACAGTATCGTTTGTACCCGTTGCGTTAACAGTAAATCCTAGGTTACAGCGATAGACCAACGATACAAACTTTCTTACCGTCAGATTTATATAAATCGAATACAATGTGCAACAATTTGCACTAATTTCTAGCCCCTCGTGCACCGATTCTACTGACAAGTCCCTTTCCCGTGATAGACATCAAGTTCACCGGATAAAAATAATGAATGGGTATACCGACTAGCAAAAGTTGCAAACCCCTCATCGCTGAAGATTTGTGTAGCATAACAGCCGATTATTACTTACAAGTCCCTTGCATGTTTTACATTTGGGAACCAAATTGTTCATCAAATGACAGGTACGCCAACTAGCGAGAGCTGCAAACCCCTCATTGCCGAAGATGATTATGAGCTAACAGTTGCCTGTCGCGTACAAATCCCCTAAATGTCTCACAACTGGTATCGCCTATTTTTGGTTTCAGTGTGTACCTTACTACTGAAGTTGTCAACCCCTTGAAACTTTCAAACTGGTGTATCTCATAAAGGAATTTTTTTTACCAAAAAATGGATGTCATATACTTTGATCAGCTCATCAGCGGCTATCGATTGCCGTCGAAGTTGAACTTTATCCTTTTCAATCGTAGATATCGTGACGGATGAAAACTTGGAACAATATCTTATATAATCTAGTTGATATTATAAAGCTATCCGTAACTTTTCAGGATTAAAATACCATAGATGACACTATTAATTATTACAAAATTACCTTATTGTTTTACATTACCGTATCGTTTGTACCCGTTGCGTAAACAGTTAATCCTAGGTTATAGCGATAGACCATCGATACAAACTTTCTTACTGTCATATTTACAGAAATCGAATACAATGTGCACCAATTTTCAAAAATTTCTAGCCTCTCGTGAACCGATTCTTGCTTACAAGTCCGTCTCCCGTGATTGACATCAAATTCACCGGAAACAAATAATGGATATACCAGCTATCAAAAGTTGCAAGCCCCTCATCGCTGAAGATGATTATAGCATAAGCTTTTTAAACGGGATGTTCTAAAAAAAATAATCATATGATCAAAAGGTATTCTTCAGCGTTGTAAAAACAACAACAAAATAATATAGGAAGAAGGGACTAAATTAACTTTGCAGTCAGTTGTACTTTATCCTTTTCAATCGTAGACATCGTGACGGATGAAAACTTGGAACAATATCTTATATAATCTAGTTGGTAATAGAAAGCTATCCGTAACTTTTCAGGATTAAAATACTATAGATGACCCTATTAATTATTATGAAACTACCTCATTGCTTTACATTTTCGTTTGTATCCGTTGTGTAAACAGTTAATCCTCGGTTACATTGATAGACCATCGACACAAACTTTCTTACCGTCAGATTTATAGAAATCGAATACAATGTGCACCCATTTGCAAAAATTCCTAGCCCCTCGTGAACCGATTCCTACTTACAAGTCCCTCTCCCGTGATATACATTAAGTTAACCGGAAACAAATAATGGGTACACCAGGTAGCAAAAGCTGCAAACCCATCATCGCAGAAGATGATTGTAGCATAACAGCCGATTATTACTTACAAGTCCCTTGCATATCTTACCATTGGGAACCAAATTGTTCTTACCATCGAATACACCGGAAACAAATAACAGGTATACCAACAAGCAAAAGCTGCAAACCCCTCATTACCGAAGATGATTATGGGCTAACAGTCGACTGTTGCTTAAAAGTCCCCTATATGTATCATAACTGGTATCGCCTATTTTTGGTTTCAATGTACCTTACTATGAAGTTGTCAACCCCTTTGAAATTTTCAAACTGGTGTATCTCATGAAGGAATTTTTGTACCAAAAAATGGATGGCATATACTTTGATCGGCTCATCAATGGCTATCGATTGCCGTCGAAAAAAAAATTCTACCTGTCTTAGTTCAAAAGTTGACTTTTTTGCCGTAGGCCAACTTTCTAACGTCACGACTTAGAAAGGAGCAAAGGATAAGCTCTAGTTTCTTTAGCAATGAGAGAACTTTTAAAGTTTAAGAGGCACATCTGATACCGTTACTCTACCACAAACCAAAGTGCAAAAAAAAAAAATTATAAACTCAGCTGAAATCGTCGCAGACATGGACAGAAACAATAGATGGCAGCACTTTCGGACCCGTGGGAAAAAGCCACTTTTTTGTCTCTGTAGATTTTTCTATTTATCACTCAAAGAAGATATGTTGGCTGTGAGGCCGGGTAACTGCCGCATATATTTAACACTTATAGATTTTAGTCCATCTTCAATTTGAAACTGGTGCCTGCCTGCTTGCGTGCTAGAACGGAGCTTTCCACTCGAAAGCAGAAACATCTTTTGATGAAACGAAAGGTTCGCTACACAACTTCAGATAGTCCTCTCTGACATAGGCTATACAACTCCACTTCACTTCGCAAACCGTAGGCTCTGGCTCGATGACAAGCAAAAACCATCCTTATTGGCCCCAGGCAAGAGTTCTACGGAGCTTTCCAAAATGTAATGTCATATTCATCAATCCGGCCTAAGGTCCACACTTTCCGTAAAAACCGCACAGGTTAGACCCTTCTCAGTTACCAGGAATAAAATGAAATCGGAGTCATAGGAAAAAAAAAAAAAAAAAAAAAAACGAGGACAAAACCAAAGTGTTGCTCTCGCAACACAATTACAAAATATGCTACGGGAAAAGTGACTCGGGTCACATGCAGTAATTGTTATAGACTCGACTTCCGCGCCTTCGAGCGCTGGTGATGAAAGAAAGGAAAACACGAAAGAGAATTATGGTAACTTACGAATACACAATATAACTTTTACCCTAAAACTAAACCAAGATGGTTTCCCAGTCGTGGTCAATAGTTTGGCTATATGTTTCTATTTGTTTCTCCACTAATGTTAGTGGATCACTCATTTGAAAACAACTGTAAATTTTCGAGTTTCTCGCCCAGGGGGAGGCGTAATATATGTTTAGTAAAACTATAGAATACAGACCAGATTTGTTTCTCGTCCGCTTTGGCGAGAAGTCTCCAAAACGGTGCAGTGTTCTGGACGTGAGGTAGGGCGACCGAATTGTAGATAGCCGCTGATCTTCTGGCAGGAGGGGGCGGTGAAAATGTGGCTTATTAGGTACCACCGATCCATAAAATCCTGACCGCCCTTAAGAAGTTGAAAAAAAAAAGTACTCAAGAGGTACTGACAGTCTTTGTGGTATGCACCTTGTTTCCGGTAGTGACCTTCTGATTAACCATCTATCTTTGCTATACCAGATGATCTTTAATTCAGGCATAGTGCCCGATGTTTTCGGCGGTGGTATTGTTACCCCGGTCTTAAAAAAAGGCAAACCGGAAAATGAATGCGTATCATATTGGCCTATAACAGTGTCGCCTGTACTTTGTAAATTAATGGAGCTTTTAGTGATTGAAGATTGTAGGAAAGTATGTAGTACACCTGATAACCAATTTCGGTTCAAGAAAGATCTCAGCAGGGAGCATGTGAACCATATACTTGCTAACGTGTTGATTGATTGCCACAATTCTGGCAAAAAACTGGCTATCGCTAGCCACGATGTTCGGCGAACTTTTGATTCCGGGATCCACGCACAACTGCTACTGAGTGGTTTGAAGCGCGGTGTTAATGCCTCGGTAATTGTTACTTATCGAAATATGTATCGGAAGCTAAGGGTAAAGAATAAATTACCAACGTACAGGGGTCCCGTTTTGTCGAGTCGGACCTTGCCCGTTGAAAAAGGCATACGCCAGGGTGCTATTTCTTCCCCTCTTATTTGTAATAACAGTGTAGTTGAAGCACAAAGACCTGTAAGAATGAGTTATGTGTATGAAGGTATGGACTTGTCGCTATTAAATTACGCAGATGATGTGTTGAACTTGAGCCGGTAGGTTGCGTATGTTGAAGGTAATTTTCGGGTTCTTAGTGAAGAATATGAGTGTCTTGGTTTATCATTTAGCCCGAATAAGAGCGAGGTTGTCTTCTTCAACCAAAAGCCTGATATAGAGACAATTGATATATGCTTCGGGGATCACATTCTTCAACCTTCACCTTCGATTGTGTACCTTGGTCTGCCTATTGGGTCGGACATGAAAACAACGCGTTCTTGTCTTGCATCGTTTTTTGTGGAAAAGGCTAGAAAAGCATACGGAATACTCCGTTACAATAGACACATACTGGCCCGGCTATATTCCGCATTCGCTATGCCGCACATACTATCGCTGTCGTGATTCTGGTCACTACTGACTATGAAAGATAAAAAATGCATTCGTTCTACATTTTATAAGTGTTGCAAATATCTCCTAGGACTACCTCGGTGGGCCCAAAATTCTAGATTGTCGGCAAAGTATAATGTCACCGACCCGTTTATTGCAATATCTGAGCGAATTGCAGGTTTTATTCGTTCTCTTGACGCTAGCCATACTTTGTATAGGGCTATGTTGCTCCATGTGTAAATAAGAGTGTCAAAATTTATGTGTTACGTGTTGTGTCTTCTTGTCTTTTTTTTTTTTTCTTTTCTTTCATACTCCATTTGTGACTTGTGTCTTAAAATGTGAAATAAATTTCATTCATTCATTCATTCATATACACCTGCAATTCTTTTACGTTATGCTTTATAAGTAGTACACGTTTACCAACGTTACCAACCAACAGGTAACCCTAGGTAAATGACCGAATCTATGGGCTTCACATGAAGGCTGCCCAGTCGTACAGTTACATCCGGGTTACAACCGGCGACCGTCACAAAGGTCTCCTTCTGAGGTCGATAAATCTGATTCAGAATCTTTTCTCCAGTTATCCCTGCCTCTCTGAAGAAAACCAAACGATGAACTTGTGGTTCGCTCATTTACTTTCAAGTGTTTACTCTCATGTGTATTTTTGATTGATCAGTGTATATCAATATGGCTTCTGCTGAGTTAAAGGACACCTGAATTAAGAGTACCAAGTATCATCCCTTTCTGCATGACTTCCGTTAACACTGCCTGCAGAAAACCCAATCCAAATAGGAAATATTGTTTCCAAGCTATGATTTTTGCTCCATTTTGCATCTGTCCTTATTTTACTGCCGAACAATTTTAGAAATGAACAAATGTCTCCAATCAACCTTTCTTCTGGAATATTTTTTTTTACCAGTTAAGCCCGAACTTGTATCTAGAAGGAATTCTAAAACGATCCGGCCAGCGCTGTACAAGGTTTGAATGAATTGCGCTTTTTGTCTTGGAGTCTGCATGTGCAAACCTCCAGAAACGAACATGCCGATTTTGAAAACGTCACGTTCAGGAGAAGAATGCTCTCCATGGCCATGTCTGTAAATGTATTCTCCATGGTGTGTTCAAGTATGGTTTCATTGTTCAGGTGTACTTTAAATAAATTAATAAAATTACATAAAAGGAAAGAAAATTAAGCCGTGACTAGCTAGCAAAGTCGGATTTTTTTCTTATGAAAAAAAGCTGATTTTCTGACTTGAAAGAATGAATTGGCAAGAATAGAGATGAGAAAGTTATGTTGTAAGTACATGTTGTATCATGCTGTAAGTACAGCATTTGCATCATCTTGCTGGCGGGAAGCAGACATGAGGGATCTTGGGAAATGAAGGACTGCCAGATGATGATTATGGCCCAAATGTTCTTAATGTAATGGTATCCTATTGTGCAAACAATACGTCAGCTACGATTCTTCGTCAGCGATATTTCGGCCCTTCGTGACAAGGGTCCTCGTCAGGCTGTCAATCCTCTGGTTCAACTTCGGGGAAGGAAACAAAACCTGTAACAGCCTGACGAGGACCCTTGCCAAGAAGGGCCGATATATCGCTGACGAAGAATCGTAGCTGACGTATTCGACTAAACATTGTTTGAATATATGTTTCAAAGTCAGCTTGGCTTCAAAGAATATTTATCCTACTGTGGTCACAATAAAAATTGATTGATTGAGATCAGGTCTTGTAATTCCCTTATATTTAGGCGGCAGGGTCCATACACATATTACATATACATCAGCACGTTAGCAATCCCACAAAAGGGGCGAATTTGTTTACCCGTTTACCTGGCGGCTGATAATTCCTGCCAACGCCGGAATGAAACTGCCAACGCCAGCTGAGTTTTTTTTATACAGTCAGGGCTGGCTTCGCCTATGCACTCACTCGATATTGATCTTTACCCGACATGATATTTGTGATTTCTCAAAGAATACACCGGTCAAGTTTCCGGACTAAAATTCCGACGAACCCTCTGAAATAGGTTGAATGGACTGGACTGTTTATCCGGGAAGTGTCCAGCGCAAATCCTTCATGGTCCTCTTTCTAGAATTAGATTTCTTTGAAAAAGGTGAGTCGCTGTGATGCCAGTGAAGTTCGCACTGAACTTTCCGACGTCACAAGTTCCAATAGTAGGACTGGAATCCCGGTAATCCAATTTTGTTTGGTAGCGTGGAGAAGCAGAGCAAAATAACACAAGGGAGTAGCGCCAAGATTGAAAAAAAAGTGACGCACAATCGAAGAGCAGCGACACAAGCACTACTAGCGATTGAGAACGTCCCTACTGAAATCCGTCAGTCGTGCACCAGCGCTGGTCCAATAACTTCATATTCTGAACACAGTAAAAAAAAACATACATCCACCCCTGTTTCCACAGTCTGTGTAGACCGCATCTTTGCTTTACCATTTATTTTTAAATCCGCAAGTTTGCCGCGCGTTAAATGCCGCAAACGTAATGGGCGGTGCTTCGACTATGTCCCGTTTGTGAAGCATGGAAAGCATAGGTCTTAGCGCTGCTCCGTAGTGTTATTTTGCTCTGTGGAGAAGGAATGATCATCTCCCGGCCGTAGGAAGTCAAGGATGAAGCCTTTGTTGTTGACATCGTGTGCTTGACCCCCCCCCCCCCTCTCTCTCTTCTATCGTTACTGGGGGGTTTCTTTCATGATAGAAAAAACGGCTTCCCAGCTGTGTTTGTCTTGACAAACTTCTAGTGTACTGAGTATATAAGGTCATAATGCAGTTAATGGAGATGGCATGGAAACTGAATCTTCCAGACAAGACCGACCATGGCAAGAATTTTCCTCGAGGCGAAATATCTATCAAATCAGTCAGTAATTTTATTAACCCATATAAAAATGGCACAGAACGTGCCCATACGGAGTATATATATATTTATTTTTGCCCGCTTACAAAAACTGAAGAAAAGCGGAGTACAAAGGGGGAAAAAAAAAGAGAAAAAAAAAAAAAAAAAGAAACAAACATAACTTCACACAATAACCAAACAATAAACAGAATACTACTTATAATAGATGGGTCGGTAAATTTTCTGACAGCGTGTTTAACGCCCTTAAGTGTGCTCGGTTTTCTATTAGCTCTATTTTGCTGCTTGGGTCGAATACTCCGTACCGTGCAGAAAGCTCTGTGTTGGATGAACGCAACGGCAATCCGAGCAAGAACTTTGCATATTTGTAGTAAAGTGTACGTATTTTCCTCCGGTCGGCGATAGAAATGATCTCCCACAAGGGTGACAAATAAAAGAGATGCGGCGAAAAACAATAAAAGAAAGAAGAAGAAAAGAAAAAGAACCGACGAAACTAAACGAAATGACTATACAAACCCACTTGAAACCCACGATAATGTGGATTGCACCTGTCTAGAGAAGAGTCAATCTCAGCACGGCGTTGGGCCACAGCCACGAAGGGATCAGTAACCTTCATATCCTTATGGCAAGACGTGTGGCAAAATGTCAGGTAATCCTTCTCCTGTCAGCCCTGTTGATGGTATCGCGACCCCGGTACTTCCTTCATAGGAATTCCTTTAGCGATCATAATGAATCATCAGTATATAGTCATAAATCACATACTTTGCGATTTTAGATACCATCTTATAAACAATTCGTCATGTCCAACATCCCGTGCGTCCTTTTCGTTTTATTTCCTTTCTGGCTCGGAATTGTAATAATGTGGGATAAAACGTTTGATACCTGTGGGATCGAAGGGTGTGGAAACTGAAGGATGAATTAGAATAATAAATTAAGGTTTTGTTTGAGGTTGAACTCCTCATATGACATAGAGCGTATTAAGTAAGTTAATAAGTATATTTGTAACCCACAACATTTACAACAAAAGAGAGTGGAGTAGAGATAAATAGAAAAAAGAAAAGAACAAAAAACAAGAGGAGAATAACATACGAAACATACAATAGGCCTCCAATTATCAATCAAAGATGCAAAGATGAACCTGTTATCAATTTTTGTTCCTCGCTTTACTAATTCTTCCCTCACTTTGAAGGTCGGAGGATCCGGAGACGTTGGTCATCCCGAAAAGCTGTGTCGCGAAGGTTTTCAAAACCACGCTCAATGAGTTCAAAAAGCGAGCGGATTACATCCGAGATGATTACAGATTCAGGGAGCGCTTCAGCAAACAGGTACGTCTACTTTCAAGACAAGAGTTGCGTTTTTGCAGATACCATGGTATCTGATACCACAGTCTAATGTCGTTTTAGCAGTTACAAAAGGCGTTTTTATGATCCCAAAACGTAAGTGGAGGGATACCTATGACATCGCAAAAATTGTCCGTCCGTCCATCCGTCCGTAAGCACGATAACTCTCGAACGGAATTAGATATTTTGATGAGCCTTGGTGTGAGGACTCCTTGGGTCAAGAGTAAGGTCGAGTTCGTAGATGGGCTCTGTAGCCCTACATTTAGGGATGGGGGAGGGGGTTTAAATTAAGGGGCAAGCAAAATATTTTATACAGCTAATGTGATAGTCGATTATGGGGTAAGAAGACATGCTGAACACGGTGGTGAAAACCTTTTTTTTTGCCGGACAAGTAGTTCGCCCAGAATCCGGCTGAAACCGGAAAATTTGTCATGAGTTAAAGCTTTATTTGAAGTTGATTAGATGTACGATATAGGGATAAGGAGATACGGTGAATTCGTTTTTGAGCTTTGGTATTTTGTCGGATAAGTAGTTAGTTATAAGTAGAATTTTGGCAGAAGTATGCTAAGGCAGGAAGTTTCGATCAGTTTCGTCAAAGCAAATATTACTTATAGGGGTAAACACACATGCTGAATCCATATCTGAACTTAGTTTTTTCAGATGATTAGCTGTTTGGCCTTAATCTTTTTCTGAATTTTGTAGTAAAAAATGCTTAAGGAGTCTGGAGAAGACAGGACCCAATTGTCTGGATGAGATATTAAATTTGTTGGGATCTCATCGAAACCTTTGGTCTTGTTACAGTTGTCGGAGTATCTGGCCAGTTGTCGTGGGATCTGATATTGAAATATCAGGGTCCGACCGTGTAACTGTATACCAGTTTTTCCTTAGGGATGACTTCAAACAGTGCTATTTCGGCAATTGTCGTTTTTGCAAAGCAATCATGGGATCAGATACCACGGTAACGGCAAAAAAGGAGTAATTGCAGATCCAGTTACCGCGGTAACAGATACCATGGTATCTGCAAAGACCCAACTAAGAAGTGTTCATGAAAACCATAATGGGATACTTTGTAAGTCTGTCAGTTTGGATTAGAGCTACACGACCTTAAAGTAGGGCTGATGCTTATTCCCGGAAGTTGTTTAAGGACCCCCCCCGCACTATGTACTGGTTATGTTCCAGTATCGTGAAAGAGCTGAATAGTTTAAAACCAGGCTCTACTTTTGCCAAATTAACCACGGCTTCGGCTGTTTTAAGTCTTTTTCGGAACGCGTTGACTTCTAGCCAAATAGCAGCTTCTCTCAAGTGCCATATACCGATCACTTTTCGGTCGGTCGGTATCTCGTTCCACTGTTTTCGAGTTAGGGTACTTCAGGAAGGGCTAGGATGATGAAACTTGGCAGGCATATCACGGACCAGACCAAACCAACTTGGAAATCACCCGACCCGACCACCGTGGGGGGAGTGGAGGGAGGGGAATCCGGAATCTTAAGGTATGTATAACTTTGGAAAGAAAGACCTCTTGTAATGGATATCTAGTTTCGAGTCCGAGCCGGATCCGATGAATGCGGGGGGGGGGGGGGACCGGAAAACTTGTGACACGCTTAGAGTGGAGCGATTGGAATGAAACTGGTGAGAAGAACAAGCACAAGCCCTAGATCAGTGATGAAACCGGGCCGGAATTTGGGCACTGTGAGGGTAGTTAGACGGGGATCCGGAATTCCGACGTTCACGATCCCGAGATGATCCCGGGGAAGGTACTTCCTGAAGTGCTAGGACGATAAAACTTGGCCTGAACATTAAGGCCTTGACATGATTCACTTAGAAATAGTCAGTTCCCTGATCCGACCACCGTGGGGGAGTGGAGGTAGGGAAAATCTTGTGACACGCTTAGAGTGGAGCGATTGAGACGAAACTTGGTTGGAAGAACAAGCACAAGCCCTAGATACATCAGTGACAGAACCGGACCAGGTTCGGGCACTATGGGGGGAGTTGGACGGGGGTCCGAAATTCAGGTGTTCGCGAATTAAGTTACTTCCAGATGTACTAGGACGATGAAACTTGGCTTGGACATTTGGGACTTGACAAGATTGGCTTAGGAAATGTCACTTCCCAGATCCGACCATCCCGTAAAGTACTATCCAAACCGCCAAGTACAAAAAATACTATTAAGCAAAATATATATGTTCCTGATCCCCATGAGCACATGATAATTCTTGCCTCAAGGGTGTTTCTTACACGTGAATTCCTTAAAGTTACAAAAAATACTTTGGAGTAAAATATACATTTTCATGCTCTCGACGAGCTCGTCTTCATTTTTACTTTAAGAGTTTTGATTACAGATGAATTTCTAGCGACCTTAAAGTGCGCATCATCACAGCCAAATGCTTTACCAAACGATACATTCTCGTGATTTTCCAAGGACCCATGATGATTCTGTCTCAAGGGTTTTGCTTGCAAATGATCACAACAAACCCAAGAATTTACCAATTCCTACTTCTTTCCGATCCAGCCTTGCAAGTGCCGTATGAGCTTCCAGCACTTGTTGATACCCTAAACACTAGAAACTGGGTCCAGATGGCCCAGTGACTTAGGTGACTTTACCAGACTTTACCAGTGACTTTACCACAGAGTTGTTCCGGCTACAGTATTTCATGTACTTACAGATCTTATAAAGACCCGGAAGTGCCTTTTTGCCCCCCCCCCCCCCCCCCCCCCTCGGTTCATAGCAAATGGACCGAGATTGCCCAGTGGCCAAGTTCGAAACTTGACACCGGTTAGTATAAAGGCAAGAGACTTGACCGTAGAAAGCACTTTCGGGGGTCTTTGTCTTCCCCAGCCTTCTGTTTGTGGGCAACTGGGCACATATTTGCCAGTGATTGAAATTGGTAACTAGACAACGGTTTGGTTTAGGACGGAAAGTGTATTTGTAGTGAATTTTATGAAGCTGGATTTGGATTGACACGGGCCCATCTTAGTCTTTTTTCGACGTGGAAGATGTCAGTTTCCGAGAGAGAGATATGAAAACGTGGTCTACATTATACATGGTACAGCACAGGTCATTGGAGAGCGACAGAACCTGCCCGGGTTTTCTACTGCTTTGGCATGTGATCTATAGATAGAAAGTTTATCGAAAAATCGACTTGCGTGGTTAACAACCAAATTTTGCGATTATTGTCAAGAAACAGAAGAAATTACAGCATATGTGTCATATCGCTGGAAAATGCGTTGAAGTTTTTTTGTCTTTCCTTTCGCAAGGACAATAGACGGTTGTAAGTACAGTACCTTTGATCTGCGTTTCTGGGATGAATTGAATTTAACGAGTTCAACCGCATAACAACCATTTGGTCTTGTTTTCTTTTGTTTTCCTGATTGACGAGATATAATGATGGAGGGGTCGGTGAAGGCAGACTGACGAGCGTTGGTAAAACAGAAGCTTTTCAAGGAACGACATGGTTATTGTCAAGGAGATCGTCAATTAGACGCTTGTCGGCGATTTTGTGGGTTTTGTTTTTACTCAGAGAAAGGGTTACCTAGGTTTTCTTGACGATATATCATCCGAAAGTGAAGTTTTCACTTGATTTTCAAATATAACAAAATTAGTTAGGTAGACAAAACAAGCTCTTAAAATAACTGTGATGTAAACTATTGGACTGTGATGTAAACTATTGGATTCAGCTGAAGTGCCAAATAGCGATCGTAATGTCTGTCTGTCGGTCTGTTCGGTTTTGGATAGCTCCAAAACCTCCACATAAGCTAGGGCGATGAAACTTAACAGGCATATCAGGGACCCGACCAGATTACCTTTTGAATAGTCACTTCCCCAATCAGACCATCTTTGGGGGAGTTGAGGGAGGTGGAATCTGGAAAATTGAGGTATGTGTGACTCTCGTACGCGTGATCGGGCCTTATTGAAACTTGATATTTGGCAACCCACTTCAAATCCGGACCAGATCCGGTGGTTTTGGGAGGGGGTTGAAGTAGGGGCCGGAAATCTTGGGAAACACTTGGAGCGGTGGGATCGGGATGAAACTTAGCGGGAAGAACAATCACAAGTTCTAGATACATCGTTGACATACCCGGAACGAATTCTAGTTCAGTACTTCCTTCTATACTAAGATGATGAAACGGGCAGGCATATCAGGGACCCGAATGGACTGACTTGAGAATATTCGTTTCCCCGATCCGACCATCGTGGAGGGGAAGGGGGGGGAGAGGGTTCCCGGAATTCCAGTAATCGCGAGTTAGGATACTCAAGATGTGCTAAGTAGGGTGGATATGGCAGGCATAATTATTGACCCGATCAAATAGATTTAGGGTCCGACACAATGCCCTAGGAAAACTTCTGTTCCTGGATTCGACCATTGGCTTCTGTAGGGTGCGAACGGGTGGTCCGATTCGAGTGAAACTTTATGGTTGGTAAGAACTGATGAGCTAGATATGCAAAACAAGTGTCCGAACCAAATGTTGCCATGCTTGGAGGAGTTGGGGGATCCCGAAACTTGGTAACGTACAAAAACAAGACCAAAGGTTTCGATGGGATCCCAAAAGTTTAATATCTCGTCCAGACAATTGGGTCCTGTCTTCTCCAGACTCCTTAAGCATTTTTACTTCAAAAATTCAGAAACAGATTCAGGCCAAATAGCTAATTATCTGAGAAAAGCCAAGTTCTGATATGGATTGAGCATCCTTAAGCATTTTTACTACAAAAATTCAGAAACAGATTCAG
This sequence comes from Branchinecta lynchi, assembly GCA_023053575.1. NCBI lineage: Eukaryota > Metazoa > Arthropoda > Branchiopoda > Anostraca > Branchinectidae > Branchinecta > Branchinecta lynchi. The sequence continues at coordinate 30,944,592 of JAKZAP010000001.1, forward strand.
GCCAAATAGCTAATCATCTGAGAAAAACCAAGTTCGGTTATGGATTGAGCATATGTGTTTACCCCTGTAAGTCATATTTATTTTGACGAAACTGATCGGAACTTTCTGCCTCAGCATACTTCCGGTTTCCGCCGAATTCGGAAGGCTTGTCCGACAAAATAAAAAAGCTCAAAAACGAATCCAGCGTATCGCCTTACCCCTACATCGAATATCTAATCAAGTTCAAATAAAGCTTCACAACTCCTGACACATTTTCCGGTTTCAACCGGATTCCCGGTGAACTATGCGTCCAGGTAAACAAAACGATTGTCTTATACGGATTCAGCATCTCTTCTTACCCCTAATTCGGAATTGAATCAACTACAAATAAGACTTTTGCTTTTAAAAAAGTTTCCAGATTTGGCCAGATTCCAAGTGAACTACTTGTCCGAGGAGAAAATGGTTTTAATAACCGTGTTCAGCATGTCTTCTTAACCCTTAATCGACTATCTCATTAGCTGTTTAAAAATATTTTGTTTGTCCCTTAATTTGAACCCCCTCCCCCACCCCTCAGGCCTATAGAGCCCATTTACGAACTAGACCTTTCCCTTGACCTAAATGGTCCCCCCACCAAGTTTCATCAAAATATCTCATTCCCTCCGAGAGTTATCGTGCTTACAGACGGAAGGACGGACGGACAACTTTTGCGATGTCATAGGTATCCCTACACTTAAGTTTTGGGATCCCAAAAAGCAAATGAATGGGCTGAATGAGGTGCAAGTTGGACAGTACCGCGGCCTAGGTTTTTTGAAGGGTTATCAACTGTCGGGCACACTGTGTACCGGGAAGTCTGGGTGTCTTTGGTCACACTCAGTTATCGGACCTGCACCCCGATTTCTGGTAGTTGGTAACCCCTCGGATTTGTTATTCAATGTTCGGACCACATCCGGCCACAGTAGGGGGAGGATGAACTGGAAACCGGAAATTTACAGATATGCTCCGATTCGAGTCAAGTGTGATTGGCGGAAGAGGAGATGCGGAGCTTATGTGTCCGAGTCGTATTCGGCCACAGTGGGGGGAGTTAAGATGGAGTCCCGAAAATGTTGTTACTGGCATTGAAGTCAAACGAGTTGAGCGATTTGAATGAAACTTGGACAGTAGAGAGATCGTACGCGTACGTGGGGTGGGGGGGGCGGAATTCCCCGGATTCCAGTGAAACTGACAGGCGGTAAGAGAAGATGCTTCATGTGTCCGAACCAGATTTGACAGTGGTAGGAGGTGTTGGAGGGGATTGTCGGAAATAGTGTGGCACGTCTAGCTATTAAATAACAGTATGGGTGGGAAATTATTTTGGTGTTTGAATTTGAGAAGAACCTGTTCGAATGGATAAACATCATAATGATGATGATGATTTTATTTATAACCCGTCAAAATAAACACAAGGCACAAAGACGGAGTAAATAATAAGGAAAAAAGAGAAAAAGAAAGGAAAACACGAAAGAAAGTAACTTACAAAATACACAGTAATAACTTTTACTATACAACTAAAGCAAGAGGGATTTCCAGTCGTGATCAATATTTTGGCTGTATGTTTCTATTTGTTTCTCCACTGCTGTTAGTGGATCACTAATTTGATAACGACTGGAAATTTTAGAGTTTCTCGTCCAAGGGGGGAGGCGCAATATATATTTGGCAAAACGATAGAATGTTGACCGGACTTGTTTTTTGTCTGTTTTGGTGAAAAGTCTCCAGAAGGGTGCAGTATACAGGATGTGAGGTAGGGCGACGGAATTGAAGATAGCCGCGAGGATGGGACGTTGAAAGCGTAGCTTATTCGATACTACAGATCCGTATGCACCTGCAATTCTTTTACGTATATGCTTTATAAGTAGTGCACGGGTTTCTTTGATGGATTTTCCAATAGGTAACCCCAGGTAAATTAGGGAATCCAGTGGCTTCACATGAACACTTCCCAGCCGTACTGTTACGTCCGGGTCAGATTTCCAGTTGAAAAGTACGACTTGGGATTTATCTGCATTGAAATGCATTCCAACGTGCCCATATTCTGTGCTAAGAATATCGAAATTTTCCTCTAAACGAGTAACAGTACGGCTGGGGTTAAGAATATCATCAGCATACCCTATCAGGCTAACATCAATACCCCGAACAATACATGCAGGTTTAATTTTACTCTGCGGTTCAATTATTGCATTGTTAAACAACTCAGGTGAGACAATGGACCCCTGTCTTACTCCCTTTTTGACCGGCACTGTCAGCTTTACATCCGGAGAACCAGGAACTTAGATCGCGACAACCAAATTTTTATACAGGTCTCTGTAAACTCGGATTATCGACGGATAAACGCCACGCTTAAAAGCTTCATGCAATATACATTCGTGAACAAGGGAATAGGCTCCCGGCAACTATTTGTCCTTCGATCCATGTAGGGAATCTGGTCCTTTATTTTGCGGTCCGACTAGTTCCGTTGCTAAATATATTAAAATCCCCGACACATAGACCCAACAGTAATGTAGAAGATCTAACAACCGCGAATGCATTTGTGTGGTGCGTTAACACTGTCTCCGACACTTAGATGTGCAGTTCTTGTGGAGTCCTGATTATCTCCCCGAGTTGCGTTTCCAGTTATTAGCGTGTTGGGCTCGAACACCTAACACGATGTGCTGTCCCCCATTTTCAGTGCCTGTGTTCAAGCCGGAACAGGATTTGGTACACTGTCGGATCCGTTTGTGTTTGGGTTCGGTGTTGAACTCGAAAGAAACACGGGCTAAAAACGCCGGGTTAGGATGCGCTCCGTGAAAACGACTTGTGACGAGCATGGTCGAGGGACGCGAGCCTGAAAACGCAAATCTAGGTTTAACTAGTGTAACTACTCACTGAAGGGAATACATCTTGTGTGTTTCAGCGAAGGAGAAAACGTGAATTCTAGGTGGGGTTAGAAAGCAGGACTAAGTACGCGTTCAGTTTTACTTAGTGGTCTCTGAAACTATTTTAGAATGTACACTCTAAAATGCAAATATAATGTAACTCTGGCGTTGAATGTGTTACGAAAAGAATATATCGAATCATAAAAAGGCCTTTGTCTCTATGCGCCGACATTGGGAAAGACCATACTGTTCACTTGAGTCTGGTAAGTCCAGGTGTTTCCGAAACTGTCACTTATGTATCAGCAGGGGTTCCAGAAAGAACGCACGAGATTTCAGCGGATTTGGTGGCTGATTTGGAGTGTCAGACCATCCGTGAAGTACGTATCGGTTGGGAATGGGAGCCAGAGATTGCTACCACGCGCATTTGCTGAGTGATTGACTGGAAGACAAATGAAACAGTATTATGCTGTTCACTTTTGGGATCCCAAACGGTAAACGACGGGATACCTGTAACTTCATAAACTCTGTCCGTCTGATAACTCTCGAAGGGGTAGAGATATTTTGTTAAAACTAAGGATCATTTTAGTCAAAGTAAAGTTCAAGTTCGTAAATGGACTTTGTAGTGGTATAAAAGGGGTGGGGGACGAGGTTGAATTGGAGGGACTACAGAGATATTTCTGTAAAGCTAATAAGATAGTCGATTTAGGGGTGAGACACATTGAGTCCATATCTGAATATTTTGTCGCCAGACAATAGTTCACCCGCAATCGGACCAGAACCGTAAAACCGGTAAAAGTAATGAATTCTGATCTAAAATCTTTTTCGAACTTTATTTCTGCTCGAAAAATAGCTCGTCCGGTATTCCGCCAAAACTGGAAATTTGGTTGAAGGAAAACAAGTTCTGAAGTCGATTCTGGATTTGACATATGGGTAAAAATACATACTGAATCCATATCTGATGTTTGTTTTCAAACCCTAAATTTGTAAGTAGAAGTCAAAATCGGTTATGATCAGGGTTGTCGCACGATAGTGTGAATTGTTGTGAATATTTTGTTTTCGTCACTCTTGTCCGACGTAGGACATAACAATCGTTCCATTTCTGAGAACGTCCAAATGTCTCATTTTTGCAGCAGGGATTCCGACCAGAAGTGACTATTTCAATTTCCTTCATTGAAATAAATTGAAGTGTATAATTTTTGCAGAGGCGATTCCGAGCAAAAGTGACCATTTCACGTTTTTTCATGGAAATAAAATTTCAATCCCAATTCACCCACCGTTTTCGACCAAAAGTCATTCTAAAGACAGGACGCGCTGGATAAAGACCTACTCGTATACAAAGGACCAGATTATTCTATGAGACTAGCAATATTTAGGTCGTAGCCTGACCTAGACTGGAAGGTAAAGACATACAGGAATTACCTGATAGGCAAATTTAAGAGGTTGACTAGGCAGACGTTACATAACATACCTGCGGAATCTGGTGCAGACTGGAAATGTACAAGGCCTGATAGATTGGATGGAGAGTCCAGTAAATACTTGCCTTTGGGATCCCATACAATCGTACTGTTTCTCAAAAATTTACGTGTACCAAGCTAGAGGTCCGACCTTTGAACCCATTTCTCGTAGATTGAAGGCAGTAGCCAAAGTAGGGTCCGAATTCCTAAATGACAGTAGGTGCTCTACTGCAGGAAAACAAGGGTCCGAAGGGTGTGTTCCTGTTTCGACAGTAAGGAGGGAAGGGGGCGCGGAGCCGCGGTCTTGCAGCTGGGCGACATGCTTGACTAATAGTGCGAACAGACGCTCAGGATTTTCCGGCTGGGTTTCCTGCACTTTCATCATCAAGTTGAACATATATAACCTCTCTATATGGAGTGCTGATGGAGCTGAAAATCCGGGCAGGAACTCCAGTCCGTGAGCTCCCGATCCTGATCGTGTGTTCGCACTTTAATCGGGTGAAGACGCCTGCTACTTCGAGCTATAGTTTTTCATATGGAAATTCCCAAAACCTCTCTGCTTTTTCTTGATCTTCATGACAGAAAAATAACGACCCATAATCTGTCAAGCTTGAGTATTTGTAACCGAGATCTCCATAATTGTAGTGCTTTCTGCTGACCTAGGCAACCCCCTTTGGGAAAAATAATGACTTATTTTTGTGGCACTTGTAATAATTCTCACTGCTCTCGTGTGGACATTTTCTAGGCGATCAGAGAGCCCTGCAGAAAAAGAAGAATGCTAAACCTGCAGTAAGTAAATAATAATAAATACGTTCATGATTAATCAGTCCATGGATTATATATAATAAGTCCATGGAGTGCAACCAAATACTTTTTCATTCCACGTCATGGGTCCACCAGGGTCCATTAGTGTGAAGTTAGAATGGAAATTAGCAGGAAAAGAAAACCAGTAAACACCAGCGGGAATTTTTTTTGGTTTTCTCCTTTGAACAGGTGAGGCTTTGATAAAAAGAAGAAAAAATTCGGCTCCTGTAGTTTATTTTGTTGCAACCCATACGCTGTATAAACCTAACTTGGTCTTGAAAACTTCGAAATGGGGCATTGAGGGTTGCAACGAGCAAATATCGATCAGGGGTTGTCATGGTTATAACGGAAGGTACGAAGGTACGAGACTGAAGATGTTGCCTGTTGGAATAGATGAAATGTGTCAAATAGCAGTGGGATTTGGTCAAATGTCACAAGTAGCAAGACCAAGGGTTTCGATGGGATCCAAAAAATTGAATACTTGCCCCAGACAATTCGGCCTTCAACAGACCAAGTTCGTATTTGACAGGTCAATACGGATACGTCAGCTGAGTTTCACCAAGTTCCGATATCCATTTTGTGCTGTCAAATATCCAGATATGGATTCAACGTATGGTTTACCCTATAGCCTACGTCTTATCTCCTTCCTTCCTTCTGCCCAACTTCCGGTTTCGGCCGGATTCCAGACAAACTACTTTTCTGGCAAAATACTAAAGCTCAAAAATGAATTCAGCATGTCTTCTTGCCCTACATCGAACCTATAATCAACGTCAGATTAAACTTCTATTTTTAACAAATATTCCGGTTTCAGCTGGATTCTGAGCTATCTATACGTCCGGTGACAAAACGATTGTCATATACGGATTCAGCATGCTTTCTTACCCGCTAATCGAACATCGTATCAAGTAAGACTTTTACTTTAAACAAATTCTCCGGTTTTGGCTGGATTCCGGACGAACTAATTGCCCGGCGAGAAAATAATTTTCATATGACGCAGCACGTCTCCTTGCCCTGCCCCTAAATTGGACCTGTAATCAAGTTCAGATTAAACTTTTAAATTTCACACATTTTTCGGTTTTCGCCGGATTCCGGGTGAACTATTTGTCCGGCGTGAAAATAAATTTCATATTCGTTCAGCATGTATCCTTACCCCTAATCCGACTATTTCATTAGCTTTTAAGAAATATTTTGTGTTCCCCTTAATTTCAAACCCCTCCCCCATCCCTAAATAAAGGGCTACATAGCCCATCTTGGAATTTGAGCTATACTTTGACCTAAAGAGTCCTCATGCCAAGTTTAATCAAAATACCTCAACCCCTTCGAGAGTTTTTGTGCTAGCAGACGGACGGACGGACAACTTTTGCGATGTCATAGCTATCCCTCCACTTACGTTTTGGGGTCCCAAAAATAGGTAAGTTTTAATTCTGGGGTAAAGTGCTTCAGTCGGTACTATGCCTGGTTGCTTACGATGCGTACAGGTTGGCGCTTCATCGTATCACTCGTGATTTTGCTCAATTATGCCAAGTTGTCATTTTCGCCCGAAACCACTTAGTTTTTGGCTTAACCTTTCACCCTCTCAGGAAATCTAGTCACATTCTCAGCAGCAAATCGCGGTCAGTAAGAAACTTTATGTTTCGGGTAATCGATGTAAACCAGTGCAAACGTGTCAGTTTTTCCAGCATCAGAAACAAAGCCAGTGCTCCTTCCTGTCAAGTTCCTATTGTTTTACGCTGTGGTGGGGAAAGTTTATGTTTCCCTGAGGGGGCTGAAGTACTCCATTCCGGTGAAACGAAGCTAATGAAGGCTCGTATATTTCCAGAATCCACGCAAGTTCATCCATATGTGGGCCGAGAAGGAGATGCACAATCTAACAAGGATGAAGAAGTTCAGTAAGTGTACATGCCAGTTTATTAGTCCTTTGGGATTTTACGATGTAGGCTATTCGAAGAGGGGAATCGCCGTGCCACGTGCCAGACAGCGGATTCGGATGGTCCTGTATTTAATCCTATCGTTGAATGTTAATTTGAAGAGTGATAGCTGTTATTTTTGGCGCAAGCACCTTTAAAGTTCGCCTAAGAAGGGTCTTCGCGAGTAATACAGCAGAACCAGAACAACTTTCCGATTTCTATGGCACTTGTCCTATGGCCAAGTGCCATTTAGCGATCTCAATTTATGTCCGTCCGTCGGTCTTGCTGTCTGTCGGTCGGTCCGGGTTTTCCCACGTAAGCTAGGACGATGAAACTTGGCAGGCATGTTAGGGACCCCAAAAGATTAAGTTGCAAATAGTCGCTTCCCCGGTCCGAGCATCGTGGAGGAAAGGGGAGTCCAGAATCTTGAGGTATTTATAACTTTTGAACGGGGGGTCGGATCTTAATGAGACTTAATGTTTGGAAAGACCTCCTGTCACAGACGACCCACTTCAAATCAAGGGGGGTGTAGTTGGATGGTGGAGCCGGAAATCTTGGGAAACGCTCAGAGTCGAGGGAACGAGATGAAACGGTGGGAAGAACAAGCATAAGTCCTAGATACATCATTGACATAACCGGACCGGATTCTGGCACTGTGGAGGGATTTGGGGGGGGGGAGGTCTGATGATCCAACGAGTTCGGTACTTCCTGATGTAGTAGGGTGATGAAACTCGACAGGAATGTGAGGGATCCAAATAGATCGACTTGAAAATTGTCGTTTGCACGATCCAGCATCATGGGGGGAGTGGAGGGACGGGAAATCCGGAATCTAGTGCATTTATAACTTTTGAACGGGCGATCGGATTTGAATGGAACTTGGCAAGTGGAATGAGCTATTGTCTCAAATGTTCCATGTCAAGTCGGGAGTGGATCCGATACTTGGGGGGGAGGAGGTGGGGGGTCGGAAGGATGCGCCAGAATTTTTGTGAAACGCTTAGTGTCGAGGGATCGGGATGAAATGTGGTGGAAAGAACAAGCATCAGCATTAGATACGTTCTTGACAGAACCAGATCACTTCAAGGCTCTTTGGGGGTAGTTGGAGGGGGTTTCCCGGAATTCCGGTTATCGCAAGATAGGATACTTCCAAATGTGCTAAGGACGATAACACTTGGCAACCATATTAGTGACCCGAACAATTAGACTTAAGGAACCGACACAATGCCCTAGGAGGAATTCCGTTCCTGGACCCTACCATTTTTCAGGAAGTTGAGGGAGGCGGAATCCGGAAATCACTGACTGAAGTTTTCTTGTCCGAGTCGTATTCAGCCACAGTGTGGGGGGGGGGGAATTGGAGAGGGAGTCCCGGAAATGTTGGAGCTCGAATAGGGGTTAAACGACTGAAGTGCTTTGAATGGAACTTGAAAGTAGAGAGATCGTATGCCTTAGATGACATATTTTAGGGTCTGGACCGGATCCGCGCACGGTGAGGGGGGGGGGGGTATCAGAATTCCCGGAATAATGGTTAGATTTACTTTTTCGTTTCTCACACCACATACTCGTAACAAGTGCCATATGAGCTCGTAGCTCTTGTTGTTGAATGTAGATTCGGTGGTTAGCACTTACCGTCGATTGCAGAGGACCCAGTAATTTGGGATTTGTGCGAGCTCAACTTCAGATTTTTTTTTTCAATTTCCTCAGTGAAGTCTCTATACTAGTTCAAATCTCAGTTGAACTCTTCACAAGACACTACAACATTAAAAGTCAAAATTAATGAAAAGAATTTATAACATTATCATAATAATAAATCCGCTAATGGTTTTTCTTCAGTCTCCTATTAAAAGCTACCAAAGGCGTTCACATCTGTAATGTTCGTAAACCGCAATGGTAGTTTTTAGTAACTATGCTACCTAGAGCATGTTCCACCCTTCTAACAATAGTAACTATTAGTTACTATTTTAATTCCAACCTCGTGAAAAGTTACTGCGCTGACCGTTCCAACCTTCTCGAAATAGTAACTACTAGTAACTGTTTGCTTACCACGCTAAGAAGCGTAGTAAGCGTTGTAAGTACGAATTTCTGTCACGGCATTGGCTGGATTGATATTTTGCAAAAAATAGGAAAAAGCTTTCCAGCCTTGACGCCAAGGTGCCAGAATTTGTGACGTCATGCGTAGTAACTACGGTAAGTATGGTGGGACACGCTCCTAGAGTTGTCAAGCTTTCCGATGCGGTTTTTGCGCTCTGGAAAACGCTCTAGTATTCCTCGAAATGATTCGGGAAGCCGTAATGAAAATCTCGTTGGCGGAAAATTCAATCTGACAAAAACTTGACATGCCTTTTTTTTTTTATCGAAAATGGGAAGTGACTCCGGGACAGATTTCCTGCTGTGGCTCGTTGGAAATTGAAAGTATTTGTATAGTGACGGGAAATAAGGATTATATAAATGCTGGGTGAAAGCTTCTGCGCTTTCCCAGGGAATGATGGTAAATTAATTGGTAAATTGTAAATAGACACAGAACTCAGAATTGTAAAATAATCACAGATTTGTACATAAACAATTCAGTTCAATTTCAATTCAATTTATTTTCAAAAATTCGCTAACGGACGAAGCCGAACATTGAATTTCTTCCGTCATGTATAACTTAACAATTAACTAATGTTAAAACAACTATAACTAATGTTATTCATTTGGTCAATGTACATGAATCTCAAAATAAAACTCTAAGTAAAACCTTCAATCATACGTAACATGTCAACTTATCAAAACATCTATAAATAAAAGTCATAATTCGGTCAAATTCACCCCAAACTAAAAACTAGATAATATCAAAAATATTTACAATTCAATAACAACACACACAAAAATACGATTAAATTATGGAGGTGGTTCGGAATGCCCGTTAAAAAGGTCAGTGAACGAAGGAACAAAACTTTTTCTGTATCGGTCATGGGAACAGGCTGGGCAGCAGCTCGTGCCGGTCTTGGCCTAATATGTAGATATGCAGGGGGAAGAATTTCTCGTAGGCCAGGGCTCTCCAACGTTTTTAGACCAAAACTGAAACACAATTTTTTTCGGCGCTGTGCTAGCAATTCTAAATTAAATCTTTTCAACAATTCGAGATATGGGACTTTAGGGGACTTCGAGGACACAAGGAGGGCTCTATACTGCACCCGTTCGAGTATATCCGACTGGTCCCGGGTCAACCCGAAATGCCAAACCCGGCATTTCGGCATTTCATCACAAGCACATTTTAATATTCGTTATTTTATTTGAATTTGTACGTCGTTCAATCCGCATCGTTCTTAAGGTTTTTCGTTTTTCTGTTGGTATTGTGTTGGAGTCTTATGATTTAGTTTGGTTTTTTGTCGTGTAGGACGGTTTGCAGGAAGTGCAACCGAAATATCCGAATTTATATTTATCCCTTGCACATCATCCTAGAGGGAAAACTAGCTGATCAAGCAAAAAACGGAAAATCATGGTTTTCTGTTTCTTTCATAAACACACGTTAATAGCTAACAACAGAATTGTTGGTCCTTGGAACAGCCTCATCGAGTTTGTAGATGCGAAAGCCGTTTCTGCTGCTTTTCATCATTATTTCAACTGGTATTTCATGTGGTTGTGTTCAGACTACGATTACAACATGGTAAAATTAGTGCGGTTCTACAAGTGCTTCAATCTTCCGAAAGCAGAGGACGAAAGCCATGCTTCGAAGATTTCTGTAACAGCTGTCCCTGTACCACATACAAACCTAGTTGTATGATAGTTGTACGATAAATGTATTGATATGTAATAGTAAAGAATACTATCATTTAATGTACCTCAGACTGGGCCAATTTTAAAGGACATCTCGCACTATTTACCCTTCAACTTACAGTATATAAAAATATTTAAATACTTTAAAACTAGGATGTGCTTTCAACAAATAACCCACGGTTTTGGCTGTTTTAAGCCTTTTCTGCGACCCGTTGACTTATAGCGAAAACAGGGAAAATAATTTACATAACCGGTTTTTGGGATCCCAAAACGTAAGTGGAGGGATACCTATGACATCGCAAAAGTTGTCCGTCTGTCCGTCCGTCCGTCCGTCCGTCTGTCCGTCCGTCCGTCCGTCCGTCCGTCCGTCTGTAAGCACGATAACTCTCGAAGGGAACGAGATATTTTGATGAAACTTGGTGTGAGGGTTCGTTGGGTCGTCGGACCAGTCAAGTTCGTAGATGGGCTTTGTAGCTCTACATTTAGGGGTGGGGGAGGGGATTCAAATTAAGGGACAAACAAAATATTTTGAAACAGCTAATGTGATAGTCAATTATGGGGTAAGAAGACATGCTGAACACGATGGTGAAAACTATTTTGTCATCGGACAAGTAGTTCGCCCGGAATCCGGCCAAAATCGGAAAGTTTGTTGAAAGTAAAAGTTTTATTTGAAGTTGATTAGATGTTCGATTTAGGGGTAGGAAGACATGCTGAAGACGATGGTGAAAACTATTTTGTCATCGGACAAGTAGTTCGCCCGGAATCCGGCCAAAACCGGAAAGTTTGTTGAAAGTAAAAGTTTTATTTGAAGTTGATTAGATGTTCGATTTAGTGGTAGGAAGACATGCTGAAGACGATGGTGAAAATTATTTTCTCGACGGACAAGTATTTCGCCCGGAATCCGGCCAAAACCGGAAAGTTTGTTGAAAGTAAAAGTTTTATTTGAAATTGATTAGATGTTCGATTTAGGGGTCGGAAAACATGCTGAAGACGATGATGAAAACTATTTTCTCGACGGACAAGTATTTCGCCCGGAATCCGGCCCAAACCGGAAAGTTCGTTTAAAGTAAAGGTTTTATTTGAAGTTGATTAGATGTTCGATTTAGAGGTAGGAAGACATGCTGAAGACGATGGTGAAAACTATTTTCTCGACGGACAAGTATTTCGACCGGAATCCGGCCCAAGCCGGAAAGTTTGTCAAAATGAAAAGTTTTATTTGGAGCTGATTAGATGTTCGATTTAGGGCAAGAAGACATGCTGAACACTTATGTGAAAACAATTTTCTACCCGGACATGTAGTTCGTCCGGAATCCGGCCAAAACCGGAAATCTGTTGGAAGTCAAAGTTTTATTTCTAGTTGATTAGATAAACGATTTAGGGTAAGAAGAGATGCTGAGTCCCTGTATGACAATCATATTTTACCCGGACATATAGTTCGACCGGAATCCGACTGGAATCGGAAAATTTGTTATAAGCTAAATTTCTATTTGAAGTTGATTAGATGTTCATTACTGGGGAAAGAAGATACCCTGATTTCGTCTTTGAGCTTTCTTTTTTCGCTGGACAAGTAGTTCTGGAGTTCGGCCGGAACCGGGAAATTGGCAGAAGTGGCAGGTTGTTTTCGTCAAAACAGATATGACTTATACGGGTAAAAACAACAGGCTGAATCCAAATCTGAACTTGGTTTTCTCAGGTGATTAGCTATTTGGCCTTAATCTGTTTCTGAATTTTAGTGGTAAAAATGTTCAAGGAGTCTGGCGAAGACTGGATCTGGCTAAGACAAGACCCAGTTGTCTGGATCAGATATTGAAGTTTTGGGATCCCATCGAAACCTTTGGTCTTGTTCTGATGGACAGCATGATACACATCGAAGGTAGCAAAACACGGTGAGAAAATCAGCGTGGTTTTGTTAGAGGGGTTAGAATGTACCGTACGAAATAGGGATCAGGGTATAGAAATAAATGGAGCGATTATGGAAGTAAGTTGCGTTAGTATTATAGGTAAGACAGGTGCTTTAAGCAGTAGTATCCAGTAGCATCCTGCCTTGCTAGTAGCATCCAGTCTTGCTAATAGTAGCATGCAGTAACACGGTAGCCGTGACATAGAAGCATGCAGTACAAACATACAAAATACAACTATTTTGACAAAATTTTTCATCGGGAATTAGTTATATCTTTTCTTTTCCATCAGTCCCGCTTGGTGCATAGGCGTGTCTTCCAGCGAGTTGTTCTTATTCCCGTTTCTCGTGTTGCCTTCGTACGTGCTTTCGCATCGTTACAAACAGCCAAAAATTCAGAATGAGGCCCTGTCCTTCCAGATCAGTGTCCTCTATTTGCCTCCAGGGACTCATTTGCTGAGAGAGGAAATTTTGCTGGTAAATCATGGCAATCCTGGCTCCGGGATTCAGTGCTTCTGCCTGATTTGCGATTAATTCCTGTGACGCTTCCCTCTTGCCTCATTTTTACGTCCTGGAATCGCGTTTGTTAAGGGTCTAGCACGCCCGGCTGGGTTCTCGATATTTCGTGCGAAGGAAAGATGATGCTCCTAAGGATAGCCAATTTCTATCCCGCTGTGAAACCGGGAAATTGAAGAAAAATGTCGGAGATTGCTTTTATGATGAGCCCTAGGCGCTTGGGCTGCTAGACGGGCCTTGGTGACATGGGAATCCCCTTTGATATGCTGGATATGGGCTGTTGTTAGAATCGGTCGGATTGAGGATAGGAATTTCGTTCTCTTTATGGTGTCAGCATGTTCCGTATATTTGATATTCCGTCCAAGGCGGTGCGTGGAGAGTCTTGGTAATTGCTTTTTTTCCGCGTCCCCTTTTTCTTGTTTAATGTTTGACTGATGGCGACACTTTCTATGCCTTTTCCCGAAGTCCGAGTAGAGTACAATATTTTCTATTCCTCGCGCTGGTACCCACATTGCAGTTTTATTGATTCGCTGGGAAATTGAACTGTCGCTCGTCCGCACTCAGAGATGTAACCGGGACGGGATGATGTCTCTACGTAGACACGACACTACGAAGACACGACACTACATCGAAACGAAAAAAGCGTCAGTACATGGACACGTCACTACAGAGACACGACGGAACGAAGACCAACACTACATGGACACACGACGGTACAAGTACCGACACTACATGGATACGACGGTACAAGTACTGTCACTACATAGACAAGACGGTACAGGTACCGACAGTACGTAGACACTTTATGATTTTCGACGTAGTGTCGGATTTTGTCATCGTAGTGACGTGTCCACGTAGAATCATTCGACGTACCGCCGTGTCTACGTAGTGTCGTTCGTTGTACCGTCGTGTCTACGTTGTGTCGTTCGATGTACCGTCGTGTCTACGTAGCGTCGTTCGATGTACCGTCGTGTCCACGTAGTGTCGTTTTTTTTTGTCCACGTAGTGTCGGGAAATTTGTCCACGTAGCGTCGGATTTTGTCCACTTACTGACGTGTCGACGTAGCGTCGAGTCTATGTAGTGTTACCTTCTTACAATTTAGTAAAAGAATAATAATAATAAGAACTGGTAGCGAATGATAAACCAACCGAGCGGTTGTTGGCTTACCCAAATAATAACGTGACCGACGTGGGAAGGAACATAACTACATAAATCTTGGAAAACTAACTATAGGTTTATTTACATGACGTTACGGCAGAGAGGTACAACAAAAGAATGTGATGTGGTAACCTAATTACACTAGAACATATTAACGATACTCAGCCCAATAATTCGCGTCCTCTCCCTACTCCTGCAGCGCTCATGCTGCCTCGATGGTAGCTCAAACTTAACTGCCATTCAATCCTTGCCGAGCGCATTCCATGCGAAATGCTCATCTTTTACCCGCGCTCAGAATTCATTGTAACTTGAAATAGCTCACGACCGCGGGGTGAAGGTAATACGGAAACGAAGTAATGAACTTGCGTCCATACATTTTAGACATGGGTTACACCTCCCTCCTATCAAAGAACCGACCCGGTTCGCCGCAACACCACCCCCTAACACATGGCCTACACAAAACAACCTAAATAAATAACATAGTTCAGATGTCAGCGCTACTGCGCGCTGGAATCACTGTTTGCTCAAGGTATAATTCATATTTGGGTTCCACCTGAATCTGTCCAGTAAACCCCAGGCTTTTTCACTCGTGCGCAAAGTTCAACCGATCACAGTCAATCATAAGCCTGTTAAAATGCTAGAAAAAAAAAATCTAACTGCTTTGAGAACACCGACACTACCCTACACCGCAAGCACTGACCACACCGCCAAGTCCAACTTGCCGATTGTTCATCAGGAAAGCCACTTCACTTAACACAGTACGACAGAGACAACATCAACGACGACAACAGGATTACGACCTCAGCTTCATTGGTAACAGCAACAGCTTCAGATGTGTTTGGCTGGATACCAGCTTCAGGTACGTTTGGCTGGATAATTTCACAGCTGACATCTTCGGACGGGTTCGGACATAGGCTCACTCAGCTCGAAATTTGGAAAACTGCAAGGGCTAGCAGTGTGCGCAACGGGAAACGCGCTAAGTGTATTTCAGCACTCTTGAAATCTCCGCTCACGGGAACGTCAGATGGGTGATGGGTGGCTTGCAACGTCGAGACGACGTGCAGCTTGCTAGGCATTTTGGATGCGCACCAGCATTACTTCGCCCCCTCGGCCAGAAATGGTTACAGTTGGCTGGCAACGAATTCAGCAGCAGCTTCAGCATACGGCAGGCGCTTTGCGCCATTCCGTCATAGGAACGTGACGTTTAGTAGCTGATGACAACTTGGCAACGTGGTTAGTGCCTCACGAACAGGATACTCGAAGAGGTGCTAAGCTTGCACCTTCAGCAGCAACGTAGAACGTTATAGGCAACGTTAATGACATCTCGGCACTAATGACTAGTGCATCACGAACAGGATTCTGGAACCGGTGCTAATCTTGCACCTTCAGCAGCAACGTAGAACGTTATGGGCGACGTTATTGACATCTCGGCACCAATGACTAGTGCATCACGAACAGGATTCTGGAACCGGTGCTAATCTTGCACCTTCAGCAGCGACGTAAAACGTTATGACGTGCGTGGCGGGTGAGTGAGAAAATTTCGCTGAGTAGCCTGATATGGTGGTCCGACGTCCATCTCCGCTTAAACTGTCGTACTCTCGTCCCAGTGGCTCATGTAGATGGCGTGGTTGCAGTACTTGGAATTAGGTAGCATCGATGCTCGCATGTAGAAGGATCTGCAAACGGAAACGCTTAATATTTGGCACATATTTACATTATATACATACAGATAAATCTAGTCTTTCATAATTTGCTGTAACAGCGACAGTACTAAATTCTTATCAATCGGGGCTGCCGAAACAACATTAGCGCCCCCCAACCTTTCATATCCCAATCGGTCTGGGACTTTTACACTACGCGATGGGCGTAAATTTGGCGGACTCGCAACTTCGCTATCAGCACGGCTACTCATACCCCCAAGTTTTTCTGGCGAAGAGCTTGTCTCATTTTCCGAGACTTGTAATTCAACCGCCAGCTCTTCTCCATCTGAGTTCTGCTCCTCATCCACACTAACAAATAAAGATCGAGGCTGAAGACCAGAACTCAGGTCGCGTGAATCTACGCTGTCTGACTTTTCGAAATCGTGGTACGGGGTGCTTGTCATAGTCGGTACTTGTGGACGGTCAGTTGTCGGAGTCACGTTTAGTGGGATTTGACTCCCAGGTCTCGGTTCTTGTGAAGGGTGAGGGGTTAGTAAGTTGTCAAATGAGTCAGTGGTGTTAGGGTTAGTAGCTACACTACGGTTAGTTGTATCCCCAACATGCTCCTCATTCGTCCTACTGTCAACGTCCGTGCCCTCCTCCCCCTCGTCAAGAATCTGCTGCTCCTGCGGCGCGTCATATTTCCAGGGCGAACGCAGCACCCCTGGCTTCAAACGGTTATGATGTACTACCTTGGCTTTTGAACGTTCCTCAATTTTCTTAATGCGGTAATTAACCTCGTTCAAACGCTCAAGGACTCTAAAGGGACCTTCAAACTTGATTTTCGACAATGAACGGCCTTTTCCCGCTTGCGGAGCACGTAGAAAAACGACTTCCCCGGCTCAAACACGCGATACCGCGCATGGGCATCATGCTGCTCTTTCTGGGAAGCTCGCGCGCTACTCAGATTCTCCTCGACTGCACCATACACGTGTTTCATACGCATTAACATTTCCGACTTGTACGACTGATCCGAATCATACATAACGCGGTGCTTAACAATGTTATCGACCGGCAACACCGCATCTCGCAAAAACATCACATAAAAACTGTTGTCTTTCAGCGACTCGTGGTACCCTGTGTTCATCGTGAAAGAAATATAAGACAACCAACGATCCCAATCATTCCTCCTCGCTTGGTCGACGTACTGGGACAGCATATTCTTTAGATCGCGATGTCGGCGCTCCAGAACGCCCAAGGTTTGCGGATGTTCTGGGGATGAAAACCTGTGCTCTATATTCATCTTCTCGCAAAACGCAGCAACTTCGGCGTTTCGAAAGTGCGTTCCGTTGTCCGAACACAGAGTTTGAGGAAAACCATATATGTGACAATAACCCTCTACAAAAGCCTTTAGAAACGTTTCAGCCTTCGCATCCACTATGGGAACCATGTGCAGATGTCTCGAGAAATAATCAGTGATCGTTAACACATACACATTACCGTTTTCCGTTTTCGGCAAAGGACCAACCAAATCTACGAAAACCATTTCCAATACGCAAGACGGCATCGGCATTTCTTGTAAGGGAGCATCTGGTGTGTAACTCATTGGCTTCCGTTGTAAACACGCTGTACACGAACTGCAGTAAAGTTTACACACACCATGCATGTTTGGGAACCACACATGCTCACGTAACCTGGAGTATGTTTTCCAGTGCCCTCCGTGACCCGCATACGGAGAATCGTGAAACTCTCTCAACATTTCCGGGACCATCTCTGAAGGAATCACGGGAACCCAACACACTTCCGACTTTCTGCATTTATTCGCTGGAACCGAAACACGCAACAGAACACCCTCCTCCACCAAAAAGTTAGAAATTTCTCTAATGACCAACTTTTCTATTTCTAACGGCATAGGTTGCTTACGCTGCAGTAGTATATAAAGCCGGGTTCTACTCCACCCTCCCTCCAATTTCAAAACCCCAGTTTAACATCAATTTCTTAAATTTTAACATCCTTTTTACCAAATTATCCCCCTTTTTAAGAACATTTTTATTTTCTTACTTCCAAAATAAAGGATACAAGAAATGAGAATATTACCCTTTACTACATATAAAATACTACAATATACTACTACTTCTTTTTTTTTTTACATTTTTATTTTTTATTCAAATATTACTGAGTAAACAGTTCTAAATCCACATATGTTTCTTTGTTCTTGTTTTCGCGTACAATCGGTTGCAAAACCAGATTTTTCTTTAAAAGTAATTCGTTAGCAATGGCATTATATTTCTGTGTTATAAACAAATCACAGGGTTTGTTATTATGATTAATGACCACAACCAACTTATCACCATATTTTGTCTTAGCAATTCTCATTTTAACAATAGTATATTTCAATCCTAGAACTAGTTCTTCTTTCCTGATTGTCTCATTGTATTTATTCATTCTGATTGTATTCAAGACTTCCTTTGTGGACTCCATTTATTAGGGGATGATTTTATTAAATAAAAATCCCAATCGCTTTGAAACATCTGGTAATAGAAACCAACCACGTTTATCATATAAATGCGATAGATACAAACGCAGTACTGAGTTTGCATGATGATATGATGATTACCGATTTTGAACTTTATAAAATATTTTTGCAAAACCCCACACCCCCAGACTTTGAAAATTAAGAGGTGTGATGTTGGTACACCCCGATTGGTGTAGTGTTTGTGGTGATGTGGCCTTAGTCTGGGGGGCCCTGAACGGGGAACCCGCAAGTTTTTATTACCATCCCACTATCGACAAACAGAAACTGCGGTCAGTGGGATTCGAAGGTCTGAATGGTGATGAGTCAACGTTCGGCCGAGCGTTGAGCCACTACACCAAGGGTCCTTGTTCAATTCGCACAAGTTTCCGAGTTAAGATGAGATTGTGTTAGTCACGCCGGAGACTGTAATTACATCCCAAATTGGCGGCGAGACCTTTGAATGACGCAGCTCATTAATGCGCGTATGAAATAAAGATCTGTTTGACAGTTAGGAAACAATATTCAGTATAGCAATAGACTATATGTTTGGTAATTTCTCTTGAATTTTTATAGATTTATTACAATATTTATAGCCATTCAGACGGACTTGTTTCATGTATTTTTCGCGAGGAAAAAATCGAAAGGTTTTACGCATCTCTGTTTCTCTCTGAATTACCTCCTCAATTGTTAACTGTCCGCATTTTAGCATTGACAACAACTCAGTATAAAAATCATAAATAGTCCTAAATTCTGCTTTTCTATCAGCAATGCTTAATTGCTTTTCAATTATTTCGATGATAACAGCACCCAAACTTAAAGAAGCTAGCGGTAGCACTAGAAACGCAGACATTCCTGCTGCTGAAAAGAGGAATTTGGATACAAGTAAGCTATTACTTATACGATTGTAGTACTTGTAACTGCGACGGTAAACATACATTTTCTTTTCTAATTCTTCCATTTATAATATAATAAAATTGTTTCGAAAAATATTTCTAACAAAATAAAGAGTAGTAACCAAATGCCGATTTCGTCAAGAGTAGTAACCAAAAGCGGATTTTCGTTAAGAGTAGTAATCAAATGCCGATTTCGTCAAGAGTAGTAAAGAATAAAGGAAACCCGTGACTAGTAGTAAAGCATGTGTGAAACCCATAAGGGCGTCGGAAAATACATAGTAAAGGATTTGGAAAACCAGTGCTTTTCTTTACGGCTGAGAAAACGCAGACGGGAGAAATTAATTAATAAAAATGTTCCCCTATTAAATGATGAATACTGCAGAGGTTATTCAGCTTTGTAAAAAGGTTATATCAAACAACAAAGCGGTTATACAAAGATTATCGCTATACACATATAATGAACTGCGGACTTATGCGAAAATTAATAAAATCAAAACAAATGGAGCTAAGAAACATGAAATAACAAATAATATAATAAACCATCTTAATAAGTATATTTTGATAGCTGAAGATAAAATTAAAATTGAACGCAGAAACGAAAGAACTCATAATAAGAACAGACCATCCGACTACAAACCAGAACCGAGATTACGAACCATTCTGGAAGATGAGATAAAAGAAAATAATATCACCATTACAAAACTAAAACAAGAATACAATGATAACAAAGAAAAAGAGACAAGCGAATTAAAGAAATTTCTGAAAAACAAGAACCTATCAACTCGCGGAAACCGAGAAGAAGTACTAAAAAGAGTTGGAGAATACTATAATAATATTATTACCAAACATAAAGATTCCGTACAGAAAAATAGAGATATCATAAGAGATCAAACAGAAAGACGTGACAACAGTAGACAGAAACCAATTGGTTTATCCACTCTCTTTATAAATAAGAAAAAAATCAAAGAAGAAAAATTAATTCCTGATCATTTATTTAGAAAGGAAGAAGAACAGCAGCCTACTATTTCTAGGGAAACGGAAAACCTTTATACCATCAACGTTTCTATTGAAAGCAATGGAAGAGATGAACAAACTCTTATTGCTTTTACTTTCGCCGATTTACAGCGGCGGATGAATGAACTTTATCAATATAGAGTTCAGTTTGTAACCAGGGTTATATTCTATAGACAGGAGAATGATGAAGAAGTAGTAGTGTATTACAATAGTACTTCTTGGATTATAAATAAAAATAGCATTCTTACTCATAATCATTTGAATGATAATAACAAGAGACTTAGTTCTTTAAGTAATACCCCTCGATCTGGGCTACAATTTAGTCGGTATGAAGGAATTGATTATAGGATGACACGAATAGAATCTTACATGGGAGGAACGTTTAAAATACTGCCAGATTTCGTAAAAAATAAAAAAGCGTGTATAAATATAAAAAATTTAGATCAAAAATGCTTTCTTTGGTCCATCTTAGCAAATCTACATCCAGCTAAGGATCATCCGGAAAGAATTTCGAAATATAAACAATATGAGAACGAATTTGATTTCGATGGGGTTACCAACTTCCCAATGGATACTAAAGATATACACAAATTTGAAAATAGATACAACATTAAGATTTGTTTATTTCAAATTGAAAAAGAGAAAATTATCAGAAGTCATATACTAAAAAGTACAATCAATGGCAAAACAGCTAAACATGTTATTAATTTATTATATTTCGATAATCATTATGTATTGGTAAAGGATCTGAGCAGATTAGTTGGTAGTCAAATCTCTAAAAATAAAACAAAGACATACCTATGCACTTTTTGCGGAAGGCATTTTACAAAAGAAGAACACTTTGAAAAACATGAAAGTAAAAATAATTGCGAAGATCCTGATATAATAATGCCTCCTGAAGGTTCAAGTATACAATATAAAAATATTGCAAAACAAATGAAAGTACCTTATTGCATAATAGCAGACTTTGAGTCTTATAACGAAGAATACAATCAGGTAAACGGAAAGAAAACAATAAAAGTGGCCAAACAGAAGCCATTTGCTTACGGATTTCAGGTATGCTGTTCTTTTGATACAAACCAGAACAAATACTATGACTATTTCGGTGAAGACGCTGCAGAACATTTTGTTAGAACCGTTACAAAAGTATCCACAGAAATTGCAAACAAATATGAAAGCAGACAAAGAAACCATACTCATACCAATGCAGAAATTACCGAAAAATGGAAAAATCTAATGGATAAGACTTGTCACATCTGTACAACTGAAATTACTGAAAATCCTCACTTTGATCACGACCACATGACAGGAGAAGATAGGGGATTTGCTCATGCTGAATGTAATATGAAATACAGGATTCCTAGGCATATCCCGCTAGTAATGCATAATTTATCAAAATATGATTCCCATCTGTTTGTTAGAGAATTGATACCTGATAACGGAATTTTTGAAAGTGCAGAAAGTTTCATATCATTCTCGAAATCAATAAGTATAAGAAAGACGGATACGGAAATAAAATATGAGATCCGGTTTATAGATTCGATTAGATTTATGGCTTCATCTTTAGACAAACTATCAGCAAATTTAGCGAAATGTGATTGCAAAGTACCCTGTAATCATCTAAGAGAGAATTTCAAGTACACATCGAATAGTTTCAATAACGATGAAGAATTCAAAGAAATAATTAAAAAAGGGGTATATCCGTATGAATTCGTAGACAGTTTCGATAAAATGAATTGTACAAACTTACCATCCATAGAAAGCTTTTATTCTAGGTTGACAGGGAAAGGTATTGACAAAAGTGATTATAAAAGAGCGGTATCTATATGGAAGCAATTTAACTGTGAAACATTACTTGGTTATACCAAATTATATCTAAAAAGTGATGTTTTAATTCTATCAGATGTTGTGGAGAATTTCAGGAACGTTTGTATACATAATTATGATCTGGATCCACTTCATTACTTCTCAGCTCCAGGGTTGACATGGGATTCTTTCTTAAAGCATTCAAAAGTAGACTTGCCGTTATTCTCAAAGGAAGACATGTATACCTTTATAGAAAAAGGAATAAGAGGTGGTGTATCCCAATGTATAAAAAGATACGCAAAAGCAAATAATAAATATACAAGTGATTATAATAAGCATAAACCATCTAATTACTTAATGTATTTAGACGCTAATAATTTATATGGGTGGGCG